>CM076575.1:489269207-489869207 GCA_034641835.2 Pinus albicaulis
AGGCTTTTCCTTCACTGAAGACCACATCATACCCCTTATCTTCCAACATCGCCACAGAGATCAAGTTCTTCTTCAATCCAAGTACATGCATGACATCCCTCAATACAAAGGGTTTACCAGACTCCCTCTGAAAGGATATGGTACCGATACCAGTCGCACTGTATCTACCATCATCGCCCATCTCGATGTGCACACCCAAATCCTTGTCCTCCAGATCTGAGAACAAATCCCGATCTCCCGTCATATGAAATGACGCACCACTGTCCAAGAACCACAATGATCCCATCACACTTGAAACCAAGCATGCGATCAGTGAAAATTCAAGCTCGAACTGTGAAGCCAAAGCTTCTCCATCTGCAGATCTTCCCGCTTGCTTGTTCTTCTTCTTCTTTGGACAATTGGTAGCATAATGTCCGTGATCATGGCAGTGAAAACACTTCACTTTCGCCATATCCTGCTTCTTACCCTTAGCACCAGAATGAGAGGTTTTCTTACCCTTCCCCTTCTTTGCTTTGGACACCAAAGCGCAGTTTTCTTCATCAGCTCCCTTTGATGAAGATCCATCTCGAGTAGTCCTCCTTATCTCCTCCTGCATGAAATCCGCCCAAAGGCGCTCCCATCCCGGCAGCTTCTCCCGACCATTGACACTATCTTGATATGAGTGCCAAGCCTTCGGAAGACCAAGGAGAGCCAGGTCGACCATGTCCTCGTCTTCGACAGTCACCCCCACACTTCCCGGCTCATCTCTGCATTGAGTGAACTTCGTGAGGTATTTGGCGATACTGTCGCCCTTCTCCATCTTGATGTTCCTGAGCTTATCTTTGAGCGCCAGCTTTCTTTGGTCGCTCTTACTCTGGAATAGATCCGTCAAAGCTTTCCACATTAAATATGGAGAAGCCTTTCCATGCAGGCTGGATACAATATGATCCTTGACGCCCTCCAACAGGATCCTTCGACACTTCGCCATCTTATTTTGCCATGCATCGACTTCAGCTGCATCAGTGGGCTTTTGGACATCCGTATCTACGAACTCCTTCGGACCATTATCTTCTAATACTGCTTCCATGCGATCCTTCCATGCAACATAATTCGAACTGCCTTCAAGAGCATATTCGAGTCGCAAACCGTTGAAAGACATTTTCAACTCTGGCACCAAGAAAACAAAACTGCTGCAAAACTTCGAATTCCACCTCAAAGCTCAACCGCTCTAGATCGTGAGAACAAATTATTTCTAGCACAGAGATCGACTGCAAGGGGTGTTTACCAGACCTTTCACTTTCCGAAGAAAGATGAATCCGGAGGCTACCTGGCCCGCATGCAGACTCTGTCTACCGAAATAAGTTTGTAATCACTGTGATGATCAATCTGAACTTCAATAGCTCGGATACCATGTAGAAATTTGCTGAATAATAATTAATTATCCACCGAGACTATCCTGATCACATACAATTCGAATTTATATGCAACACATAATCTCTTCCACTCAGATCATCAAACATGCGGAAATAAAATCAAGCGATAACACATCAAATCATCATACACATTAACACGGTATGTATGGGGAAAGCTTATAGCTGAAAACCCCGCAGCTATTGTGTATATTATAATGGAGAAATCAAGTAACAAACTCAGTACAATACTCCTCACAAGTACTAAGTACTTTCTCATACAGTTACCCACAATCTAGCTCAGTTTTGAACAGGTTACTGGTTCAAAACTCACCGCCAATTGCCTTGCCTCTATTGCGCAATCCAGGCCTGTCTATATAGAGATCCAAGGTTCGAATCTCCTTGGCTTGACAGCGCAATCATCATGGGAAATCCCTCCAAGTGTGGTGCAAATCTCATGCACAACTGATGTCGCCACTGATAGCTAACTCCACCCTTTCATCTACCTCTTTCACTGGTCTCCACTGAACTGATCATGCACTGTAGTGAACTGATGTGTTCTTGAGGTGAATAATGAGTTACTAATTAATGAATTAAATAATATTTAATTCACTCCACTCATAACTAATTGATTAGCTAGTTAAACTAATCTCAATCAGTTCAACTAAAATAAACAGAACACAACTCCACTAGTTGTCTTATTAACTCCTCCAAACTTCTGCCACTGAAGTCCAACTGAAGTCAACCATGCATGATGCCATCAAACCCTTGGGAATAGCGTAATTCCTCTGTCAAATGCATGAGCCACTTCCAAGGCTTGAACTGAAGTTTATAGTCTAAATATTATTAAGGGTAAATAATATTTGACTTCCCTGTTTTAAGGAGAGGAAGTCTAAAAATAGACTTCGACCTCTTTGACCTAAAAAATAGAGTCTCATCTATTTTTACCAACATGACCAATTCTCAAAGAATCTCAAACTGGAATCCCCGAACCATGCTCCATATGTCTAAAAATAGACATAGTCTAAAAATAGATTTTGCGCCAGAATTTGCCTGCGGGCCCACTTAGTGAAAGCGACTTCATTTCACTAAGCTCCATCATCCTGCTGCATTTTCAACACTCCCTCTCAGCAAGATATGGATTATCTTCAACCCCTATCCTACCTCTGTGGAATTCGAACTTGCTCCTGGTGAGCGCCTTCGTCAGAATGTTGGCATCCTGATCCTCCGTGGGAACATATGAAAGCATCATGATTCTCCGCTGAACACAATCTCTGATATGATGGTACCTGATGTCGATGTGTTTGGACCTATCATGAAATAATGGATTAGCAGAGAGTTTAATGCAACTCTGGTTATCACAGTAAATCACTGTAGGCTCCAAATGCAACCTGAACAATCCTGCGAGGATCTTCCTCATCCAAATAGCCTCGCATACAGCCAAGCTAGCTGCCATGTACTCGACCTCTGCTGAAATGAGTGCCACGGATCTCTGCTTCCTGCTGTACCAGGAAACTGCTGTCGACCCAATGCTGAAAACTCCTCCAGATGTGCTCTTCCGGTCCGTTGGACTCCCTGCCCAATCTGCATCAGTGAAGCCAGAAAGATTCGCTCCATCCTCCTGTCTGTACCATAGACCATATCTCGATGTGCCTCTAATATAGCGCAATACATGCTTGCCCGCCTTCCAAAAGAGCTTGGTAGGCTTAACCATAGCTTGCGAAAGCTGGTTAACCGCATAGCATATATCGGGTCGTGTATTGACCAGATACATAAGCGACCCCACCAACTGTCGATAGACAGTGGCATCCACTACCTCCGCTGAAGTAGCATCCTCCTTCCTCCAACCACCAGGAAGAGGAGTGTCAACAGGCTTGCGGCCTTGCATGTTGAACCTCTCCAGAATCTCCCGAGCATACTTTCCCTGAGAAACAAACAGTCCTCCGCTGCGCTGCCAAATCTCCAATCCCAGGAAATAATGAAGGATGCCCAAGTCCTTCATCTCAAACTCTCGTGCAAGATCCTCCTTGCATGAAAGTATCAGCTGCTCGTCGCCAGTCAAAATCAGATCATCTACATACAGTACGATGATCAACAGCTTCCCCTCCACCACAATCTGGTACAGGTTTGGATCCGCCTCACTCTTGGAGAATCCAAGCCCGGTGAAGTAGCTGTCTGTCCGAGTGTACCAAGCACGAGGTGCTTGCTTCAGCCCGTACAGTGCTCTCTTGAGTCGGCACACATGCGACTCACTGCTGAAGATCTCAAAACCTTCAGGCTACTCTATGTACACTTCTTCCTCAATAACTCCATTGAGGAACGCAGTCTTCACATCCATCTGATGAATGTGCCACCCCATCTGCGCTGAGAGAGCAAGGATCGTCCGTATGGAAGAGTACCTTGCGACAGGTGCAAAAGTCTCCTCATAGTCAATCCCCTCGATCTGTGAGAAGCCACGGGCGACAAATCTAGCCTTGTACTTCTCCACACTCCCGTCAGCCGCCTGCTTCACCTTGTAGATCCATCGCGAACCCACCACTGATTTCCCAACCGGTCTTGGGACAATCTCCCATGCACTGTTCCTGACGATCGACTCATATTCTTCGATCATGGCATCAACCCATGCGGGTTCCTCCACAGCTTCCTCAAAAGAGGATGGCTCCGTCACAACACATTGACTCACAAGAGCCATGTATCCAGTGTACCAATCCGGTGACTGTCTCTGTCTGCGCTGTGCTGTAGGTGGTCCTACAACCTTCTCGGCATCCCGAGTCAGTCGCTTAGCTTCTGTAGTGCGCATGCACCCTCTGATGGTTGGCGCTGCATGGGTGGTTTCTTCCACCTCCTAAACCTCCTCTTGTGGCTGATCCACATCCGGAAGCTCCTCCTTGGGAACTAACAGCTCCTCATCTGCATGCAAGTGTAGCTCCCTCTCAAGCGAACACTGCATGGCTTTCTCCTCCTGAAATTTTATATCCCGTCGCACAACAGTCTTGCGACTGTCTGGCACATACACCCGATAGTTGTGAGGTGTATCAGTGTGCCCCACAAATATTCCAACTTCAGCAGTTGGATCCAGCTTCCTTCTTGCATCCTTCGTCACATGCATGTAGACAGGAGATCCGAAAATCCGCAAATGGGAAATATCAAGCCTCTTGCCAGAATAAGCCTCCTCTGGTGTACTCATGCCAAGAACCTTGTGAGGACAACGGTTCTGCACATACACTGCTGTATTGCATGCCTCAGCCCACAAGTGAAGGGGTAGGCCCTGATCATGCAACATCGCCCGTGCGGCACCCACGATCGTTCTGTTCTTCCGCTCAGCCACCCCGTTCTGCTGTGGGTTATGGGGTGCGATGAGCTCTCTCCGAATCCCTTCTGCGCTGCAGAACTCCTTGAATTCAGCCGAGATGAATTCACCACCATTATCACTCCTTAGAGCAATCACCTTCTTCCCAGACTCCTTCTCGACCAGTGCTTTAAACTCACAGAACTTCGCGAATGTATCGCTCTTCTTCTGCATGAAGAAGATCCAGCACTTTCGAGAGAAATCATCAACAAAGATCACATAATACTTGTGCTTTGCTGTCGAAGCAACTGAGAAAGGACCACACACGTCTATGTGAACTCTCTCAAGGATCGTCGTGGCGCGACTATCCTTCTCGTGAAGGTGGCTTTCACATACTTCCCCAAGGTACACCCCTTGCACTGATCTGACTGCGCAAGAGTGCCCTTAGGAAGTCCAGTAGAAATCTGCTGCAGAATCTTCAAAGCTCCATGGTGAAGGTGGCCCAATCTCCTGTGCCACAGTTCGCCCTCATCATCTCGGCTCACCACTTCTCCCGCCTTGCATGCCATAGCTGCGCAGCCATCTACCTGCAACTGATAAAGGTTCTTGGTCCGAACCCCTATCTTCCGGGTCTCTCCAGTAGTCTTACTGTGCAGGAAGGCTTTTCCTTCGTTGAAGACCACATCATACCCCTTATCCTCCAACATCGCCACAGAGATCAAGTTCTTCTTCAATCCAGGTACATGCATGACATCCCTCAATACAAAGGGTTTACCAGACTCCCTCTGAAAGGATATGGTACCGATACCAGTCGCACTGTATCTACCATCATCGCCCATCTCGATGTGCACACCAAAATCTTTGTCCTCCAGATCTGAGAACAAATCCCGATCTCCCGTCATATGAAATGACGCACCGCTGTCCAAGAACCATACCGATCCCATCACACTTGAAACCAAGCATGCGATCAGTGAAAAGTCAAGCTCGAACTGTGAAGCCAAAGCTTCTCCATCTGCAGATCTTCCCGCTTGCTTGTTGTTCTTCTTCTTTGGACAATTGGTAGCATAATGTCCGTGATCATGGCAGTGAAAACACTTCACTTTCGCCATATCCTGCTTCTTGCCCTTTGCACCAGAATGAGAGGTTTTCTTACCCTTCCCCTTCTTTGCTTTGGCAACCAAAGCACAATTTTCTTCATCAGCTCCCTTTGATGAAGATCCATCTCAAGTAGTCCTCCTTATCTCCTCCTGCATGAGATCCGCCCAAAGGCGCTCCCATCCCGGCAGCTTCTCCCGACCATTGACACTATCTTGATATGAGTGCCAAGCCTTCGGAAGACCAAGGAGAGCCAAGTCGACCATGTCCTCTTCATCGACAGTCACCCCCACACTTCCCAGCTCATCTCTGCACTGAGTGAACTTCGTGAGGTATTTGGCGATACTGTCGCCTTTCTCCATCTTGATGTTCCTGAGCTTATCTTTGAGCGCCGGCTTCCTTTGGTCGCTCTTACTCTGGAATAGATCCGTCAAAGCTTTCCACATTAAATATGGAGTAGCCTTTCCATGCAGGCTGGATACAATATGATCCTTGACGCCCTCCAACGGGATCCTTCGACATTTCGCCATCTTCTTTTGCCATGCTTCGACTTCAGCAGGATCAGTGGGCTTTTGGACATCCGTATCTACGAACTCCTTCAGACCATTATCTTCTAATACTTCTTCCATGCGATCCTTCCAGCACAGAGATCGACTGCAAGGGGCGTTTACCAGACCTTTCACTTTCCGAAGAAAGATGAATCCGGAGGCTACCTGGCCTGCATGCAGACTCTATCTACCGAAATAAGTTTGTAATCACTTTGATGAACAATCTGAACTTCAATAGCTCCGATAACATGTAGAAATTTGCTGAATAATGATTAATTATCCACCGAGACTATCCTGATCACATACAATTCGAATTCATATGCAACACATAATCTCTTCCACTCAGATCAACTCAGATCATCAAACATGCGGAAATAAAATCAACGATAACACATCAAATCATCATACACATTAACACAGTATGTATGGGGAAAGCTTATAGCTAAAAACCTCGCAGCTATTGTGTATATTATAATGGAGAAATCAAGTAACAAACTCAGTACAATACTCCTCACAAGTACTCAGTACTTTCTCATACAATTACCCACAATCTAGCTCAGTTTTGAACAGGTTACTGGTTCAAAACTCACCGCCAATTGCCTTGCCTCTATTGCGCAATCCAGGCCTGTCTATATAGAGATCCAAGGTTCAAATCTCCTTGGCTTCACTGCGCAATTGTCATGGAAAAATCCTCCAAGTGTGGTGCAAATCTCATGCACAACTGATGTCGCCACTGATAGCTAACTCCACCCCTTCATCTACCTCTTTCACTGGTCTCCACTGAACTGATCATGCACTGTAGTGAACTGATGTGTTCTTGAGTTGAATAATGAGTTACTAATTAATGAATTAAATAATGTTTAATTCACTCCACTCATAACTAATTGATTAGCTAGTTAAACTAATCTCAATCAGTTCAACTAAAATAAACAGAACACAACTCCACTATCTGTCTCATTAACTCCTCCAAACTTCTGCCACTGAAGTCCAACTGAAGTCAACCATGCATGATGCCATCAAACCCTTGGGAACCACGTGATTCCTCTGCCAGATGCATGAGCCACTTCTGTAGCTCGAACTGAAGTGCTCCAAGAGAGTAAACTGAAGTTTATAGTCTAAATATTATTAAGGGTAAATAATATTTGACTTCCCTGTTTTAAGGAGAGGCAGTCTAAAAATAGACTTCGACCTCTTTGACCTAAAAAATAGAGTCTCATCTATTTTTACCAACATGACCAATGCTCCAAGAATCTCAAATTGGAATCCCCGAACCATGCTCCATATGTCTAAAAATAGACATAGTCTAAAAATAGATTTTGCGCCAGAATTTGCCTACGGGCCCACTTAGTGAAGGCGACTTCATTTCACTAAGCTCCATCATCTTGCTGCATTTTCAACAAATTACCGTGCAAATTATAAGGATTTTGAGTGTGCTAATATAGTCCCAAGTCGAAGGAATTAATCCTCTACCCATATTGAATACCAACTATGCCATATGTTGAAGAAACACTGCATGTTGGAGAGGGTATTATCATGCCATATTCAAAACCCCCTCGAAGAGTTTGTGTAGCTCACATGGACAATTGGAACCTCATCTTGTAGAGTATCTTAATGGTGTCGTGCCAATGGAATCTTAATGAAACAGTTACGTTATTCAATGTATATTGATGGCATCTTTGACCAATTTCCTAAAAGGAATAGTATGATAATGAGTCTGCTCTCAGTAATAATGAGAAAAAACAAATGACTGAAAAAAATAGCTCATTCAAGGAGCAACAACATTGAAAATATCCAAACTAAGATATTGTAACGTAAGTCAATTGTTTGAGCATCTCTAAGTTTGGAAACTGGATTAAAACTTATATTTTCATACAACCATCAACCGTAGTAGATCTTGACACTTCATGATTCCATAGGGTAATGATTCATTTACATAGAATGCCTCCTTTAAATAACAGGGACCATGCTCTTGGAGGGTGGGGATTAAATGCAAAGCAGGGCTGGTTTACATGCATCTAGGGCTATGAGGGCACAAAGGGGCATGTAGTTCATGCAAATCCTAATGTACACGTTGAAGGGTAGAACCGAACAGACACTTAGGGGAATAGGCTAGGCATTGAATCTCACTGTGATGTTGTACGAAGCTAATGAGAGTGCAACCATAGGAAATAAGATCATCCTTTTGACAAACTGGGGTTTCTCCTAAACCCTACCATGATTAGGGTTTCATAATACAAGCCAGACTTGAGACCTAACCTACCCAAGCCCAGCGACCCATTGATTGGTGATGACTACTAGGGGAACATATCTTTGAATCTGCAGAGGAACTCTCAATGGCCTTTGAAGCAGTAAACCCCAAACCCTAGCGTAGTCAAGAGACAACAAGACAAGTGGGTGTGGTGATAGGGTTAGGCAAAAATAGGTCATGGGGATGTCACCAGTTCAAGGCTGAGTTGAGAACTTAATGGGCTGAGCGAGCAGAGGGGGACCTGAAATTTTGAATATACCCAAAATTTTGGGTGGTGTTGTAGCGGCTACAATAGTGTCCAAGTTACCAGAGTGGTTAGATTAAAATCAGTTATTTGACAGTTACCTTTCCTCTGGGAATAAAAAGAAAACCCGAATGAGGAAAAGGGGTTCTATGAAAAATGGAAAAGACAACAAGAAGGCTAGAAGGTGGGAGTGTCCAGAGCAGGTTGGAACCAGTGGAACTCTAATAAAGCTTGTTAATTGGAGAAGAGACTGGATGGTCTTGAGGTCTCTCTCTAAAGAAACTGCTAAATAATCTTACTTTGGCGAGGATCACGGGGGGAGTAGAGGACGTAATAGCCTTTCTCATGGTTGGGAAGATACCATCAGCCCTATTCATTTGAATTAGGTATTATAAAATTGAAAGGAATAGAATTAAGTGTTCCTTTGTTTTTATAAGTATTGTAATTCTAGAAAGAACCTCTGTATGTTGTAAGGATAGAATGAGATAAATCTATTATGAATTGATTAATAACACTGAACAAGTATAGGGTAGAATATTTAATTTTGATAACTGTAAACCCTCTAGTTATTGATTGAATTCCTTCAGTTCTAAAAATTTAACAATCTAGAGAATTAGTTTGAAAATTATGCAACGAAGGAAATAATTGGCGGAACAGTTAGTTCCATTCAGAGAAAAAACTCCAAACATAACAATCTCCCCTGAAGAGGAATAAATGTACATGGACCGAGGGTTGGGAAGAAAACCCTCTTTTATTTTTAGATGGTTCAGACACCTGGGGAGGGAAATTATTAAAAACCAAAAAAAGAAAGAGGATATTGTTGAAGGTAACAGTCAAACTGTAGAGGTGTTATTTCTAGTACAAGACGAAAGAAAAAATGAATAGCTTAAACACACTGTGTCATATATTATCATTATAGTAAAAGAATAAAAGCTTTGTGGATAATAATATGTAGTGGAAACAGAACAACTTTCATGAAGGAATATTATGGAAAGAAATAGAGTTATAATAACTGTAATATATCTCTGGAAAAGATTTTAAACTAACATTTCATATAAAAATTATAAGAGCTAAATAGAATATACAGAAAAAACCCAACGATGTGAACCATGTCGTAAATTCCGGAAGAAGCATGGAAAAACCATACAATACCCTTGAAGGGTTGAATTTAGAGTTCTATAGCAGATATATGGTAAAACAAACAGTAATGGTATCATATGCACGACGATAATGCCAGTTGCGACACAAACCACAGTCAATATATTTACAAACAAAACAAGTTTTCCTTCTTTGAAAGCCTCAATGGGCTAGAAGCTATGATCCGAAAGTATCTTCGCACATGAAAAAGCTTTGGGACATGATTTGAAGTTGATGAAAAAGCAACTAAGTGAGTGAAATTATGCTTTTCATGAGATGCTCATGCATTTTATGAGCCCTTGTTAAACCCATGCATTATTGATATAAATGATTAATATTTGTGAGAGAAAATTTGTCTCACATATTATTCATTTAATGTAATTATGGAAATTGGTTTTTATGTGAGAAACCACCTCACAACAATTCTCTATTTTTCTCAATTGTAGGTTGAGAGAATCAAGGGCATGGTTGAAGAGTCTTTAGGTGGTTTTGAGAATTTTACCAATTATGAGCTTGAGATAGTTGGAGATACTACTTTCATGGATCTTGTTTTTCCTTCCTTGTAATTAGGCCCTACAATTTTGGGTCTTGTAATTAATGTGCTTTGTTGGAGAGTGAGTGAGGGAAGACTATATATATTCCTTATGTAAGCCATGAGATGGGGGGGGGAGGGGAAGAAAGGAGATAATGCTAGCTATTGAGAGCCATAGTTATTAGCTAATGCTCAGCCATAGTGCTTGAATGTAAGAGAGCTTACTTTGAAGAAGGAATATAGAATTTTGAATTCCAATTGACGCAGATCCGGAGATGTAGCCCCAGAGAGATGGAGGGGTGAAATCTATTACCAATTGGTTGTCTCTCTCTTACTTATGTACTTGTGCTTCTTGATATGTTAAGTTCATTTACTTATGTTTATGTGTTTATGCATTATATTTGATGGATTAACATGATCATTTAAACCTATATAAGCCATAGTCAATTAAGAGATCCTCACATGGTGAATGTTGGTTAGAGTAGTACTCAACCCGTGATTGGATCAAGTGGTATCAGAGCAGGTGACTTCTTTGTAGGATGGGAAAAGGAGTGAAGCATGCTGAAAGAATGAAAGAGTTGCAAGAGATAAATGACAACATTCAAGCCAACAATGCAGAAATACGAATACTGTTGCAGGTAGCTGAAAAGGATAAGCAAGAGCTTCAAGAGATGCTAACAGCCAAAGAGGAGTTATTGTCTGATTTGTATAAGGTCGAGACGATGGATTTTTCATCTCAAACCGAGGTATATGGTGTTACTTCATGTTCTGTTCTCTCTCAATATGAAACTAATTTTTGCATGAAGATCATCAGGAAGATGGGGTATAGAGGAGGTGGACTTGGAATAAATGGCCAAGGAGTCACCCAGCCATTGGATTTGGTACCAAGACAACCATTTGCAGGCTTGGTTTATGGACAGGGAGAGAAAGGAGAATGCTCGAAGGTAGCTGAAGCAAAAGCCGTCCTTTATCACCCAATTCCAAGAAGAGATTCAAGCCACCTGGTCCCCATTAGTTCAAGGACAAGTTAGAAATTTATAAAAGTAATTCAAATTCTTCTGTTACATATAAAAGAAATGATTGCTTCTATAGATCTTCTAACTGTGATGTATTTAAGCATCTCACACAAAGAAAGTGTGGGTTAAGAAGATAGATGTGTCCACGAGAAGTGAGACAAAGAAGAATAAGAACCTTCTGAATCATCCTATTATGAAGACACAATTGCATGGGAAACGACATAATTTTTGCAGTTTATACAGAATCAGTGGCCATTGAGAGAAGAAGTGCTGGAAGTTTCACCCCAAAATTTTCCACAAGTCAAGCAGACATATGGTGGAAAAGCTCGTGAAGAAGGAGGCTCCATCCACCATTCGAAAAGAACGATTACGAGAAGAAAGTGTTTTGTGCTGGTTTGGTAAGCAATTCATGATGTTTCTGTAATGTTTATTTCTTCTCATTTGCAAACTTTAGAGTTTTATGGGGGTAGGTATATCTCTGTTGATGGAAAACACTTAATTTTTTTTTGATTCAAATCAACAAATAATGGCACCGTTGCTTCAAGATACACACGATGCCCCTATTGTGCCCATGAACGATCTGTCAGAGGACTTCGATTGGAGAAAAAAAAAGGGTAACCAATGCAAGTAAAGCATAGAGACTTTCATTGAGTTTTTTTGTTCCGCTTGTGTTCAACTATCAAATTTCTTGGAGAAATGTCTTTTGCCAGATCAACCCACAAATTTCTTGTCATCTTCGTTCTCCATTTGATCGGTGCAGTCTGATGAATCTTCTCAGAAACTAGATCGATATGCACGATGGGTGAATTTTCCACATGATTAATGGAATAGATAGATCCTTCATAGAAGTCGTTCCTTTATTTATTTATTTTGGCCATAGGCTGCCGCTTGTGGCTGCAATTGTTTCTCGAGGAAGTTGAGATACAATGTGGCCATATGAATAGACCATTGTGACTATAATAAAGCCCAAATAAGCATCCATCATGGAGGAATTAGGTTGGGTTTGCGATATGTGCACGCCTGGAAATGATGGAAACTTGAACGCATGCACCATGTGCAGGAGTCTGAGGTGGGTGATTCAATTTTGGTCATAGAATAGTCTCACACCTAAAATATGTAACGATCACGACCTTTTCTAAAATGGTTGGCTATGCATTACAGTTAAACTCAAAGAAGTGGGAAACGCGCCAGAAATTGATGAGAGGCAGCGCCGGGAGCCACCGTCTCGAAAAATGGATATCAACTCTCTGTTAAACAATGTTTGGAGTCCCTTTGAACCAGTGACTCCCAGTTCTTTAAGCCAAGCCATGGGCGCGATGAATTTTCTGGTAATTTTTTGCTAAGCTAATTGATTTTCCTTTGCCCGTTTTGATTTGAATATCCAGAGCAAATAGCAGAGCAATTGATTGAGGATTAGATCTCGGAGTCTAAGGGCATAAGATATCTCTGCCAAGGTTGTTGAGATCATCTGCGGATTTTTTGGGATCGTTTCAGCCAAATTTTATTTTACGTTAATTGATGAGTATGATGCTCCATCAACCACAGGACACATAACATAATTTTTGGAGGACGTGGCTCTATTGGTTACGTTATTGGCCAACGAATAAGGAGCATGAATTAATGCTTAGGTTTTCCATGGCTATGCTTTTGTTTTTGTATGTGACAGTTTCCACCGTCATTGAGAAAACTGAATCTTGGTGCATAAGATTCATCCAAATCTCTCCACAAATCTCTCTCCCAGAAAAGAGAGTCGCCATCGTGTAGAAATGAAGGCCTGATAATCTTGCTAGATCTGGATGAGCTCTACTAGTATTCAATGTGCAGAGCCATACATTTTTGCAATTGATGTGGTGACGCGACAATGGCAGGACCATATGCAAATTCAAGGGTTTATTAGTATATGGATGGAAAAATCTACCACGAGACCATGACTCATTGTTTTTTGTTTGTGCAGAGGCACTGGTGCATCGTAAGAGCCAACCATATTGGTTGGTGGACCAATCTTTTTTCATTTTTGTTTCTCCATTCATTCAGGTGGAAGGTGGTGAAGTGTGGACGAGTGTTTCCACTATTTTTAAATTCTCCTTTTGGCTGTGCTGCTTCAGAGCAGCGAAAGAATTCTTGTTGGAGCCTCGGTGGAGGTGTATTGGCGCAACCATGCTCCTACTGGCGCCCATTGTTGACCTGACGTGAGGCAGACACAATTGGGAGAATAATTCTATGGAATTGTTTAGCAGTTGGTCTCAAAAACTGATTGGGCTTCTTGTGAACTCTGGCAAGGCATTTATCAAATTTACGAGGAAAATCAAATGGTTGAGGAGTTTATGGTAGCTGCAAATGTTTCAGTCGCTGAGAAAATATTAAAACACTTCCCTTTGTGTTCTCTTCTGAGCTGTCATCCAAGTCCAATGCTAGAAATTCTTGAACCTTTGTTGTGCATAACAACATCTGTCAGAGTTGAATTAAATATTTCATCTTCAGTGATAAGCATCAACAAAATCTTTGTCAAATTTGTTGACTGCATTGTTCTTTTTGGGTGTTTTTGTGATGAATATTTTTTTCATCTAAATTTGGCTCAATGAAATCCTTTCCTGAGCTCAATACATCTTTTGAAAGAGGCAGATTCAGATGGGTCAGCTCAAATAGTTTTGATTCTAGAAAGCCCTGTTCAACCATAAATAATAGATGTTGAATATTCCAAATATGGTGGCCCTTTTTCATGTTCCAGTTTATCAATTTTTGAAGGTTTGAAGTGGGTTTTATTTTTTTTAAATCCATAGTCCTTTGATGCACATGTTTTAGTGGGTTTTTCTCATGTACTGGACTTGTTTGTTTTTACCACCACTAGGGGCACTTTTGAAAAAGAGGCATTTCCCTTGAATTTTTTTTTATGCCGATTATTTTCCCTACGCCTAGAAATTGAAGGGGGGAAATTTTATGATGCACATGTTTTGTAATGGGGGATTTGATTTATTTTCACCTTCCAAGTTCATATGTTATTCGACACATAATATGTAAAAGGTGGAATTTATATTTTTCCACTATTAGTGCTCTTTGCTTATGTACACATTATGTAAAAGGGGGGCGTGGGTGGAGGGTGTGGGGGTTCAAAAACCTTGTACTTTTCCCTTTGTGCACATATTTGGCACATTAAATTGTTTTGTAATTGCCATGCAAAAGGGCCCTAGTTGCCATCATATTTTGGCATCGAAAAATTGGCATGTAAGTTGTTGAATGCCATGTAAAAGGCCATAGTTGCCATGAAGTCATGATGTAAAAGGCTTTTTTTAGCCACTCTTATGTGAGGGAGAGTGAGAGGCATATTTTGCGCATTAAGCTTGGTTGGATTCTTTGTAATGAAGTTGAATGAGGCGATTTTCGTAAGCCATTTTTGCATGTAAATTTGACCAATGAATTCTTGGCAAGTGTTTCAAAAGATGTAAACAGGTATGATCAACTACAGGTTGCAGCTAGGTAGATGTGGGATTTTTCATTCTGATTCTGAAGGACCGAGGTGAAGGAATATTGAAAGGATCTTGCTTTTCAGACATTTGCGTTGTAGCTTTAGGTAGATGCGGGCTTTACATCCTGATTCTGAAGTACGTTGAGTGAAGGAGTCTTCAAGGGATGTGCCTTTTCAGGCATGTCTATTTCAACATTTGCAGGTGTTGGATTTGCATCCTCATTCTGAAGTATATTGGGTGAAGGAGTCTTCAAGGGATGTACCTTTTTAGACATCCACGTTGTAGTTGTTGCAGGTGTTGGCATTGCGTTCCAGTTCCGAAGTATGTCAGGTGAAGGATTCTTGTGGGAATGTGCCTTTCATATACATTTGCATGCAGTTGATGATGGATTGAAGCTGATATTTTTGGAGACCAAAAGTTCCTTTGTGGGGAGGTGTGATCCGAAAGGATCTTCGCACATGAAAAAGCTTTGCGCCATGATTTGAGGTTGATGAAAAAGCACCTAAGTGGGTGAAATTATGCTTTTCATGAGATTCTCATGCATTTTAATTATGCATTTTATGAGCCCTTATTAAACCCATGCATTATTGATATAAATGATTAATATTTGTGAGAAAAAAATTGTCTCACATATTATTCATTTAGTGTAATTAGGGAAATTGGTTTTTATGTGAGAAAACACCTCAGACCAATTCTCTATTTTTCTCAATTGTAGGTTGAGAGAATCAAAGGCATGGTTGAAGAGTCTTTATGTGGTTTTGAGAATTTTCCCAATTATGAGCCTGAGATAGTTGGAGATCCTAGTTTCATGGATATTGTTTTTCCTTCATTGTAATTAGGCCCTACAATTATGGGTCTTGTAATTAATGCTCTTTGTTGGAGAGTGGGTGATGGTAGACTATATATATTCCTTATGTAAGCCATGAGATGGGGAGGAAGAGAGGAGAGAATGCTAGCTATTGAGAGCCATAGTGCTTAGCTAATGATCGACCATAGTGCTTGAATGTAAGAGAGCTTACTTTGAAGAAGGAATATAAAAGATTTGCATTCCAATTGAAGCAGATCCAGAGATGTAGTCCTAGAGAGATGGAGGGGTGAACTCTGTTACCAATTGGTTGTCTCTCTTATACTTACATACTTGTGCTTCTTGATATTTTAAGTTCATTTACTTATTTTTATGTGTTTATGCATTATAATTGATGGACTAACATGCACATTTAAACCTGTATAAACCACAGTCAATTAAGAGATCCTCACATCATGAATGTTGGTTAGAGTAGTACTCGACTTGATTGGATCAAGCTAACATCCAAAATCTAAATAACTTTGACAAAAATTAAAATTACAAAGCCCTCATTATATAAATATATCAGTTTGAAAGGGTCTGGAAATGTCTCTACAGAGACAACAGAGGAGTTGGGTAGCTAAACAATTCACAAAGGAAACATCTTAGGCTAGTTGAGACCAAGCTAGTTGTGCTGTAGGAGGTAGGGTTTGGTGATAACGTTACTTGCCACAACCACATAAAATGAACATTAAATAAATACCATAATAAGGGTTCCAGAAAAATAACAAGATAAAAATAATATGCAGGCATAGGTATTGGATGAGAAATTATCTCTTATACGAATGCAGTCCTGGAATGATAAGCCTTGAGAGGAGAAAAACAAGTTTCATGTCTGTAAAAAAAAAATTTGCAAACAAAATATATACAAAAACCTCCATCAAAACTCAACATGACCGTGAGTCCTTACCTGAGTCAGCTTGGTCGAAGTCAAACAGACTTTTCCAGTGCATGCAAGGTTATGGAATGGGGAAGACTACACCGAAATCATGATTGACTTAGTATGCCGACACAACCAAGACACCATGGCTGTAAAGAAAGCGTAAAACACCTCAGCACCAGGAGAAAAGAGCGACAGAGCACCACAAAGAATAGTAAACGAGAGATGCTATTGCTAGAAGGCCAGATAGGAGCGAGAAGGCCATTACCTTGCCACTATGTGGAATAACAACAAGTCGAGCTATGAACAAGACGAAATTTGCAGAGCTGACAGAGCGTGGAAGTGAAATGAAGTTAGTTAGTGTTTGGGGGAGTAGGGTTACACCCTAACCAACCCTGAGTCATAATCGTCCGTTGGATTGCCAAGGATCCAATGGTTGAGAAAAGCACCCCTGCCAAGTAAAGTGAAGGCCTCGTGTACACCAACGAGCTGATGTGGGAGTTAAAACGTATCTCTAAAATCAATTCCAATGTACCACCAAATCATCGCCTGGATATTTGCAGATGCAACCAGTTGGCATGCCATCCGAATTAATACTCAATGGGTTATAACAGCCAACTAAAAACATTTGTACAATAATGGATAAAATTTAAATCGTAACCCCTTCCACAAAGTACGATCGTGACACATGAAACAAATAGAACGCGTTTGAATATTAAATAAACTTACGATGGTTTGGGAGTGTTAATACTCTATATACATATGCGGGATACAAACCTAGGGGATCAAACCCCAAATATTCTAAAGTTTAATTGTAAGTTTTTGAAATGTTGAATCTCGTAGATAAATATTATAACTTTATGCATACATAAAAACTATGGTAACTGTAAATCATGTTATTAGAGATATAAATTAGGTTGTATTTTTTTTTTTTAATGATGTTAAATATTGCTAACATTTTATGTATAGAATATCCAATATCTTGGATTTATATTATATGACATGATTGTATGATGTTTTGATAGCATATATATTTATGCCAATGTGATCAATCCATTAAAATTATAGATTTTATAGTGTTTAATGTGAATAATTGATAAAATGTTGTTTAATATGTTTAATGTGTAAATAATTACTTAAACAAGTGAAATGAAATTATGCTATTTATTTTTTGACATACATGTAGATGCCTAAAAGGCTTTGAATGAAACAATATATGTGTTATTTTCCCTTGTGTTATATGCATAGATATATGCAAATTCTAGTTATTCATATAATTTGGTTTTGGCACAGGTGTTGTTGGAGCACTCGGCAAAAAGATGGAAAATACAAAAAATCATAATGAGATTGGATGGGAACCAAAGTATCAAAGCTTCATTGAAGTTCTTGATAATTCCAGTTAGTGGAATTTTATATCGTTCCAATGCCTGGCTGGTTAAGCACTCAACCCATGAATCTATTGTAAACTTATAAATGCCTACACAAACCTCCGCACATATATATTTATGGGCTTTAGTGTGCAAGGTCAGTGTCATATTACTCACGTCCATTCAATTCAATTCAATGCCTAATGTCTGCCTCCTCAGAAACTAATTCAGAATTAATTCAAACCAACGTTGATTGCTAGAGCCTGGATTCCTCGTTAATTTCAGAACTTTAAAATTACAGGTGTGGTAAGATTAATTGTTAATGATATGATTAATTCTAAAAACATATTTTTCGGATTGCAAAAATCTTAAATCTAAGATAAAATAAAATTAAACAAATTGCAATTTTTTTTTTTTTTTTTTTTTCTGCTTCTAATGAATTTATAGTTCCAATCTGAATATAGAATATATGGTTTTACTATGTCATGGTCACGGTTTCTTCATAATCATAAAGCATTAATACTTTCAGTGTCATTTTAATAATAGATAGAGTATTTGTGCCTCTAGAGAATTAGTACATGTGAACATTCATTTTAATAATAGATAGAGTATTTGTGCCTCTAGAGAATTAGTACATGTGAGTATTTAATAAGTCACAACTAGTACATGGGAGTCTTTAATAAGCCACACATACACTATGCATGGTGATTTTAAAGATCATCTTGAGGAGGTGGTCTTAATGTATGGATAATAGAGTTTTAAATGGAATCACACTTCACACAATATTAATGTACATTCCAATACAGTTTCAAATAGAATCACGTTGAAGCACACCAAATTCATATAAAAGTTGAAAAAGATAATTAAAAAAGCAGGAATCAAATTTACTAGAAAAATCTTGAATTAAGATCTATTTGGAAAACCCTTACATACTTTTGATGAAAACAAAGAGCCACGCTTGTTTGTTTTAAGCAAATTAATTTTCTTCAAATTCTCGTAAACATGTGAAATTTAACCGTGTTATGCCTCAGATATGACAATTAAATCACATTAGAGCTCGAAATTTTGTAAAGATAACCGATTTGGAAAATTTTCACAGCAGCATGACTCCTCTAAAATAAACTTGCCAAAAATTTAACCTCGTTTTGCCTCCAATTATCCTCCTTCAGTAGTCCGCCACCCCTACACGAGATGAAAGAACAAACCCTCCACCTCCGATTCTATTGTGCGAATGTCTTTGCTTAATAATTACTATCTAATTTTTGCGATACTTGTTTTTAAAAGCTTGAGGATTTTTAAAGGGCTCTAGAATGTTTGCCGCTATATTTGATTCACGAATACGGTGAAAACGTCAACTGGCACGTTTATTTTGCAGACAAGAGGCCAGTTTTCGTGCTGGGAAATGTTGGGCGTGGCCTCAATTGGAAACAGAAAAACATTTCATTCTAGAATGTGAGGCCTTCAAAGACATCAGGGAAAACTATGCAGATATTATGACAGCTAATTCTTGGGATAATTTATTCAGCGAAGAGTTGGTCGATAAGCTGGGAGTGGTCATTGTAAAACTTCACAGGAAAAGGGCCGAATACAAGAGTCAGATAGAGAAGCAATCGGTCCCATAGGCTATTTTTAGCCTCGTGGACTTTAAAAATTCTTTCTTTCTTTCTTTCTTTCTTATAATATTCTTCTCAGCGATTAGTCATCTTGAGTCGGTGTTGACCATGTATTTCAACATATGGGAAAGGTTGGACGTGGCATCAATTGCATAATATTTTCCTTAGCGATTAGTCGTCTTGAGTCGGTGTTGAGCATGTATTTCAACATATGGAAAGCTATCGTGCTGGACGTGGCATCAATTGCACAATATTCTCCTCAGCGATTAGTCATCTTGAGTCGGCGTTGACCATGTATTTCAACATATGGGAAGCTAACTTTTGCAGATCCTCGGCATCCCATGGCATCCCACACAATGTAGCTTTCACTCCTTGCTAAAAATTTTTTAACACATTGAATGAATGATATTTTAACGTTTAGGAGATTAAAAATAGTCTATGGGACTACCAACCTCTTTTTCTTCCTTCTGTAATTCAATCATTTTCTTACGCTTACAAAACTTCTCAATAAAAAAATATACGCTTACAAAACTTCTCTATAACAAAATTATTTAACTCCTTACTATTTGTGGGACATGCATTAAGGTAAATATTTCATTTTTGCATCCATTTGTTGTTTTGTCTTATCCATGTTTTCTTTCTTTCACTCATGAAGGTAACTTTCGACCATCTACCTCCTCCCATTTGCTCAATTATTTTTAAATATATTATAAGATGCACCATAAAAATTTCTTCAATGGGAGCTGCTACTGTTTCACTCAACATGATCTCATAAGGAACTAAGATTTCTATTTTGAACTTGCTCATGATCAAGCATTTTTGGATTTTCTCAATTTGTTTCCATTTTGAAACAGAGAAGATGCTAGCCCACAATTCATACCCATATAATATCACTGGACAAACTAGGAGTCCAAAAACCACTTTAATCATGTTCCAATCTCATAACTATGGCTCTCTACATTTGTTTTGAAGTGCATATAATGCTTTCCTCCATCTTAATTTTTTTTTATGCAATCCTCCCAATTAAGCTTGTTCTTGAAATCGATCCCGAGGTACTTGTATTCATTTACTTCTTCAATAATGTTAAATTCAAAGAAAAGAATATGTTGAATTTTCTTCCTTTTATTAGAGAAAATCATTATGTTGGTCTTACTAGTTGATGCAGGAGCATCTAACCCCCCCCTTAATCAAAGAAGAATCCAAAGCGGAGCAAGGAGGACGTGGACCAACGGAGCTGAACGAAGGGAGAAAAATAGGGAAGATCTGCTTTAAAATAGATTTAAAGTGGAAAAGATGGATATGACTTACTATTGTTATCTGCCATGCACGCATTATGGAGGGCTTTTGTTGGAGAAAAACAAGGAGAGGATCAGATCGGATCCTTACGATCTAACACTTCTTATATATATATATGAAACAGAGATGGAGAGAAAAATAGTGTGATAGATAGTCATTTGTGAAAAAACTGAGTGAGTGGAATGTAACCGAAAGCGAGCTTGTTTCTAAGGCTGAAATGCCTTAGAATGTAACTGTTCTGTAAATATATAAAAATATGTTCAGTGTCAATTGTGTGCGCCTGTGTGTGTGTGTATTTTATAAATGTGTTAATGTTGCGAGCTTGTTGATCGACCATCGATCACTTAAAGGATCGATGGCGATCTGAAATATCGTTTAACTGTTGTATATGAGTGTTCTGTTTGCAACAACGTGATTTCTCGGAAAATATTGGAACTATAATGTGTTGGGAATAGCAAAGGTGAATCGGTCGACAGTGAAGTTTGTATTGAACACATCTGGTTTAATATTGTTGTTATTAATGAAAGGCTGCGTTGATTTTGTGGGATTGAACGCAAGCAGATTCAAACTTGAGTAAATTTGGGTGCGTGGAAAGCGTTACAAACCTGGTGTATAGATCGATCGATTTGCAGTATTGAGAGGCGGATAAAGGTTGATGCATAGGATCCATTGGATCTTTGTGATCAACGGAGCAGATGTAATCGCATCGGAGCAGAGAATCGTTCCATATCGCAGCATATAACTATAGAAACTGGATGCGAAAAAATATAGAGTTTGTTTAAAATGAAGTCGGGTCCAGAAGATATCGCCGAGACTACAGGAGGCGACGTGGAAATCATAGCGATCTCTGATTTCCGATTAACTTCGTATCGGCACTGTGGGAGCTGCCGACGGTTGGGAGGTGATATCAAATCACTGCGATTTGCAATCGCCAAGTAATATCGCATCGGAGAAGTGGAGATTGGCATCGAATCGGAGTTGGGTGGAGCTGTGGATCCGTCGATATTTATAGAGGCGGCCGTATATGTTTTGCAATTCAGATCTGGGATGCTGCGATATATATATATGAAATTGTTATAAAAGGCTTTAAAATGCTGTGTTTTAGTGAATAAAGGGATAGCTTGATTTTAATGTAGATCCACGGTTATAATTTTAGAAGGCTTAAAGCCTAGAATGTTTCCGACAAGACTTAGTCGGCCATAACCCACAGGTCAAGGATCGAAATTTATACATGAAAGGGGATTTTGGAAATACCCCAAGATCTCTTTTCATCAAGTGGTATCAGAGCAGGGAAAGGATTTCCTGTGAGAAGGAAGAAGAATGCAAGAAGAAGGGGAAAGAGGTACAGTTGTGTTAAAGCTGGAGAGTTTATGGTCTTACCGTCGTGCAGATGGCGGCAGCGAAAGGTGAGAAGATTTGCAGCAACCTAGAGCAAGGTGTGCTCGATTGGTTCCAGAGAAGAGAACCAGAAGGATGCCAAAAGATCGAGTGAGGAGGGCTTGGTGAGGTATCGTGTAACAGAGGAAGACTGTTACTGCAGAGGTTGGTTGCAGCTCACAGAAGATCATGAAGGCAGTTTCACTAAAGAAATGCAGTGGGTAGAATTGCTAAGAACAAGGAGAAGCATATGACTAGGAGGTCATAATTTTTTTTTTTTTACCTCGGGAGTTTGATGCAGGAGCATCTAACCCCCCCCTTAATCAAAAAAGAATCCAAAGCGGAGCAAGGAGGACGTGGACCAGCGGAGCTGAACGAAGGGAGAAAATAGGGAAGATCTGCTTTAAAACAGATTTAAAGTGGAAAAGATGGATATGACTTACTATTGTTATCTGCCATGCACGCATTATGGAGGGATTTTGTTGGAGAAAAACAAGGAGAGGATCAGATCGGATCCTTCCGATCTAACACTTCTTATATATATATATATGAAACAGAGATGGAGAGCAAAATATAGTGTGATAGATAGTCATTTGTGAAAAAACTGAGTGAGTGGAATGTAACCGAAAGCGAGCTTGTTTCTAAGGCTGAAATGCCTTAGAATGTAACTGTTCTGTAAATATATAAAAATATGTTCAGTGTCAATTGTGTGCGCCTGTGTGTGTGTGTATTTTATAAATGTGTTAATGTTGCGAGCTTGTTGATCGACCATCGATCACTTAAAGGATCGATGGCGATCTGAAATATCGTTTAACTGTTGTATATGAGTGTTCTGTTTGCAACAACGTGATTTCTCGGAAAATATTGGAACTATAATGTGTTGGGAATAACAAAGGTGAATCGGTCGACAGTGAAGTTTGTATTGAACACATTTGGTTTAATATTGTTGTTATTAATGAAAGGCTGCGTTGATTTTGTGGGATTGAACGCAAGCAGATTCAAACCTGAGTAAATTTGGGTGCGTGGAAAGCGTTACAAACCTGGTGTATAGATCGATCGATTTGCAGTATTGAGAGGCGGATAAAGGTTGATGCACAGGATCCGTTGGATCTTTGTGATCAACGGAGCAGATGTAATCGCATCGGAGCAGAGAATCGTTCCATATCGCAGCATATAACTATAGAAACTGGATGCAAAAAAATATAGAGTTTGTTTAAAATGAAGTTGGGTCCGGAAGATATCGCCGAGACTACAGGAGGCGACGTGGAAATCATAGCGATCTCCGATTTCCGATTAACTTCGTATCGGCACTGTGGGAGCTGACAACGGTTGGGAGGTGATATCAAATCACTGCGATTTGCAATCGCCAAGTAATATCGCATTGGAGCAGTGGAGATTGGCATCGAATCGGAGTTGGGTGGAGTTGTGGATCCGCCGATATTTATAGAGGCGGCCGTATATGTTTTGCAATTCAGATTTGGGCTGCTGCGATATATATATGAAATTGTTATAAAAGGCATTCAAACGTTGTGTTTTAGTGAATAAAGGGATGGCTTGATTTTAATGTAGATCCACGGTTATAATTTTAGAAGGCTTAAAGCCTAGAATGTTTCCGACAAGACTTAGTGGGCCATAACCCACAGGTCAAGGATCAAAATTTCTACATGAAAGGGGATTTTGGAAATACCCCGAGATCTCTTTTCATCACTAGTATTGACTTGCGTCCCCATTGCTTTACAAAAATGATCAAGGGAATATAGGTGCATCTGCAGTCCACTATCCGATTTAGAAACCAGTACAAGATCATCGACATATGGAAGAAGCTTTATCACAAAATCCCCCAACCGAACACCATCCCCACCTTACAAATTTAGCCACTCTTCCAATTTGTCAATATATAAACCAAAAAGGGTAGGGGATAAAGGGCAACCTTGCTTGACTCCGATGTCACTTATAAAACTTTCTAAAATTCCTGCTGAAGATCTAATTTTAACTTTCACCTCTTCATAAAGCCTATGGACAACAACTCTATATTGCAAAGGAATTTCAAGTTCTTCCATTCTATACCACAACTTATCTCTAGGGACCGTGTAAAATGCATTTTTGAAGTAAAAAATAGAAACAAAATACTTCTTCTTTGTCCCACCAAACCTTTTCAACAAATGTGTCTCAGTGTGATACCATGATCTATAGTAGAATGCTTCGGCCTAAAATCTGCTTCCCCTTTTTCCCTCTTTTCTTTTACTTCTTCCCACTTACTGATTCAATTTTATACCATGCTTCTGAAAATATTTGCAAACAAATAATTGATCATAATGGTTCTATAGTTGGAAGGATTATTAGTGTCTCCACTTTTAAAAAGGTGTATTGCTAGACTAGTTGTCCAAGTTGTGTTGATCATGGGAGGAGGCTCACCCTTTAATTCCTTTTTCATAGGGTTGTCTTGCACAATAAAACCACTGATTGGCTGTAATATTATTTTCAATTTTATTCTTGGTTGAAGTTATAGCCAAAAAGGTTTTGGGTTATTCTTTCCTAGATATATCAACTTTAATATTTTTTCCTTTTCAAAATATGCTTATATAACTTCACATTAATCTCTTCCTCACCTTCATTTTTCAAGGTTCTCCTTTCCATTTTGTATTCCTCATCGAACCACACATTCACACGAAAACAATTTGATTTTGATTCCCTATTTTTTTCTCTTTTTCACTTCTCAAGTGCACCCTAGATTATATTTGTTAACTCATGGTTGTTGAGGCTTTGGAGACCAATTTTGTCTTTCTGAATTGAAACTCCAGTGAATAAGTGGGAGGTTGTTTCTTTTTCCCACCAAAACTTTTCAACAAATGTGTCTCAGCGTGATAACATGATCTACAGTAGAATGCTTCACCCTAAAATATGCTTGCCCTTTTTCCCTCTTTTCTTTTAATTCCTCCCACTTACCGATTCAATTTTATACCATGTCGCTGAAAAGCTTTGCAAAAAAATAATTGATCATAATGGTTCTATAGTTGGAAGGATCATTAGTGTCTCCACTTTTAAAAGGGGGTATTGCTAAGCTAGTTGTCCAAACCCTTGGGAATCCTTTCCGAATAACATTGTTGAATATTTCCATGATGTGTGGTGTCAGAATGTTCATTACTCACTTTATATATTATGCTTGAAGTTCAACCAAGTCCTTTGCCTTCCTTGTTTTTTACTTTTTAATTCTTGCCTCCACCTTCTGTACTGTGAAAAGCTTTGTAGTTGTGTTGATCATGGGAGGAGGCTCAACCTCTAATTATTTTTTCATAGAGGGAGAAACTCTAGTGGATAAGTGGGAGGTTGTTTCTTTGTCCCACCAAACCTTTTCAACAAATGTGTATCAGCGTGATACCATGATCTACAGTGGAATGTTTCGGCCTAAAATCCGCTTGCCCTTTTCCCCTCTTTTCTTTTACTTCTTCCAACTTACTGATTCAATTTTATACCATGCCGCTGAAAAGCTTTGCAAACAAATAATTGATCACAATGGTTCTATAGTTGGAAGGATTATTAGTGTCTCCACTTTTAAAAAGGGGTATTGCTAGACTAGTTGTCCAAACCCTTGGGAATCCTTTCCGAATAACGTTGTTGAATATTTCCATGATGTGTGGTGCCAGAATGTTCATTCCTCACTTTAGATATTCTACTTTAAGTTCAACCAAGTCCTTTTCCTTCCTTGTTTTTTACTTTTTAATTCCTGCCTCCACCTTTTGTATTATGAAAAGCTTTGTAGTTGTGTTGATCATGGGAGGAGAATTCTTATGTGGTTCTCATTTCTGTTATTTTGAACCATAACTATTGTTTATTTGTATCTTCTTCCACTAATTGAATTCTACCAACGAAATTCCTCACTTTAGATAAGAGCACTCACCAACGAAATGTCTACTCATAAAATTAGTATTTTATTTTTATTTTTTATAAATGAATTGTGAAATATTGATAAATTTAAAAAATAAAACACTCTTCAACATAGAAATTATGTCCCATCAGAGCTAGCTGAAAATTATAAATAATATTACCAGAATTTTTTTTGATTAAAATTACAATAAACTAAGGAAAAATGTTGAGAGTCAATGTATATCAACGCGAGAGGCACATTATAGTCCCTTCTGGTAAGAACTAATAAAAAATAAAATAAAAAATAAAATAATAAGAAACATTATTATTGAATTCAACCATTAAAAATAACAAAATAAACATATTAAGAAAGGAAATTAAGGAGAAAGTAGAGAAAATAATACTAAACTAAACCAGGGAAGTTGCTCAGCAACAAGTCCATACCAAAGCATTGTACGTAGGGAGCAAGGGAAAGGTGGTCCAAGTTAAAGAAATCCAACGAGTTCATTTGAAAGCTCATAATCTATTAAAGCCTACGATTGCGTAGTTAGAGTATCAAGATAATCATAATCATGTATAACTAATGCGACCCTTTAAAAATCATTGTTTCGATTATGGCAGTGGTCTTGAAAATTCAATCAATAATTTTAAGTTTCACAAGGGGAATAATGCATTTCACAGGTATGTCTTAGGTTCACATTCCAAACAAGTATTATGGCAATACCCTAAATCTGCAAAAATAATTTAAACGTTAAATTAATGGGGATAACATAGTTCTTGGAAATTAATGGCAATAACACAGTTTCTGAAAACATATAATAAAATAAATTAAGATGTAATAAGTTATTAATTAAATTAATATTTAATAAGTTTGAGACATCTGGGATGTATGCATTACACGTGCAGGCATATCAGCATATTGTGGAGACATCTCGGCATGTGTCCATTACAAGTGCAAGCATATCAGCCTGAGTCCCAAGCATTACTTTAAAGCAAATCCTTGATGTTAACAAAGTAATGCTAGCATTACTTGACCATGAAAATAATTTGCGTAGGAATATATTTTTTAGTCTAAGTTTTTCATATATGATGGCCTCTCTACCTGGGGAAGAGGCCGGCAAAATAAGATGGTAAAACCTTTTATTGGCTAACAAAAAAATTGTGTCGAATCTTAATACTATGTGTCAAGATCTGATACGACGAAGAAAAAACATATTACAACATTTGCTTTAAAACTTTGGTTTTGTGCCTTAATTCATGTGGACTAATACTAATAATCAAAATTGGTTACTATAGTCCCTGTTGCCTTGGCAGGGACTAGGGCAGCAAGGAATAATAATATGAAAGGTAAGGGGTTGTTTTGATATATTTTCAAGGGAAAAAAAAGCAAGCTTCCAAAAGTTTGACAGAAATGATTAATTTATTGAATATTAATATTTAAAGGATTAAATTATGAATATTGATATTATATTTTATTAAATAACAAATATCAAAGGGTTGGAGTATTAATATTTCTTATTATAAAAGATTTGAACATTAAATTTAAATTAAAAAATAATAAGAGCGAATAATAAGGAAAATTATTATAAAATTCAATTATTAAAGAAGTAAATTAAAAGTAAAAAAATAATCATATTAAGGGAGGAAATTAAAGAGAAAGTCATGGAGATTCAAAAATTATTATAAAATTCAATTATTAAAGAAGTAAATTAAAAGTAAAAAAATAATTATATTAAGGGAGGAAATTAAAGAGAAAGTCATGGAGATTCACTACTTTCTTGTTCATAGACATTCATTAATTCCTGATTAAAAATAGTGTATTTTGTTGTCTCTTTCATTATTTAGGTTTCGAATCTTACTGTTCCAATGTTAGGCTGACATGGGGATGATTTTGAGGCTAATCAACAATATTTGAGATATTCTTGGCCCACGACCTTGACTTGGTGCTCCAGAAGGGTGCTTGAGTCCTTGGCTTTCAAGGATTTAGTGATTTTAGGAAGGTTAAGAGAGTCTAGATCCATATCCCCATTGAGATATGTGGAGTGTTTAGAGCCAGTTTATGATCCAAATTGGATCATTATATTTTTCTCATCCATCTCGATGCATTCAGAGTGGAAAAAGCGGAGGAATCAGTGCACATGACCGTTTTAACCGAAGAGACTTGGTGAAAAAAGGTCTGAAACCTTTCAAGAGCGTTTTGAGGAATCAAACGATGTTTTTTGTGGGGTAAAAATTTGCCTATTTAGCGTATCAATTTTTCATTCTATTCTAAAGACAAATATGTTTCCAACAGTGCAAGAAGCGTGTCAATCAAAGTTCGTATGAAAAAGTGATGTCACTCAGAAGTTGACCTTCCTGTTTTCATGCCTATAGTTTGGGAGAATGCTATGCCAGCCCTCATTATTTGTGGAAAAGGGGCTAGCCACATTTTTGTGATATAAAATACTCTAGAAGAGTCTATACTGTAACTCTAGTTAAGATTTCATGTAGTCAAAATTAACTACTAGTAGGCTATCCAGTTGTATTGTAACCAAGCCACTAGGAGGAAGAGGCATTCCATTCTTTCAAGAGAATTTTGTTCAATCGCTAAGAAAATATAACCGGGATATATAAGAGGTAGAGCACACAGAGCAGATTTGTGCACTTAGCATCCCATGGGCCACACGAATTACTTCTTTTTACTTTCAGCCATATTTCTAGACAGAGAAAGAGAGTGAAGTGACCTCACCTTCTGGTCGGGTTTTCTCCTGAAAGAGTTTCCCAGAGAGAATATCTTGTGTTTTGTATGTGTGTGTGTGTTCTTATTTTTTTGTTCTCTACTTTTCTGCATAATTTCCATTCGCACGCATGAACTAATTACAGTTAAATCCACAAATCTTAAATTTTAATAAACTGTAATAATGTAGAATTTTCAGTTTTTTAATATGATGTTATTAGATATGTTGTGATGAACTGTCCAATGGAATATCCATGAAAATTTATGGATCAATTTTTATCATGGAAGATTTTTTTAGGTATTTTTGTGGAGATTGTAGGGATCTAAATTGACAGGGATGAAAATCATAAAACCCTTATCATGGCCAACGAACCTGTAAACAAACCTTGTGATTTTGTAGAGGTAAGGTTTTCATGGCTCAAACAACAAGTTGCGGATATAAACCACAATGTAAATCTCCTAATGGATGCCTTAAGAAATAATATGGGGATATTTGGAGAAGATAGGGGTTTAAATGCAAAAGAAAAATCAGAAGGGGGATCGAGAGATTGGGAAGACACGAAGAACCAACCGAAGAAAGAACTCATAAAATATCAACCCAGTTCAAGTGTCGTGAATTAATCCCTGCTTAAAATGGAAGAGAAATTCGATATCATTCGTACTACAACGATAACGATGCTCTAAAGCCGTGCCACTGGTTGCAACAACTAGAATTTTGTTCAGTGTCCATCAAATCGAGGAAGGGAAAAAGATCTCATTGATGTGAGTGAAATTAGAGGGACATGCATTGTCTTGGTGGGAAGGCCACATGGAAAACTCAAGGTTGGAGGGAGAAACTCTAGTAAGTAAGTGGGAGGATTTCAAAACCCTCATTCATTTATATTTTTATCCCATTGGGTATGTGTAGGAGTAGTGGATCCTGTGGCATTACTTCAGGAAAAAGTCATGCCAAAGCTTGTAGGAGTACACAACCTAATTCAGGAAGATGGCTATAATGTTGGGTATCTCTCCAAAGAACCCATATTTACTCCTCAAGTATTTGGGGGATCTGCACCGCCATATGCGTGAGAAAGTGATGCTTTTGAAGCCCAAATCGGTGGACGAGACTTGTGTACATGCATAGTACGTGGAGAACATAGGACAAAAGAGAGCGCAATCAAGTGGATTAAAAAAAAGGAGAAACAAGAAAATTCTAAGGAGGGGAAGAAGAGGAAAAAAGGGTGAAAATATAAGAATATGACATCCACAACACATGGGTGTAAATATCCTAGCAACCACTATAACCACAACAACATTGGTGGCCATACAGAGGAGAAGTGTTGGAAGTTGCATCTAGAGTTAAACCCAAAGAACAAGAAGAAATATAATAATAATAAGAATCTCATGGGCACTGATTCGAGAAATCAAGTTGAAAGCATCTTAGATGTGGATGATAAAATTGTCTGTATGTCAGTACAGAAGGAGGTGAATCTGAGTAGCCTTCAACAACATGAAGAGAAAGAAATGACCAAACTATTCCATATAAAGAAACAAGCCAAGAAGACAAAGATTGATGCTCTGTATGACTCAAGATCACATACGAATCTCATTGCAAAAAACATGGTCAAGAAGTTTGGGTTGTAAGTTCATGATCATCCAAACCCATATCCACTGGGATGGGTGAATAATGATGCAGAGCTGAAGGTAACAAAACAATGAAAAACTAGATTTGCTATCAGTGCTGATTTTATCGATGCAATAGATCTGGATGTCGTTCCCATTGATGTATGTGGAGTTGTATTTGGGAGTCCATACATGTACATGCATGATACAATATTCATGAGGAGAAATAACTAGTACTGAATTATTAAGGATGGAAAATCATTCATCATAAATACGTGAAAAGGCAAGTCGAAAATTTCACTGGTAAGTGCCAACGAAGCCAAGAAATTGATGAGTTACGACAAGAAGTATGTTTTATTGTTTTTAAGAGAAAGTCATTTTGAAGAGTAGTCAATAAGAGGTAATGCATCCCTGGAGGGATGTACTAAGAAACATAAAAAAATTTGGAAGAGTTGTTACATGAATACAAGGATGTGTTATGAGAGCCTAAAGAGTTACCACCTAAGAGAGAAGTGGAGCACAAGATCCAACTATTGCCAGACTCCCCATTGCTAAATATTGGGTTTTATAGGCAGTCTCTTATAAAAATAAGTGAGGTGAAGAAACAATTACAATAACCACTGGAATAGGGTGTCATTTGACTGAGTACATCACCATATGGGTCACCCATAATCATTGTGTGACTTGGTAGATGTGTATATATTACATGGCGTTGGAAAAAATCACGCTCAAGAATAGATATCCCCTGCTAAAGATAGATGATTTGTTGGATCAGTTGCAACAAGGAAAATAATTCACCAAGCTAGAAATGAATTCTGGATATCATCAGGTTCGAGTCAAAGAATAAGATACATGGAAGACCACCTTCAAAACCAGGAAAGGTTTGTATGAGTGGTTAGTTATCTCGTTCGGCCTATGTAATGCACCATCTACATTTATGATATTAATGAATTATGTACTACACCCTTTATAGATTCATTTTTTATTGTCTATCTGGATGATTTACTAATATATAGTGCTACCTAGGAGGATCATATTTTGACATTTGACGCAAGTGCTGGAAACATTGAAGAAGCACCAACTGCTGAAAAATCTCAAGAAGAGTGAGTTTGTGCATAAGTATTTGGTGTATTTAGGGTATGTGATCGGTGGAGGAGAATTGAATATATATCCTTCCAAGATGGAGGCCATCATGAAATGGCCGTTGCCTACTAATGTTTCTGAGGTCAAGAGTTTCATTGGGGAAACACAGTACTTGAAAAAATTGATAACCTCATTTTCAATGGTAGCAACACCGCTCCACGCCATACAAACAAGTGGAAAAATTTTTTAGTGGGGAAAAGGTTAGCAGAGGGATTTCAAGGAGTTAAATAAGAAGATCAGTCAAACACTAGTTCTGACATTACCAAAATTGTAGTGGCCTTTCTAAGTGGAGACATATGCGAGTGGGTATGCTATGGGAGTTGTCTTGATGCAGGGGGGAAGGTTTGTATGTTGCCATTCTGAAGTTTTTCATGGGGAAGTTCTTAACTATCATAACTACGATAAGAAGCTCTATGCCATGGTGCAAGATATGAAGAAGTGGAAAGACTATCTGATGGGAAATAATATAGTACTCCACACAGATCACTAGTCATTATATTACTTATAGGCCCAGAATAAGCTACACAAAACCAGGAACTGCAACTGGATGGGATTTTTATAGCAGTTTCATTTGGTGATCAAGTATAAGAAGGGAAACACAAAAATAATGGCCGACATGTTGTCAAGGCAACCCACATCAAAGATTAAAATTTTAGGGACTCTTATGCACATGGAGCGATTCACCCATGATGCATATAGAGAGGCATATTTAGAATATGAGGACTTCAAGGAGATGTATCAATAGTTGCAGAGTCAGAGTCATTTGCACGGTGGTGACAACACCATTGACTACCATCTATAGGATGGATTACTCTACAAGCTGGATAAGCTAGGTGTTCCTAAAGGTTAGTGTTTTCAGTTGATTAGAGAGGCTCACACCTCTAAGGTTGTAGGGAAATTTGGTGTAGGGAAGACCGTGGCTAACTTGTAGAGGTATGTGTATTGGCCCAAGATGCAAGAGAATGTAGCTAGGTTCATAAGATGATGCATGCTTTGTTGTACCAACAAGCCTAGAAACATGAAACATGGTATATATCATTCCTTAAATGTACCTACTCATCCTTGGGAAAGCATTTCCATGGAATTTGTGGGAGGATTATCAACAACTAGGAAGGGACATGACTACTTGTTCGTCGTAGTTGACAGGTTCAACAAGATGTGTGTTCTGATGCCCTATAAAAGGACCATCAATGGAAAAGAATAAACAAACTTGTTATCTGGACATGTTTGGGTGCACTTTGGGGTTCCAAGGAGCATTGTTTTAGACAGGGACACAAGATTTCTTAGTGAATTTTGGACTACATTGTGGGAGAAGTGGACAACAAGTTGAGGAGATATTTCCATCCACAGATAGATGGGCAGACAAATGTAGTCAACAGAACTTTGCTACAGCTTCTGAGGGGATACAACTAGAAGCACCCGAATACTTTGGATGAAAATATGGTGTATATACAATATCCTTACAACAAATTAGTCCACACTTCTACAAGAAAGTCCCCATTTGAGACTTGTTTTGGATAGTTTCCACCTTGACCTTTGGATATTGCATATGGGCAGCAAGGAGGAGTGAGGAAATATCTTACAGGAGATGATTTGAGGGATGAAAAATTTATAGAGAAGATGAGATAAATCCATCTACAGGTACAAGAAACACTGCATAAGTCACAGGACAAGTATTAGGCTAGGAATGATCAAAAAATAACAGAGAAATCATTCAAGGAGGGATACATAGTATGGCTATAGTTGAACAAGGAGAGGCTGCAGGGGCTTGGTAAGAAAGTCAAGGCTCTAAGGTATGGTCCCTTTGAGATACTAGAAAAGGTGGGTGATAATTCCTATCGACTCAATTTACCACCATATATGCATATTTAGTTATTTGTGAATGTCGATAATTTGAAACTCTATGAGCCTTCCATGCTAGATCAGGAAGAGGAACAAGTCCTACCTTTTGTGGAGGATTTTTCACTAGATTCTTAGGCAAAGTTGATAGAAGATTAAATTTTGTAGAATAGGTGTGGAACTATAAAACATGGAGGCATGAATTTTGGTAGATTGGGTTCAAGGGACAACTTCCAAGAAAAGCTAAATGGTACACCAGAGAGAAGGTGGTGGAAAATTTTCCTCACCTCTATTCGGTATAATTTTTTGGGGACAAAATCCTCTCAAAATGGGCAGGTGTGATCCAAATTGGTTTGTTTTTCATCCATCTTGATTCATTTAGAGTGGAAAAAGTGGAGGAATCAACTCACATGATTTTTTTTATTGGCAAGACACAGTTTGACAAAACGAGGTCTGAAACCTTCCAGGAGCCTTTTGAGGGATCAAATGACGTTTTTTGCGGGTAAAATTTTTCTTCTTTAGCACCACATCTTTTCATGCTACTCTAAACATAAATATCTTTCCAACAAAGCAAGAAGCATGTCAATCAGAGTCCATATGCAAAATTAATGTCACTAAGAAGTTGACCTTCCTGTTTTCACACCTATAGTTCGGGAGGATCCCGCATCAGCCCCCATTATTCATGGAAAACGGATAGCCATGTGTTTGTGATGTAAATTAATCTAGAATACTCTATATTGTAACTCTATTTAAGAGTTAATGTAGTTAAAATTAACCACTAGTAGGATATTGGGTTGTGTTATAACCGAGCCACTAGGAGGAAGAGGCATCTCAACCATAGCAACCAAACTCTATATGATCAAGACCAAAGAATAAGCAGTCATATTTCCAACAATGCAACCATTAGAATTCAACTTGCTACTCCCCCTAAACCAGTGCTTCTTCCTTAACTTGTGCAATCTGAGACACCTTCAACAGAAAGTCATCAACAACAATCTCTGCATGATCTGTCCTCATCTCTGAACTATAAGACTTTCATCTCAACAATGAATGCTCTTCATCATAAAGCAACCAGGCTTCATCCATAATCTTCAACACAAGAACCCATGCATCATTTCATTATCATGAGTATAACTAGAATGATGCTAACAGTGCAATCATCAGCAGTCATACTGATGCTCCCCCTGGACCTCTGCTTTAGATCTTCAGCTATCAGATAAATTTTCTTATCATCAATGCATACGCGACTGCGTCTTCTGGAACTCGCGTGTATACGCGACTTTAGTTAATGGAACTTGCGTATGGAAAGTGAAGCATAGAAAATTTCCATCTTCCTTCATTTCTTCCTGAGCTTGTACCTCCTGTACCTGTCCTTTCCACATCAGATGCGCTGTCAGAAGTAAACATAGTATAATCAAATCAACCATGAGAGTCATCATGCATTGCTCCCCTTGTGACGATACATTACTAGATCTCATAATGTATCTCACATCATTCCTGCAGTCAATAAGAAAAGTCAGCTTCAGAAGCGGATGACTGCAGTAGGGTCAGAATTCCCTACGTTTCTGGTCGGTCCTTTAATTGAGTGTTTTCTTCAAGAAAATCATTGTCTTCTAGAGCATCCACAAAAGTATCCTTTTCTTCTCTAGATTGATTCTTATTCCATCCCTCCATATTTTTCCAGATTTGTTTTCTATTTGTGTGCTGAAATTTCTCATATCTGTTCAACCTGCATTCCTTTCTTATATGTCCATACTTGTTACAAGAATAACATCTCATGTGTCCAGAAAAATAAGCATAAGAATCATAATGAGTATTTCTATTCTTCCTCCTTTTACAATCAGCTGCTTTATGTCCATACATGTTACATGAGAAACAATATCCCCTGAAGAAAACAGAGTACATTTCTATGTAGGATTTGTTTATTTGTGGCTGAAATGATCTGCTCCTGCAATTTGCTACAACATGCCCATAATTATGACATTTAAAACATTCATCGTTTTTGTATGAATTCCTTTGAGAATTCATGATTGTTGGTTGATCTTTTGACTCTTTCAACACTTCAGATTTTGCATTGATGTCCTTTGATTCTTTAGCACCTCCTTGTGAGCTAGATTCTCCTTTAACAGTTTCATGGAAACCAAGACCAAGTTTGATGGCAGGAGACCTTTGATTACTCAGAATATTGTCCAAAATGTCAGTACTATCATGAAACCTCAGAAGTTTAACCTTTTCTTCTAATTTACCTTTGAGAATATTTACCTCAACCTCCAAGGCTTGACATTGCTTTGTCATGCTTTCTTCTTTTCTTCTTCCATCTTCAACTTGATCCTTCAGATTTAGAATCTCTTCTTTCAACCAATCTTCATTTCCTTCACATGTTTGTTGCAACTCTTCATTCTTCTTATTTTTTTTTTCCAGATCTTCTTTGAGAGAGATGATTTCTGCTTCAAGGCCTTCCTTTTCAAATGATTGTAGAGGTTCCTTATTTTTCTTACTTGATGCTTCTAAATCTTCCTGAAGACAAATGATTGCAGCTTCAAGTCCTTCATTCTTCTTGCTTGATTTTTCAAGATCTGCTTCTAGATCTTTAATTAGATTGGATGCATAAGTATGAAACCTTTGATACTTGTCCACCTGTCCATTCAGCATTTCTATTTGATCTTTCATTTGTGAGATCATCTCTTTGTAGATAGTTTCTTGATTATTATATGAACTTTGCAGTTCTTCAACTTTAATCTTGAGAGCTTCTTCTAGATCCACAACTTTACTTTCACTATCTTTACTATTGTTTGCACAAAGAAGAGTATTACAAGTGGCCTTCTCCTTTTTCTTCTTTGCCATGAGTGCTTGTAGATCTTCGTCAGAATCTGTTTCATCTTCTTCAATTTTGCTATACATGATTTCTGAGATATCTCCTTTCCTCGAGTAACCTTCTTCTTTTGCTTCTTAGCCATGAGCACTTTCAGATCTTGGTCAGAATCTTCTTCATCTTCACTGGACACTTCATCATCATCTTCTTTTGCATAATAACTCTTTCTCTTTTCAAATTGTTTCCCTTTACCATGTTTTTCTCTATAAGGACATTTAGCGGCATAGTGACCAACTTTTCCACACTCAAAACATTTGAAGGGAAGCTTACCTTTGAATCTTCCAGTACCTAGTTGGAGCTTTCTCACGAAATTCGCTTCTTCTTCATCGGATATATAGCTGGATTCTTTAACAACTTCCTTTTCCTTTCCTTTTGTAGATGCCTTAAAAGCAGCTTTTCTTACTTGAGAAGGGCCTCCTTGTCTCATTTCAAAAGCAGTCAGAGTACCATGTAATTGAACAATAGTAAGAGTTTGCAAATCTTGTCTTTCTTCAATAGCAGAAACTTTAGAGTCAAATTTTGAAGTCAAATATCTCAAGACCTTTTCCACCAGAGTAGTATCAGCCATGGTTTCACCCAAATTTCTCATCCGATTTACAATATCATCTAGACGAAGAAAGAAACTGGCAACACTTTCATCACTATGCATCTTCAAATTTTCATATTCAATTCTAAGAGTTTGGATTTTTGCACTTTTTACCTTTGTGTCTCCTTCATAGCTTAGAATGATTTTGTCCCATATTTCTTTTGCTGAATGTAGCTGCATCACTTTAGCAAATTCTGATTCAGACATGCTTCCCAATAAGACATTCACTGCTTTGGCATTGATTTCATACTTCTTTCTTTCAGCTGCATCAGTAGGAATACTTGACGGGTATTGATAACCTTCTTCCACGATTGCCCATACATCTGCACCAAGACTTTGCAGATATGCTTTTGTACGTACCTTCCAGAATATCAGATTGCTTCCATTGAATAGAGGTGGCTTTATAGACATTACTCCTTCTTGACTTCCCATTGCGACGTATCTCCTTTAAGCGATCAAGCTTCTCCACAAGGACCTGCTCTGATACCAATTGTTGGGAAAAATACTGAGAGGGGGGGGTGAATCAGTTTTACTGCATACTCAAAAAAAATTACTTTTTCATGCTCTAAAACCCATATGCTACTTTTCTGAAGCCAACTAGCATATACACGTGGATATCCTTCATAAAACTTGCGTATACACAGAGACCTAATTATGTCATTAGTTCTTTGCTTATATCATTCCATTATTCATTCATCAGATGTTCCATAAATAGTAAACATGTGCAGTAAGAACAGAATAAACCATCGCACCAAGCATCACACATGAACACCAGGATTTTTAGGTGGAAACCCAATTCGAGAGAAAACCACCGCTGCAGTTGCTCAGCCTTCAATTTTTTATTATAGAGAAAACATCTTACAACAAGTGTGCTGGCGCAGACTTGACCAGCACGCAGGCACCCACCTGCGCTCGTTTACCAGCCTCTCCTGGAAGGGAGCTCCAACCCCCTGACTCGTTTACCGGCCTCTCCTGGAAGGGAGCTACGACCCCCCGATCTCGTTTACCAGCCTCACCTGGAAGGGAGCTACAACCCCCTGACTGAAGGCTACAACCCTCAGCACCACCTTGGACCACGTTTCATCAATTTTCACACTGGATCCAACAACTTCAATAAAACACAACTTGCAGGCCACGTTTCATCATATTTTTAAACTGGACCCTTTCCATACTTTTTAGCACAAACATACATCACCAACAGATACTTATCAACACAGATCAGATAGCAGAAACACAACAGAACAGATCAGATATTTCATACCCTTTCACTTCAGACAGATGTTCGCCTAGATGTTCGCCTCATCACAGATCTAAGCCTTCCATAATCAGATCTAGCAAATACAAATGCATTTCAGATCTAGATCCCCTTCTTCATCATTAGTGCATCATACATTCAGATTTATCTTCAAGTGTAACCCTTTCCATTCAGATCTACTTCAAAGAGAAGTATTCATTCAAGCTCAGACATCTTGCACCCACACTTGTGATTTGCACAATGAATTTATTCTCCTTATATAGGTTTATCTTTTTCAATACCATGGGCCAAAACAATACCATGAGCCTTCAATACCACGAGCCAAACCAATACCATGAGCCTTCAATACCCCGAGTCAAACCAATACCATGAGCCTTCAATACCATGAGTCTTCAATACCACGAGTCATCAATACCCGCGAGTCATCGATACCATGACCTTGATACCACGGTCATCAATGCCATGAGCCTTCAATACCACGGGCCACTAGTTTGCACTTTTGAGCGATTTTTCCCATACGCACGACTTATAGTTCTTTTTAGACATATCAAAGCGTATTCATAGAGACATAATTTTTCCATCATACTTTGAGCACATTGAATTCCTTTCTTCATTTACAGCCAGAATGCATCATATTTTCTTCATGCGAGAACATATTCTATGACACAACTTCATCAGTAAGTTGCCATCATCTCTTCAATCAAGTGGGTTGCCTTTGAGGACAACACTTCGCATCATATTGTCAACAAACATCATATCACATCAGATTTACATCATTTACTGAGTCCGTATTCAAGAATAACTTCATCAGGTGGATTTCCATCAAGGACAACACATGTCAACAGTCGCATGTCTTCATCTTCATTCAGTGGGTTGCCATCAAGGACAACACTCTGCATCATATTTCCAACAATCTCATGAGAACTTTGGAGGAACAATTCATGGAGGGTTGGATTGGTGAACACTTAGCTTATGGAGGAAGCTTAACACATGATGATGGTGTCACCAATGGAGGAGGAGAAGAGTTGCAGCACTCACCTTATCAGTTGCTTGAGGACAAGCATGTTTTGGACAGGAGGAATGTAATATTCCCAATTAGTCCCAAGCTAATGGGAATATTCAATTTTGTTTTATTTTTCTGTTTCATGAATAAATGTGTAAAGGAGGATCATTGAAACTCCTAAAAAGTAAATAAATCAATGCCACATGTAAACAAGGCTAAATCTGGGCTATTTAAATAAGCACCCTTAGGTGTGAAAGGGGATGAATCTTTTGACTGGGTCAACCATGACTAAATCAACAACATTGTCTTAGAGGAGTGGCCATCAATGAGGCACAACATAGTTTTAGTTGGAGGTGGCTCATGTGAAAGGAGCTATTTCATTAAGATGGTTTAGGGTTTTGCAAGCTCTCAACTTATAAAAGGAAGAGGATGGAAACATGAGAAGGTTGTTGATGATTATGTTATTTCTGAAGATATTGTCTTGTAGGTTCAGAGGGTCCTGACCTAGGTTCAGAGGTTAAGGTTTGCCAACAAGCCCATATACTACTGGCCCTTTCAGCAGTGACCTACTTGCGCAGGCCAAAGTCTCACCTGAAGCAGTATGGGAGGGTGCTGGAACCAAGTTTCCGCACCCTGAGAGAGAGAGAAGGTAATAACGCAGGCCTGCAATTATCAGATCTATACATAAGGGTGATTCGTAGGGTTCCAAAACATAGCATGACTATAGTTTTATCAGATATGTTCTATATGGTTCGCATCCACGTGCGTATAACCAATTACAATCATAAAATAGCATAATCGTAGCCAGTATTGTCAATATAGAGGGTTCACGTTCATTAACAGAGATATAACCAGCAAGTGCAACAATAATCGTATCATAGTAATATTGTAAATGCAACTACTTTCATGTCACAGAGATAAACAGACAAGTTCACAATTTAATCAGACAACCTTAGTTCAAAGCAATCATAACATAACAGATCCAGACAATATCATATGGTCCAACAACACTTCGCATATATTACTTATCAAAATCTTCTTACATTCCCCAAAATACCACCTGCGCACACAGCTAGCAGGGTTGGCACATAGCAGAACAGAGGATCTCTGCACACACAGCCAGCAGGAGTCCTAACCCAAAACAACCCAACCTAGATCTAAAAAATTTTATTCTCCTTCAATCTTTATTCATTCTCTGCCTCTCGACTCAAAAAGGTTCTACTAATTATACTATTTTAGCCTATGCATCCAATGGTCCGTAAACTATGGTTTGCAGACCCTTGGTCTACCCTTGACCCACTTATATTGAATTAGGGGCTTTGACCCACCCCAAAACCCCTGTGTTAGACTAAATATAATAAAAATATATACAAAATGAACCAGATTTGTAGCTTTGTAGGAGTCCCTGTTCCAACAGTCCCCCAACACAATCTTGTGACTTGTCCCGAGTCACTAAGATGGTGGTGTCTCCACCTGTGCCTATAATAGCCTGATTACTTCAACTTGTTAGCTCCCTGTAATCAGCAAGATTGGCAAAGTCCGATCTCAGGGAGAAACATCGTTTCAACCAACTTTGGGATTTTAGGATCTAGCCCTCTTGAATCCGCAGAGGGATCTCTCCAATAAGTGAAAAGATGGATTTGTCTTTGAAATTTGGGGTAATAATATTAGGCTAGTTATGAAGGCCAAGGGTTTGCTTTGGTTTTTGGATGGTTGAGCATGATTACTATTTGAGATGGAAAGTTCTAAATGCAAAGAGTTTCAAAGGTGAGAAGTTGCAAGCAATCAGAGTAAGCTTCGACCAAAAAGATAGATAATTGTCGGTTTTAGTCCATTGGGCTATGGAGTCATAATAGGATTTAATTGGGATAGCAAGAGGCAAGAGTGGTCCACAGGGAAATTTATCTATGTCTAAGGATCTCTTTTAAAATTGATTTATGGAATGAAATGATACAATCAAGAAAGGAAATTAAACAGATGCAGAACAAAGAGTAGCCCAAGATCTGATAAGTACTTTTAAACTAGTCAGCCTCTGAAAAACACTTAAGAAGAACATAAAATCAAACTAGGATCTGGTAAGTACTTTTAAACTAGCCAGCCTTTGATACACTTTCAATAGAAAACATCTTAAAACAAAGGGAAACTTGAAGGAAACTGTTTGAGTAGAAACTAGCGGGCCGGGCTCACCACAAATCCTCTCCTAGCTCTGCTTTACTTGGTTATTTTCAAGACCAACACAAAGGTAACACAGAATGGCCTAAGATCTGCTAAGTACTTCTAAACTAGCCATATTTTAACACATTCCAAGGGAAATATTTAGATAGCCTTTGGAAATAAAACTAGGACCAGGGCACACCATATCTTCCATAGTTCATCTCTACTTAACTAATACTGAACATAACATTCAAGAATAATATTCAGCTAAGGCAATAAGACAAGGGAATGCCAGCATTCCTATGCTTAAACTAAATTAAATCATTCCTAAATAACACAGATTGGAAGAAAACATATATATAAATATTTTCAGTTAGAGAAGGTTACTATTGTACAGTAGATCCTAACTCTATGCATGTTGTTCTTTATAAGAGAATATGAAACACAATGAAAACATAAACAAAATAACAAGTTACAATTAGAGAAACATCACCATCAACATAGACCAGGATCCCATAAATTAGCTTGTATTGATGCTCCAAACCAGTTACAGCTTAAGTCCAATGCTTTAGTTCAGCAATCATCTACTCATCTTAGCCTAACTTATCTATTACAAGCAGAGTTCCAAGGGCTAGTGAACACTATTTACAATCAGAAGTTTTGAGCTCAAATGTATTTCAAAGTTCTGCAACCAACAGTTTCTCATCTTCTACAGAAGTATTTATAGAAGGATGAGGAGGTGAGATCTAACAAAATATCTTAAGGAAAATTAACACAGAGTGATGAATTCTCGGCCTTTGAAGGGATCGATGACGAAGTTTACAGGTGTTTCACTGTATTAACTATTTTACAATTAATATCAAAGCTCGGTGGGAGCTTTATTGACTTTTAGGCTCTATCCAGGACGAAATAACTCCGCTGATATTTGTTTGCATTAGTTTCTTTAGCGGAATTAATTGCTTGGCTGTGCTGTGAGGCATATACTTTCTTAATCAATAAATTTGGACTCTGTTTGAATGGTTTGAGGCAATAGGTGGCTCTGTGGTAGCTGAGAGGAATCAATTCGCCTCAAATGTGACGGTGGAGGCCTTTCTGTCCTTTAAACATTTATGATTTTCTTTTTAATGGTGTTTTAATTCTGGGAATTAGGCTTTTGATAATCATTCTTAGTCGTAATTCCCAAAATCTATCTTCAATCTTCATTCTATTGTGCTATGTCTTCAAAAAATGATACTCTTTTGAATGTGATTTAAATCACAGTGTCTTGTCGATGTGCAGGCTGCACAGGTCTCTTATGGTATTAGCGCTTCATGATGCGCCGACGGATTGTTGTATCGAAACCTTTTAAATGAATCCCTTTAATAAACAAAGCCTGAAATATCGTCACCCTTTGGCTTTGATTTTCGCTTGAAAAAATTCGAAATCCATTAGATCCTGCAAAAAAAACACAAAAATTACAAAATCGTGCATTTATTTGGTAAACTGCTTCAGAGGGCGTCAGGAGAGAGCGTGGCCATTGGATGGCTTCATCCAACGGTGGAGATCTGCGTAGAAGAGGAAAAAGGGAGAGCGGGGAGAAGAATAAGACGTAGTGGTTTTGGACCATCCGATCTGGACACGTGGACGGTCTAGATCCAATCGGAGGATCGCAATCGGGGGATCGCAATCGGCGGTGGCGAGCAACTGCACCGATCGAAAGTTGCGATGCGATTAATTGCAAACCGTCGATATGCAGATCAGATTGACGGAGGGTGAAACATTGGGGGAAATCGCAATCAGCAGTGGGGAGTGAGGCGATGCGATTGCGCGATTGGAGAAAAGGTCGATGCGATTATGTCATCGGGCCATCGCAATCGATAGTGGTAAAAATTTAAAACGCACCAAAGGAAAAGTTTCGTTGCGATTGTGATCCGGATTTATGCAGGAATGCAACAGAATACAGAAATAACCATAAACATAGAGATGCAGTGGAAATAATGTGTCATTTCATTAATATCAAATAACATAAATATGCTTACAGACATAATGAAAATAAAATAGCTAGGGTGCTAGTAGCGAATCTATGAGAAGAGATGTTGTGGCTACAGACCTCTGAACTTTGTTACAATGAGGCTCGAGGGCCTATTTATTATTGAGAAACAATGTAGAATCTGAAACGTCCAAAAAACTAACCGTAGGAGATGAGGTGCCAAAACTGTGGGCGCCCGTTTGGGTAAATTGGTGGTTCAACTTCCCGAGGGTGTAACTTTGGCACCCGATCTCCGTTTGATGCGCTCAATAGCTCGTTAGAAATATCTATCCGAGGAATAAAACTTTCGGGACGAATTTGATGATCAAATTCACTAGTAAAAACGATACCCAAAAAACATCATTTAGGGCCTCAAAACGGCTCCGGAAGTTCAGGACCCGAAAGACTGCTAAAAATAGTAAGTTATGCTGCAACTTGAAAACTGAAAGAACTGATGATGGGGGTTCAAATGGAATAGGTGGGTGGCCACCAATATCCACCTGGATCATTAAGCCCCCAAAACGGCTTTGAGAGTGGAGGACCCGAAAACCTGCTAAAAATAGTAAGTTGTGCTGAATGTGAAAAGCTGCAAGAATTGATGATGCTGGTCCAAATGGAATAGGTGGATGGCCACCAATATCCACCTGGATCATTCCTCCCTCCTTAGGATGCAATGGTCCCCATTGCGTTGAGATCCTCCATGAGATGAGGCAAATTCTGTTGAACTGAGTATTAGATGTATTGAAGATGTCATGGACCTGCGGGTGGACATGCTAGATCCGTTTAGTAAATATGGTTTCTTTATTAGCCTTAGACAGTACATATTTGGATTCTGTATGTGTAGTTGCAGGATGTATGGAAACATCAGGCGGTGGTGCGTTGGGAGTCAAATCAATGGAGTGCTTGTCCTGACAATGTAGAGGAACCTTTATGAGTGAGGAGAAACTGTCATCGTATTCCTCCATAACTTTGTCCATCTGCTGTAGCCGTGCAAGGGAGCCCTGTTTCGAGGTTGTGGCCACAATATTCTTCTTTCCTTGTGAGTGAGTCGTAAGGAAAATGAATTTCCTGGTTTGGGAAACAATCTTACTGCGTTGTTTTGTAGTAGTGAAAGAGATGACAGGAGGTGGTACTACCTCTAGTATCCTGTACAAGTTATTTCCCAAAGTAATAATAACAGCACGAGGCCTAGACTCATACACAGCATGTCGCCTCCACAAGTATGGTTGGCCCAATAATACATCAGCTACATCAAGAGGAGCAACATCACACAATACCTCATCCGTGAATGGCTTGATACTGTATGGAAGGCGGCACTTGAATGGATCACACAGGTGGAGCCACCGATGGTATACAGTATGGGTGTCTTGTAGTCGATGGTAGAGCCACTTCACGACCTCTATTTCGAAATGAGGTTCTTTTTGGCTTAAGCTATCGGCAGTAGTAGTGAGCCTTGTACCCATCGTGACTAGTGTTGTGCTCCCCTCTACGGATCTTTGTTGCTTCACATACGGATCTTGGTGGTGGCAACGATAGCCTTCAGGAGTATGATGATCACCTTTCCCTTTTTCATTGCCTTTGTCTGGTTCTAACTCAGGATCAGAAAATGCATCTGATTCGGGTGCCTTTAGTTCGGCCACCAAAGACTGTTTGGCCCGACACTCATTTGTGCTATGAGTGGGGCTGTTATGAAAGTCACACCACTTCCATATGTCCTTCTTTGGATTTGTGGTGTTGTTCTGAGTCGCATTACTTTGGCCTTTCCCCTTGTTCTTCGGTTCGGGGGCACCTTTCAGATTCGCAGATCCAAATTCTCGCTTCTTCTGCTTAAATTTCTGATTGATCTTGGCGGCATAGCGATATGCCATGCCAAGCGATGTAATGTCGAGGAATTCCATTTCCTCCTGAATGTGTTTGTGCAGACAGTCGCGGTACTTAAGCACCAAATGTCTCTCCGAATCTTTAATACCCAACTTTGTGCGCAGGGTATGGAACAGATTCGTCAGTTTGTGCACATCTTGATCCTTTTGTTGCCGCAGCGTGTTCCATTGGATGTATTTGTCCTCATAGCTCCCCACAGGGTAATATTGTTCCTTTATGCCGTCTCAGAACGAATTCCAAGTGGGTGTGGTAGAGAATAGAGAGGTTTCCCCTTCGCCCTCTTGCTCACGGTAGGTTTCCCACCAGTCTTTGACATGGGGGGCAGCTTTGAGGAGTGCAAAAATAATCTTTTCTCGGTCAGAGAAGTCATGGACCGAGAAATACCCTTCCAGCAAATTTAACCATTTGTCTACGGCGTCTGCATCTATTTTTCCTTCAAATATAGGAATGTCAAAGTTTACCTGTACCTTGAAGGGAGTGGCACCTCCAGAGTGGTTGTTGGATGCAAATGTGCCATATGTGGGCAGTCGTTGAAGGATTTGAGCAAAGTTATCCATCATCGCATTCCTTTGTTTCTCTAGGGCCTCCTCGAGCAGTATTTTGATAGGATCTCCTGCTCCCTCGTCTTTCTTTTCTTCCGTCATGTGAGGTCGTCGTGGTTTGCGAGGCTAATCTTGCAAGGGTTCAACCAGATCGAGCCCTAACTCCTTATACCCTGATCGCGTTGGGGACATGCAAAGAAAAACAAAGAAAGAGCAGACCCGCTCTGATACCACTGATCCGGATTTAAGCAGGAGTGCAACAGAATACAAAAATAACCATAAACATAGAGATGCAGCGGAAATAATGCGTCATTTCATTAATATCAAATAACAAAAATATGCTTACAGACATAATGAAAATAAAATAGCTAGGGTGCTGGTAGCGAATCTCTGAGAAGAGATGCGGTGGCTATAGACCTCTGAACTATGTTACAATGAGGCTCGAGGGCCTATTTATTATTAAGAAACAATGTAGAATCCGAAACGTCCAAAAACCTAACCGTAGGAGATGAGGCGCCAAAACTGTGGGCGCCCGTTTGGGTAAATTGGTGGTTCAACTTCCCGGGGGCGTAACTTTGGCACCCGATCTCTGTTTGATGCGCTCAATAGCTCATTAGAAAGATCTATTTGAGGACTACAAATTTTGGGACGAATTTCATGATCAAATTCGTTGGTAAAATGATACCCAAAAAACGTCGTTTAGGGCCTCAAAACGACTCCGGAAGTTCAGGACCCGAAAGACTGCTAAAAATAGTAATTTATGCTGCAACTTGAAAACTGAAAGAACTAATGATGGGGGTTCAAATGGAATAGGTGGGTTTCCACCAATATCCACCTGGATCATTAAGCCCCCAAAATGGCTCCGAGAGTGGAGGACCCGAAACCTGCTAAAAATAGTAAGTTGTGCTGAATGTGAAAAGCTGCAAGAATTGATGGTGCTGGTCCAAATGGAATAGGTGGGTGGCCACCGATATCCACCTGGATCAGATTGGGCGCCTGGTTGTGGGCCTGGTTTTATATAGACCTCCGATAGGCCCCAGGCTCATGTATATAGGGGCTAACCGGGGTCCGGCCTTCAGGCCTGGGCTTTTCAATCAACCCATTAAAACTTTTCCGATGCGATAAGAGTTTCGGCTTTTGCACTTGGTTTTTTTCAAAGAAAGCAAATGACCAGGGACTATGGATATGGGACTTAATCGCATTGGAAGTTTTGATGCGGACTTTTCAATCAACCCATTTGAATTTTTTCCCGATGCGATTGCACGATCGGTCTTTTTAATCTACCCATTGATATTTAACATGTGATTTTGGCATTTTTAGATCAAACTTTGGATAAATGGGTTTTCGAGTTTTACAAAGGAAAAAGCGGATCGGGAAAAAAATTTCAATGTTTTTAAGCATGAAGGCTGGCCCACGGTATATTTATATAAAGGCTAATCGCATCGGAGTTTATATGATGCAAAGCTTAATCGCATCGGAACTTCGGAATAGGGCAAAGACTCGTGCATTTTGAAAATTTCCGATGCGATAAGTACCGAACAGGATTAGCGCTGGATTCCAGGGTATAGGCATGTGGGAGAAAAGGTTAGGACTTGGCCCAAAGGGGCTTAAGCCTTATGCAAAAATGTGTATTTTTTATGAAATTTTTCAAGGTTTTCAAATGGATTTGGGGGTTTCGGTAAGGTTAAAGAGAGAGTCTTTAACTTTGTAAAAGTGATTTTCATGAAGGGAAGAAAAGAAATCATGAAAACAAAGGATTTTTATGGAGAAAAAGGGGAGCAAATGAAGGTTATATTTGAGTGGGAGAAGGGGGGGAAATGATGGCTTTTCAGCAGTCTTTCTTCATGAAATTAGAAGAATTTCTGAGTATAAAATGGGAATATTTTGGACAGAGGTATGAGGCCTTCAAGAGTCTTTAAGAGCCAACACTTTTTAGTAATAAAATTTGTTCTTTGAAGGCTCAAAAAATTCTTAGCCACCTTTTGCTATAACAAATATTATAGGTGGTGTTAGCCTCCTATATCAATAGGTTTCATCTTTCATGATTGTCTTGATGGAAGTATGGAATATGTTCAAACCTTCTTACTTGAGCAAAGGTGTTCCATATTCTTAAAAAACCAAAAAAAAATCAAAAAATTTAAAAAATGTAAAGAGGGTATACCCTAAAAGAAAGATCAAAGGGTAAAAAGAATAAAAATGGTCAAAAAGAGAAAGAAATGAACCCCAAGAAAAAATAGACCAAGGAAAGTGTGCAAATCCAAATGCCACTACTTTTTACTCTGTTGAAATAAATCAATTGTGTGCAACTTGTGAAACTTTTGCCACAATTTATGAATAAGTCAAACTGTTTAAACTTGGCTTAGTCATATTTCAATTTCATGTTATAGATTAGAGAATAAATATCTAATAAACAAAATTAATCTGCTATAAGCAGCTACAGAGGAATAAAACAGTTTTATTACTTAATCAGCCTTGGTAATAAGGGTAGATTTAGATAGATTTGCCATGTAAAAAGAAAAAGATTGAAAAGGGTTTGCAAGTCTAAATGCACCCTAACAAAGAAGAGAAAATGGTAGTGTCAAGTAGATAGGGTAGGTAGATGGTGCTGCAAAGTGTTATCTGATGAATGGTGCTGCTACATGTTGGTTAATCATTTACTTTCATCAAAAGTACTAAAGCAGAAAATACACTGGAAAATCACAGCAAGCAAAGTCAAATTCATTAACCTCCCTCATCATTTTCCCCCTCAAGAGTTTTACTAATTCCCCCCCAAAAGTATTAAGGTATTTGGAGATCAAAAGGGCTCAAGGCATTTCCTTGACTTCTGGAGGGACCGGACCCTCGGCCTAATGATCAAAAGACCTAAGCACTTGAAATAATCCATCATTGATTATCTTCCATCTTTAACTTTTTCCTAAGTAAAATCCTATTTTACTTAGGAAACTGATGCAATATTCCATAAAATTCCTCAAAACAACTTGTTATTCTGAGTTTAAGTGTTGAAGATAAAATGTTGCAATTTACTTCATAAGTTTTCACTTTCTTAGATGTACAAAGATGTTTTGATTTTCCTTGTCCTTTTTCATATTAACATTTAACTCTATTATATTAAATCCCTAGTGAAACCCCTTTTCCTAAGTATATAACTCCCTTTTCTAATAAATATCCCCAAAACCCTTTATTATAATGTTTTACCAAAGTATATATTCCCACATGTTGAAAATAAACACCCTGCTTTATAAAGCCCTTTGGTTAAAACTATAGCCTTATACATTAATCCCCGCCCTATGGTGAATTAGTTGTGTATTAATTAATTCATCGTATAGTAAAATATATCTAAAAAGCGTTAGACATGTAATATATGTGTTTAACACCAAAAACAAGAATAAAATGCGACGGAGTCCTGCGCCATTGTATTCCGTCCACGTAGCATTCCACCTGGCCAAACTCCGCCTCGACCCTTTACCTTTGCATGTGGGATTAATTAGTTATTTGAACTAATTAATAACCTTTCACTTACCAATCGAAATCCTCCCGGGGCGATTAAATAACAGTTAAACGAATGTAAATCCCGCCGGGCCCACTTTTCAATCCCTCGCATGTTTCCCTTTCCTTCAGCCGTCGGATCATCCCTCCATTGATCAACGGTCATGATCAATCCCGCTGCCCATCCCGTGAGTTATTTAGCCAGCGGGGAATGGGTGGTTTTGACTAGTCAGACCATCCACGTGGCGTTAGAGCTATGGAATCGCTCCCCTCGCATCTTTTACCGCCTTCGTCCATAAGCGGTGCGGGCTTACCGCTTACCGCTTACCGCATACCGCCGGCCCCACTTTCCTATGTCACCCCGTACGTCAATGACGTCATCACCTCGAAAAAGACAAAAACCCTTTTTGACTTGTAAATAAGCCATTTTCGTGTTTTTTCAGTTATTTTTAGTTTTTGAAAGAGACAGAGCTCCCGCTGCAATTTCAAATTCCACTGCAAATACAACAATTTACTCCGAAATTCAGCTGCGCCCGTGTTGAAGAACGTCCCCGCCATTGTTCATTACCTGTTAAAGAACCAGTTCCATCTAAAAACAGGTATTTATCATTTCGCGCCCCGACTGCAAGTCAAGCTTAGTTTCCTTTGTTTTTTCTCTGAAAAAGTGGTTAAAAATCCTCTCTGAGTCCTCATTGAAGATTTAGAACCTGTGAATTCACTTCCCAAGCTTGCAAAATTGTTCCAACTTCCTCTTTTATCAGACATCCCGCCCGGTCTGCAAGAAAAACTGAAACCTCCATTTTGAATCCACAAGAACCAAAATGGAGGCCCCAACTGCTCTAAATATCACTCCTTTGAATGCTCCTCACCCAAGAGGACTTTCATGCAAAATCTAGAAAGAAAGTGTACTGACATTTTGGTCGACATCAACGTTTTCAGAGAGAAGTTTCAAGCTTTGCTGGACAGTGAATTGCCAAGTCCCATGCTCACAGAGGATCAAATAGTAGACTTGGAAACATATGAGAAAAGAAGAAAAGCTCATGCTAAAAACACAGCTATAGGTTCTACTAGCTCATCAGAACCTGTATTACCAACCGGGAAAAGTATTTATGAAAAAGTGAGGAATCTATTTCATCTGGAGCATGAACTAAAGTATCTATTTCCGAACGAGCCCAATTTTTATAAACTTACTGAAGCAGATGAAACTTTAAGGAAACTCAGAAGAACAATGATACCAGATGATCAGTGGTGGAAGGAAATGCTGGAAATTTTGTAAAAATGTTTTCAGGATAAAAGTTTATCTTTACTATTGAGTAAATGGTAAAAAACAGAAAAGCAGATGAAAGAGTATCAGATGAAAGGTTAAAGAGTATCCGTAAGAAGAAAGAGTATTCAACAAGTCAAAGGAATACACAAAGGACAGCACAGAGCCCTATTTTAAGCACTTATCCTTAGCACGTCCATGAAGAAAGGAACAACACATCAGCCGTTACTCATTATTCTATTTACGAGACCATGTGTCTCTTGTTTGTTTGTAAATATGCTTTAAGTCAGCCTGGATTATTGGCTAGGATAGAGTAAGATTGTTAGGATTATTTTTTGTATAAATAAACCCTCAAAGAAAGAGTTGAGGGTGGATTCTATTACTCTGCTGTAACATTGAGGTTTTCGGAATAAAAAGCTTTTGGACAAATTTACTTGTGGTTTACTGGATGACGTTTTGAAGCACTGGACTTGTTACATGATTCATGTGTTGGACTTCAGTTCAATAAGTTTTCCAACCCTTGTGTTTAAATTTTATATTAGTTTATGCTATCATCATATCCGTTTCTGAATAGTTTACATAAAGGATTGAAACAGAATTTGCTTAATTGTACTCTGTTTTCAAATGTGATTATCCTCGATGTTTTCTTCTGGATTAGTTATAAGCATGAATTCTTAATTGCTCATGTTTTGCTGATTTAAACATTGTTGATTACTGTAACAAAGAATCCTTCATTGCTCTTTGCTTGTAGTCATTTCTCTTCTTTCTCTTGAATATGGTGAAAGATTCTTAGCTGCCTTTCATCCCTTCAAGACCATCCATCCACTTTAAATTTTAAGGATTGTTCTCTGTCTAGCCATCTTGCCCTGTAATACCATCTTGTGTTTAGAAAAGAAATCCAGTAAAGCCATCCTTAGACTCCATAGCCCAATGGACTGAAAGCCCTCAACCTTGCCCTTAGTTTGTGGATTCCACCATTTTCTCAAAACAAACTTTGAATCTATAACTAGCCTAAAACCTTCCAAGAACAAAGATAAATCATAAAGAGAGAGCCCTCTCTGGATGCAGATTGGCTAGATTCTGCATCTAAAAGATTGGTTTGTGGTTACCTCGGGTATAATTTCCTCTTACACAACTTCTAGGAAAACCTGAGTGATAACAGGTGGCTAATAGTGGCTCCACTTAGGGATGATGCCTTCTTGAAGGTATCAAGAACTTTAGACTTGCATTCTCTGGGAGGCTGACCTGTGCCACATCCATTGTGTTCTCTGGGAGGCTGACCTGTGCCACATCCATTGTGCTCTCTGGGAGGCTGACCTGTGCCTCATCCATTGGGCTGCCCTTCCTTTGCGGGGATGATCTTCTCTGAAAACATATTAGCAGCCATGAAAACAAAGGACCTTCATCAATACAAACTTTCTACCTACCCAATCCTACTGATCTAGCATTTTTTCTTCATTTAGAGTGCACTTGGATTGGCAAACTCTTGTACAGCATTTTATTATTTTGAAAGCAGGAAATCTAATCTATCTCCACTCCTTATTTCTCCATGGACCCAGATTAAACAGTTGATCCCATATGATTCTCTACTTAATCTTCTCTCTGTTGGGATTAAACTGTCCAACAGACTTTATTCTCTAAATTCTACAATAGAAATTAAAAAGCATCCAAGTCAGGATTGAACAGTCTAACTTGATGCTGGTCTATGGAATAAAAACAAACTGCACATAGACATTTATTTTGCAAAAAATTAAATCAAAATGGAAGGCTTAAGATCTGAAAGTTTTCTCATCATGGCCTTCTCTTCTCTTTACAGCTCTATTTTGAATTTGTTTGAGCTATTTTGTCTTTATCAACTGGTTCAAATTTTGAGCTGATTGGAACCAGATTTACATCTTTTTTTACTCAAAAAATAAAGTAGATTTGAGTCATTTTCTTTTTGAAACCTTAGGTTCAGAGTTAGATCTTGTTTGAATCTTTAATTTCTATCCTAATCTATCTATTGATAAGCCAAGATTAAATAGTTTGGAAAATCGAATTCACTATCCTAACAACAGAAAATTTAAAGCTAATTAGTCAAGATTAGGATGCTTGACTAACTAGAAGTGTGCTATTTAGGAGTGGAGTTTAAGCTTGCACACTTTCAGAATTTGTTTCTCTTTTTTGGTATGGGGCTATACCTTTCTTGTTTTCACAATTCACCCTCTTTTATTTCTTTTCTATTGTTTTTGTAATTTTGAATTTTTGATTTTTCTTCAAAGCAGAAAACAACAACTAACTACATGCTCAGAACTGAGATTTATTGACATTCCTATCTAACCTATTCTAAACATGGAGTATTTACATTTATCATATGATACAAAAATGCCAATGCAGCCAGCTGAGTAATGTCAAGAAGAAGTAGAAACTTTGGCTGCTTGTCAGAGGTATCCATAGAACATATTGAAGATTAACCTTCAATATCAAGGCTATCACAGAAGGTGACATCTTTTCATGTCTCTATCTCTTGCAAAGGATCACTGCTTGATAATTTGAGCCAGTTGGGATTTCCACACACTCTTCCATAGGATCAACAAAGAAAGGATGAAGGTTCCCTTCCTTTTGGTCCTCCACAATTGGTAGATTATCTACTTCCAAGACATCAACTTTGAGGACTATCTCTTCAGTATGTAGCTTGGAAGTATCGTCATCCTTAACCTGCTTAATAGCAAACAGTGAAATATCTTCTTTCTCTAAATTTATGTTTGCTTTTGATATAAATTCAGGTTCTTTGAATGGTAGATTTATATCAATGATAGGAGAAGCTTATTCTTGAAAAGAGGGTATATCCACAGTAGGATAGTCTTCTATCTGTTTCTCTCCCTCTTCTTCATCATCATCTGAATTGGAGGACTCATCATATTTGGTAGTGTTGTCCTCTTGTAGCCCTGGTATGCTTGGATTCAGTGGGCTGAACTCTGTGAAGAGGTTATTATATTCTTGAGTGGGGTTGTATTCAATGGTTTCCTCTTGCTCAAAAATTTCTTCATTACTCTTCTCTTCACCTTCTGAGTTGAAAGGTTGTTGATTCCCAATAAAGTGAAATATTTTTATGATGGATCGAAAAGGATGATCGTGACTTTCAAGCTGATGATGGTGAAACTCGTAACACCAATAAAATTCTATTTCCCTGCATGATTAGTTTCTGCATGGAAATAATCATCATCATAAGACTGATTGAAGTTTGAAAATTTATTAGAAAAAACATTTTCATCAGTCAAACATATTGGGATATTAGTAGGTCCTTCTTCATTCTGATCCACAAAAGAACTTTCTAAATCTGTACAACAAATTTCTCTATGTGAATGGGCAAGAGTGTTTGTTTTGCAAAAAGTTTCAGAGACTGACTGTTTATAAATAGCATGATCTATTTCCTTCTCTGTCAAAGGGGAAGATGTTTCCATGTCCCTTTGAACAGAAGTACAGCAGTTCTCTGTCTCTTGTGAAAACTGATTTTGAGGCTGAATGTCTTCTTGAGCCTCAGCTACAAGGGATGATGAATCAATATTTGAGTTTTCAGGGATATCTTGAGGAATTTCCATTATTTCTTGGATCATCTCTTCCTCAAATGATTCATCTACGTTCTAAAAATGTTTCAATAGGAGATTAAACTCATGAATGGCTGTTAAAAGATCTTCAGGATGCATCTCTTCCAACGCTTCCTCATTATCTATAATGTGTTGGGTGATGTTTTGTGATGGATCATAATATATTGCACCCAATGATAATGATGTAGTGTTTTCTTTATAGTTCTCATAGAACATGTTATTTCCTAAATCCACCTCAGGCTGAAAGAAGGTAGAATTCAGGGTAACATCAAACCACGCTTAGTCTGGTAGCTAGCCCTACCAGAATAGGAGAGGGCTCTCTCCGGGTCAATCTCAGGAAAAATGTATCAATAGGGCTTGAGATGACTGAAATGAGTGCTAATTTTAGGCTAGGTATGTAAATCAAGGAGTTTGGAATGATTTTTAAGGGTTTTTGTTGGAAACAAAGGGAAAGGCAGTTTTGGGTCCGGGATCAGGCCAAATTCTTGCAGAGTTCAAGTTGGGGCAGGGAAGGCAATGGCTTTGATGTCTTAGATTCAATGAATGGATAGAAAAGACTGCTGAGGAGCTGAAGAGGGAAAGAGACTTCAAGGGTCCTCTTCAAACAGATGAAAACATATAAAACTAAACAAAAGTTTAAGGCAGAGCACCAGCAAACTAATGAATTCTACCTTAGTTACTCATTTGTTTAATTTCAAAAGAAAAGAGAAGGGAAATGGCATACATAAAACGTTAATGGAACTTACAATTACATGGAGAAAAACACCATCAAAACTCAAAGCCACAAGGATCCCAACAAGTGCTGCAAAACCTTGGTCTTTCCTTTGCCAAAAAATGTTGAAATGAATATACAATGAGGTGCCAAACTATTCCCAAGAGTACAACCCTGAAAATGTCTCAGAAAATACAATATATAGACAATTCTAACCCTTTCCCATGCCTCTAGGGGTCGATCTCATCCTTCTAGGAGCTGTTTCAACCAATTCTAAACTAGGAACTGAAATCTAGGCAATCAAACAACTTACCTCTATATGGTAGGAAACTGATTCATTCATTTAATTTTCACCTTTTAGTGAATGAATCCTCTAGAAAAAGTAAAAATGAGCCAAATTTACATCATGATCATGAAATTACATTAAGATAAATCAAGAGTTACATCAAAAAGTGAAACTAGTCAAAACTAGCCGAAATTCTGAGTTGAAGAGTGAAAAATAGGCCAAAATTCTCTATGCGCCGCGCCCAAAATCTCTATGCATAGCACATTTTTGGAGCTGATTTTGAGGCACTTCCTGAAGTCCAAATTGAGCTCATGATAGCTCGTTGGAAATCCCTCCCTGTCTAATTTCTAAACCAAGTATAATTTCTAGATTTGGATGTCATTTGCCCCTCCAAAACTTAAATCTCCGAAGACTGGTTCCTGTGTGTGTAAAAAATGGCAGAAAGGTCAATTTCAAGGTGTTTTTGACCCTTTAGGCCACCCAAAACTTGATGAAATCCTTAGGCCATTCCTAAGCATGCATAATTTTCCATAAAAAATCCAAAAATATCAATTTTTCCTCCAGAATATCTCTCAAACGTAAGCGCGCGCAAGGTGGCGCTACGCGTTGGGTGGGAAAATCTGTTTTGTGACCAAAAATTTCAAAATTAACAAAATTTTCTCCAAATTCCTTGAAATTTGGACTGAAGGTCCCCCATCAAGTTCCATGCTCAGCAAAAGAAGCTTCAGCCAAGATTTGGATTCTATCCTCCCTTTTACGTCGTTTCAGTGCCCTCCTTAGCCTCGCTTTCAAGATCTTCATCTTCACTTTGCAAACATGTGTGCGGGCCCAATAGTGGTTCTTCATGTGCCTGAGCATGTATTTGTTGCTATTGGCCTTCGCCAACAACTTCTCAAGATGAATGTTGACCCTCGTAAGCCAAATCTCTCGCTCAAATGGTGTCATGTCACCTGGTCTTTTCTGGGCCAATTCCTGGTCTTCGCGGATTCTCTGCAACTCCATGAGTGTCTGCTGATCCTCCAATTGTTTATTCCGCTGCTCCAAGTAATTTATAATCCACTGAGCTCTCTGCAACTTCACAGTCAATGTGTTGATCTCAGCTTTCTGCTCCTGGATGATTTCTTTCAACTTTGAGCTGGGAGAGCTCGAATCAACATCGATCAATACAAAATCAGTATCTTGGCCTCCTGAAGGGCCCTCATCCTGCATAGGCTTCTTGCCTCTGTCCTGTACCTGTGCTGATTTAGAAGGCGAGACCCCTTCCACCCCAAGTGGAGATAGTACTCGTGCTGCTGATGAAGGTAACGAGACCCCTTCCACCCTGGGTGGAGATAGTACTCGTCGTGCTGCTGCAAATAAGGCTCTGGTGCCTCTCTGATAGGTAACACATACTGGAACATTGATAGGCTCTGTAAAAGGACCCTCAAACTGATGTGAAGGCTCACCCACATCATGAAAAATCTCTGGAGGAGGCTAAGGGGCTGTAAAGAAGTCACGGGAAATGAACTCTTCCCATGCAATGCCCTGCAATCCAAGCTGATGTACCACAATGATCTTGATGAGCGCATAATGATAAATGTTGTTATGTTGCCGCTCGGGAGTCTTCTTCTCCACAAGATTAGTCATCCGTTCTATGTTTCGACACATGAAATATGGAATTATCATCATCCTCACTCTCGTGAAATGCATCAATAATCGGATATGGTATGCATAAAGGTGCGAGAACCGGCCCTCACAGCTGAAGTATTTGATGATGAGTTTCATCAATGGCACATAACACTCCTTCAAGAATCTAAAAGGGAACACCTGCTGAGCTTCCTCATATAGCCAGGTCTGATGTATGGCTCATAATACACTTTGTCTAGCTGTTGTCTCTTATTCCACTGTTCACCTATATTCGGTATTCCTATTTCCTGAGAAATGGTTTCTGGTGTCAAGGTGAAATTTACTCCAGCGAGGGTAACCTGACCATCTCGCAAGTGTATAACAAACAGGTGAACCAACTCCTGATGATGCTGAGTTTGAGCAATCATCTCACAATACTGAAAACATGACTGTTGCTGAAAACAAGCCATTGCAAGTGGGCAGGCCTGCAATTGAGTCAATGAAGTGGGCTCTTCTCTGATGTGTATGCCCCCTTTTTGAGGCCTCCTTGGTACATTCAGCTCATTTTTTGAGTCACTGTCTTGCTCATATGATGAATTTGTCTCTTTCATGGTGTTTTGCAATGTGTATGACAAGTATATACTGATATATATGTGGTGAAAATAAGAGTTTGGTTTGTTTAAAAATGATGAATTGGTGTTTTTCTTTCAATACCAAATGTGCACCAAGTAGGAAATGAGGGACTGTGAGGAAATATTACAGTGGGTATAGTGGGCTGTGGAAAATAATACAGTGGTAACAATGTGATTCAATAAAATGAACTTTATAATTATGGGGATCATCACTTTATTGTATTTGGGAATTGGAAATTTTTATAAATGATATGAAGGAGGGAAAATGGTAGGAAATGGTAGGGTTTTAGGGATGGGACATAGGAATAAGTAATATGGGAACGTAAGGGAATCAAGGATGGACAATAATGGTAGGATTATGAAGGGGAAAGGGATCACAGTTGGGAAATGGAAACTTGGCACCAAAAGTACAATTTCAACACACCAATTTCAAACCCTTGGAGCAGCCTTTGCCAAGAAGATGGAGTTTATCTTTACACCATTCAAATTCTCCAACCAACCTTCGAAATCACACCAAACACCAAAAAGAGCGATTGTATCAACTTACTTGAACAAGTAGGAGCGAAATATTTGAAGTTGTTTGAAAATTTGGGAAGTAGTGACATAAATTTGGCCTGTCGGCTCTGTGCGCCGCGCACAAACCTAGTGCTCCGGGCCTTAGATGCACCGCACCAGAGCAAAAAAACACTGCGGAAAGTGGCTATGTGCGCGGCGACATACCAACGCGTCGCGCCTTCTCCCAATGCACCGCGCGCACTCCAAACACACAGTCTTCAGTTTTAAACCCACAGTTTTGCCCTTCCACAATTGCAATCGACTTCTCTGATGCTTCTTGGATGCAAATGGCTTGATAAACATGGAAATATCTTTGTAAAGTCATGGATTTGATTTTTTCTTTGCAAATACCCACTTTGTAATGTTTTGGAATTGGCATTTTTTCACTTTTAATATAAACTCTGTCTTTTTGTTTCCATTTGAATTTTGGCTGAAATGATGGCTCCTTTGTTGATTTTTTTTTTTGCAGGGATGATGGCATGTTTTGGCAAAGGAGGACCAGGGCTGCCTCTGAATTCTTCATGACTGAAAAACCTTTAAAAATTACGTATTTATTACAAACAATAAATTTGATGATTTCTTCTTCAAAACAGAGTTTTGAAGAAGAATCATTTTTAAGCATTAATGATGATGAAAATTTTGAAATGAAAACTTGTTAGAAACATCCTCATGTGCCTGCATGGCATTATTTGAAACTTTTGAAGACGAAACCCTAGACCTAATGACTGAAAAGATTCTTTGCTGACCAAAGACCATCTACGACTATGAATGACTGTAAAATTGACCTTGATGAATTTTGATGAACTTTAATGATCAGACACAAGCGAGCAAATACATGACATGAGGGAAAACGAGAGACAAGACCCTTCCATCAGACAATCTATGCTTCTAATGGAATGCAACTAATTGGATGAACGAGACACCTAAAATAAAATGCAACAAAAGAGTTTTTGATCTCTAACGGAGGTATAACCAGACCGACTCTAACATTGGCTCCAATGGGGATGGTGGCTCCTTGGAGGTGCCAATAACTACAGATCTTTGGGAAAGCAGACAGTGCCTTCATCCATTGGTTAATGGAATCAAAACGCGAAAACTGACATTATGAAAACTGACTTTGACTCAAGGTTAAAAATGAAAACTATAATAAAACCAAACATGACTAAAACCTAACTAACCAACTGGAAAGATGCTCCTAATTGGGCTTATTCATTAAACCTACTCTAATTGTTCCTTTCACCACCCGATCAAGTGAAATGGAACAGCCAATGCAACCATGTAAGCATCCTGGCCGCTAATTGATTTCTTCCCGAATGCTTTCTGATGCGCAGGAAAAGGGAATAAACGAAAGGCAACTCCCATAGAAACTCGGAATCAAGTTGACTGCTGATAAACTTGCAAAGCATGAATTGACTGGATGACTTCAAGAACACTGTGAAAGGATCTTCATAAACATAGCTATTGATTTCCATTAACACATCACTGTTCTGGTCCAGGTAATCTTCGTAGCTGGATATTAAGATTTTCCTCACATCTGTGCTGTCTTTCTTGGGTGATTGCAGCAAGCTGTCAAAAGGATCCTGAATTTCGTGCATAACCAAACTCTGTTGCTGATTCCAAACAGAACAAAAGTCTCCTTTATCAATCTCCTCATATGACTGCAAACATTGAAATGGGCTTTGTAATGAAAAATCTGTTAGACAAGACAATGAAGTCAATTTTTGAACAAGACTATAATCAACATTCTTTTCTGGCACATGATTAGCCAATGGAGAAGAATTTTTACAGCAAACATCATCCAACACACGAGCAATAGGATCATCAAAAACTTGAGAAGACTGCAGATGTATCCATTGAAACTGTATGACATCCTACTAGTTGTTCATCTTTTTCTTTAGAGATATTATGAAGATTCTGCTTTATAAACTGAAATGCTTCGAAACAAAAGGGTACAAAATCATCTTGCATCATCAAATCAGATATTTCGGCTTCCACACCTTCATCTATAATCCGACCTTAAATTGCATTTGGTGGCTGCAAATCTAGAGCTAGGGAGGGTTTTGTATCCAAAATGATTTCATTAGTCGTTCCAGGGGGGAATTTCTCATTAAAAACTTGCTCAAGAATTTCGCTATCTGTCTCATCCTCAACATTAAAACTGAGAGATTGTTGATTTCCTACAGGCTGCTCATTTGAAGATTTACTATGAAATTTACCATTCAAAAACTGAAATGATTCAAAACAAAATGGTACGGATTCATCTTGTATCATTTGATCATATGTGCCAGCTTCGAAGTCTTCATATGCAACTTGACAATCAATGGCATTCAGGGGATGCAAATCTGAATATGGGAAATCTTGAACAAGGTTTTCATTGCCCTCAAGATGATTCAAATCAAGACTTGTCGACAGTTGATTTCGAATTGCATGAAAGTTGTCTCTGATGAACTGAAATGAATCAAAACAAAAAGGCAAAGATCCTTCACTTACTTCAAAATTTTTTGCACTTTCCTCATCATTGTCATAGCTGATATGTATCGGTTGATCATTGTACACAAGCTGTTGAAAGTGAACTTCCTCCGTCCACAAACTAGTTGTTGATTTGTCTGCAAGATTATCTTCTGTTTGGAGAACATAATCATCATCATACTGATCAAACTGAGGCAAATCATCAATATACAACACATCATCAAGCATACATGTCATATCAACAGCTCTCTCTTCTCAAAAATGATCTATAAAGCAATCACTATGACGACTGGGATTAGAAACAAAATGTTTTGGATCAGCAACTTGTTCTTCTTCAATCATCGAGCCATGGGCTTGAAAATTATACTCATTCCTTGTGGTGTTCTTTTGCATCATCTCTTCTACTGCACTTACCAACATGTCAAGCTTTACCTCTAGAGATGTCGATTTCTCTGGATCTATGTTTTTCATCTCCTCTTCCTTCAACCTTGCCCTTCGGATCAGCAAATGAGCCTCTACATTTACTGCACTGTTCTGTATCTCTACAAGTGTTGCAATATTCCTTTCTCTCAACTGAAACTCCATTTCTGGATCAAAGGCACCCGGGTAGTGCAAGAGAGCAGATCTAGGAGAAGGTCTTATATCAGCTGGCATCGAATAATATACTTGGTTAAATCTGGCAGAAAATTGTTGTACTGTCTCCCCTGGCTGTCTTTTCAGCTGGCTATACTCTTCTATAATCAAGAAAAGGTTCTGACTGATCACCCACCTATCAAGGAAAACTCCGATGAACTGCTGGAAATCTAAGATGCTCGCATCAGGCAAGGTTTTGAACCAACTCTTCACTTTGCCTTGAAAAGAAAGAGCAAAAATCCTAATACTGACATCTTCATCATCAACTCAAAAAGGTCAAGAAAAGTCTCAACATTCTGCACATGTTGCTCAGCGTTGACATTTTTACATTCCCCATCAAATCTTAGTAGATATAGGTCATAATTTTTAGGGAAATCATGAAGAACAGAAGATAAAACAAGAGGTTTATACCTATCTGGGACTTTAAAAGGTGTAGGAGTATATACAAGAGCTACGGGATCAGTTTGGTTTTATTTAAGCTCATCACTCTGAAGAGAGTCATCATAAGATGTGGGAAAAGTAAGGAGGCCAGGATCAAAGGGAAACTTAGTATTTACACTTTTCAAATAGGTCGAGTGAAGATTTTGATCACCTTTATCATACAATAAATTCTGAAAAACTTTCAGGACAGCTTCAAGAACAACGAAGAAGTAATTTACAAGAAAGAAGACTATATCCTGAAGACCATTCCACATTAGATACCTGAACTTTGTGTAAGATCCTTCCATTTTTTCAGAGAAAGAGTTAGTCCTCCAGTGGAGTCTCTACATTGAGTTGGAGTCATCAGGTGAATGATTTCAGCCTTTCTATGTCTGATCGTTGTCCACCATCAATAATCAGATCTGAACTTGATACATGTACTGGGGCAATTTACAAGTTAGATGTTATGTTTACAAGCTAGACCGGAGATTGACTGAAGCAGCGTTTATCTACTTTCGCTAATGCAAAGCAAGAGCGTTTCAAAGGCTACCTGGCATAACTTCAGGCTCCGTCTGTAGCTTATGAAACAAATAACACCAACAAGCAAACCATTTTCTTCCCCAGTATGGTCGCCACTATGTTATTTCCTAAATCCACCTCAGGCTGAAAGAAGGCAGAATTCAGGGTAACATCAAACCACGCTCAGTCTGGTAGCTAGCCCTACCAGAACAGGAGAGGGCTCTCTCCGGGTCAATCTCAGGAAAAATGTAGCAATAGGGCTTTAGATGACTGAAAAGAGTGCTAATTTTAGGCTAGGTATATAAATCAAGGAGTTTGGAATCATTTTTAAGGGTTTTTGTTGGAAACAAAGGGAAAGGTAGTTTTGGGTCCGGGGATACGACCAAATTCTTGCAGAGTTCAAGTTGGGGTAGGGAAGGTAATGGCTTTGATGTCTTAGATTCCATGAATAGATAGAAAATACTGTTGAGGATCTGAAGAGGGCAAGAGGCTGCAAGGGTCCTCTTCAAACAGGTGAAAACATATAAAACTAAACAAAATTTTAAGGCAGAGCACCAACAAACTAATGAATTCTACCTTAGTTACTCATTTGTTTAATTTCAGAAGCAAAGAGAAGGGAAATGGCATACATAAAATGTTAATGGAACTTACAATTACATGGATAAAAACACCATCAAAACTCAGAGCCACAAGGATCCCAACAAGTGTTGCAAAACCTTGGTCTTTCCTTTGCCAAAAAATGCTGAAATGAATATACAATGAGGTGCCAAACTATTCCCAAGAGTCCAACCCTAAAAATGTCTCAGAAAATACAATATATAGACAATTCTAACCCCTTCCCACACCTCTAGGGGTTAATCTCATCCTTCTAGGAGCTGTTTCAACCAATTCTAAACTAGGAACTGAAATCTAGGCAATCAAACAACTTGCCTCTATATGGTAGGAAACTGATTCATTCATTTAATTTTCACCTTTTAGTGAATGAATCCTCTAGAACAAGTAAAAATGAGCCAAATTTACATCATTATCATGAAATTACATCAAGATAAATCAAGATTTACATCAAAAAGTGAAACTAGTCAAAACTGGCCGAAATTATGAGTTGAAGAGTGAAAAATAGGCCAAAATTCTCTATGCGCCGCACCCAAAATCTCTATGCGTAGCACATTTTTGGAGCTGATTTTGAGGCACTTCCCGAAGTCCAAATTGCACTCATGATAGCTCGTTGGAAAGCCCTGCCTATCTACTTTCCAACGCGAGTGGAATCTCTGGATTTGGATGTCATTTTCCCTTCCAAAACTTCAATCTCCCAAGACTGGTTCCTGTGTGTGTAAAACGTGGCAGAAAGGTCAATTTCAAGGTGTTTTTGACCCTTTAGGCCACCCAGAACTTGATGAAATCCTTAGGCCATTCTTGAGCATGCATAATTTTCCATAAAAAATCCAAAAATATCAATTTTTCCTCTAGAAGATCTCTCAAACGTAAGCGCGCGCAAGGTGACGCTACGTGTCGGGAGGGAAAATCTGTTTTGTGACCAAAAATTTCAAAATTGACAAAAGTTTCTCCAAATTCCTTGAAATTTGGACTGAAGGTCCCCCATCAAGTGCCATGCTCATCCAAAGAAGCTTTGGCCAAGATTCAGAGTCTATCCTCCCTTTTACGCCGTTTCAGTGCCCTCCTTAGCCTCGCTTTCAGGATCTTCATCTTCGCTTTGCAAACATGTGTGCGGGCCCAATAGTGGTTCTTCATGTGCCTGAGCATGTATTTTTGCCTATTGGCCTTCGTCAATAGCTTCTCAAGATGAATGTTGACCCTCGTAAGCCAAATCTCCCGCTCAAACGATGTCATGTCACCTGGTCTTTTCCGGGCCAATTCTCGGTCTTCGCAGATTCTCTGCAACTCCATGAGTGTCTGCTGATCCTCCAATTGTTTATTCCGCTGCTCCAAATAATTTATAATCCACTGAGCTCTCTGAAACTTCACGGTCAATGTGTCGATCTCAGCTTTCTGCTCCTGGATGATATCTTTCAACTTTGAGCTGGGAGAGCTCGAATCAACATCGATCAATACAAAATCAGTATCTTGGCCTCCTGAAGGGCCCTCATCCTGCATAGGCTTCTTGCCTCTATCCTGTACCTGTGTTGATGTAGAAGGTGAGACCCCTTCCACCCCAAGTGGAGATAGTACTCGCGCTGCTGATGAAGGTAACGAGACCCTTCCACCCTGGGTGGAGATAATACTCGTCGTGCTGCTGCAAATAAGGCTCTGGTGCCTCTCTGATAGGTAACACATACTGGAACACTGATAGGCTCTGTCTCAGGACCCTCAAAATGATGTGAAGGCTCACCCGCATCATGAAAAATCTCTGGAGGAGGCTAAGGGGCTGTAAAGAAGTCACGGGAAATGAACTCTTCCCATGCAATGCCCTGCAATCCAAGCTGATGTACCATAATGATCTTGATGAGCGCATAATGATAAATGTTGTTATGCTGCCGCTCGGGAGTCTTCTTCTGCACAAGAGTAGTCATCCGTTCTATGTTTCGACACATGAAATATGGAATTCTCATTATCCTCACTCTCATGAAATGCATCAATAATCAGATATGGTATGCATAAGGCACGAGAACCGACCCTCAGAGCTGAAGTATCTGATGATGAGTTTCATCAATGGCGCATAAGACCCCTTCAAGAATCTGAAAGGGAACACCCTGCTGAGCTGCCTCATATAGCCAGGTCTTATGTATGGCTCATAATACACTTTGTCTAGCTGTTGTCACTTATTCCACTGTTCAACTATATTCGGTATTCCTATTGCCTGAGAAATGGTTTCTGGTGTCAAGGTGAAATTTACTCCAGCGAGGGTAACCTGACCATCTCGCAAGTGTATAACAAACAGGCGAACCAACTCCTAATGATGCTGAGTTTGAGCAATCATCTCACAATACCGAAAACATGACTGTTGCTGAAAATAAGCCATTGCAAGTGGGCAGGCCTGCAATTGAGTCAATGAAGTGGGCTCTTCTCTGACGTGTCTGCCCCCTTTTCGAGGCCTCCTTGGTACATTCAGCTCAGTGCTTGAGTCACTGTCTTGCTCATATGATGAATCTGTCTCTGTCATGGTGTTTTGCAATGTGTATGACAAGTATATACTGATATATATGTGGTGAAAATAAGAGTTTGGTTTGTTTGAAAATGATGAATTGGTGTTTGTCTTTCAATACCAAATGTGTACCAAGTAGGAAATGAGGGAATGTGAGGAAATATTACAGTGGGTATAGTGGGCTGTGGAAAATAATATAGTGGTAACAATGTGATTCAGTCAAATGAACTTTATAATTGTGGGGATCATCACTTGACTGTATTTGGGAATTGGAAATTTTTATAAATGATATGAAAGAGGGAAAATGGTAGGAAATGGTAGGGTTTTAGGGATGGGACATAGGAATAAGTAATATGGGAACGTAAGGGAATTAAGTATGGACAATAATTATAGGATTATGAAGGGGAAAGGGATCACAGTTGGGAAATGGAAACTTGGCACCAAAAATATAATTTCAACACACCAATTTCAAACCCTTGGAGCAGCCTTTGCCAAGAAGATGGAGTTTATGTTTACACCATTCAAATTCTCCAACCAACCTTTGAAATCACACCAAACACCAGCAAGTGCGATTGTATCAACTTAATTGAACAAATAGGAGCGAAAGATTTGAAGTTGTTTGAAAATTTGGGAAGTAGTGAAATAAATTTGGCCTGTCGGCTCTGTGCGCTGCGCACAAACCCAGTGCGCCGCGCCTCCTGGATGCGTCGTACCAGAGCAAAAGAACACTACAGAAAGTGGCTATGTGCGCCGCGACATACCAACACGTCACGCCTTCTCCCAATGCGCCACGCGCACTCCAAACACACAGTCTTCAGTTTTAAACCCACAGTTTTGCCCTTCCACAATTGCAATCGACTTATCTGATGCTTCTTGGATGCAAATGGCTTGATAAACATGGAAATATCTTTTTTAAGTCATGGATTTGACTTTTTCTTTGCAAAGACCCACTTTGTAATGTTTTGAAATTGGCATTTTTTCACTTTTAATACAAACTCTGTCTTTTTGTTTCCATTTGACTTTTGGCTGAAATGATGGCTCCTTTGTTGATTTTTTTTTTTTCAAGGATGATGCCATGTTTCGGAAAAGGAGGACCAGGGCTGCCTATGAATTCTTCATGACTGAAAAACCTTTAAAAATTACATATTTATTACAAACAATAAATTTGACGATTTCTTCTTCAAAGCAGAGTTTTGAAGATGAATCATTTTTAAGCATTAATGATGACGAAAATTTTGAAATGAAAACTTGTTAGAAACATCCTCATGTGCCTGCATGGCATTATTTGACACTTTTGAAGACGAAACCCTAGACCTAATGACTGAAAAGATTCTTTGCTGACCAAAGACCATCTACGACTATGAATGACTGTAAAATTGACCTTGATGAATTTTGATGAACTTTAATGATCAGACTCAAGCCAGAAGATACATGACATGAGGGAAAATGAGAGACAAGACCCTTCCATCAAACAATCTATGCTTCTAATGTAATTCAACTGATTGGATGAACGAGACACCTAAAATAAAATGCAAAAAAAGAGTTTTTGATCTCTGACGGAGGTATAACCAGACCGACTCTAACAAAACACATATTCAAGGTCTCTTAAAGAAAACAAACTACTAGATCTTAAGCATTCATACCAATCCCTAGCTTTTCCCTCTAATGTTAACATGAACATTTTCATTAGGAAGTCTTCATGCCATTCAACTTTCAACCTCCATACATGTATGTGAAATTTGATAAGATGTAATAAAGGGTCATCAAATTTTTCACCTTGAAAAACAGGTAGGTTTTCATCCCAATTCACCTGGGGCATCTTGTGTGGAAACCCAGGGATATGATTTCTACTCATTGGGGCATATCTTTGCTGTATTCTTGGAATCATGTTTGTAAATCAAGAAAGAGTTCACTGTGTCTAGTCAATCAGTTCAGGGTCTTCTACCAGTGGAGTCATTTGGTCTTCTGGGAGTCTCAGAGTGTGGAGTCTCCAGGTGGAAGAGTTTTAGCTATTAAGGAGGTAAAATGTTTAATGGTCCACCACCATGTATTTCTTGTAGAGCTGTAAAGTTTTCAGGAACTGAATTAGCTCTCAAGGGTGATCTAAAAACAGTTGATAATTTAATCTTAGGAGACTTCCTAAGGATACCTTTTGGGTTATCAACTACTTCAGGTGGATCAGGGTCAGGATGGGCTCTAGTGTGAATATTTCTAGGAGCCACTTTGATATGTTTTTCAGACCCAAATAAAAAAGACAAGTTCAACCAGGTTTAACAATATTTAAGAGGTTAACTAGTCTGTTTTGCAAATTAATTAATCCTACAGTCTTCTAACTGAGTTTGAAAGATATTATACTGATAAGGGTTCTTCCCAGTGGAGCCTTAAGGTATGTTCAGGATTGTGGAGTCGCCAAGTGGAATTTTTGAGCTCCTAAGGAGGTAAAAGGTTTTATGGTCCACCACCACGTTTATTAGATACCAATCTGAAATATTTTTGGGTTTTTCTGAGTTTCTGTGGTTGTATGGAAAACTAAAGAGTCTATAAAAGTTGGCCAAGCAACTATGAACTCAAAAAATTTCCCCAGTGGAGTCGCTAGAAATGTTAGCTCCCTGTAATCAGCAAGATTAGCAAAGTCCGATCTCAGGGAGAAACATCGTTTCGACCAACTTTGGGATTCTAGGATCTAGCCTTCCTAAATCTGGAGAGGGATCTCTCCAATAAGTGCAAATATGGATTTGTCTTTGAAATTTGGGGTAATAATATTAGGCTAGTTATGAAGGCCAATGGTTTGTTTTGGTTTTTGGATGGTTGAGAATGATTACTGTTTGAGATGGAAATTTATAAATGCAAAGAGTTTCAAAGGTGAGAAGTTGCAAGCAATCAGAGTAAGCTTCGGCCAAAAAGATAGATAATTTCCGGTTTTAGTCCATTGGGCTATGGAGTCATAATAAGATTTAATTGGGACGGCAAGAGGCAAGAGTGGTCCACGGGGTAAGTTATCTATGTCTAAGGATCTCTTTGAAAACTGATTTATGGAATGAAATGATACAATCAAGAAAGGAAATTAAACAGATGCAGAACAAAGAGTAGCCCGGGATCTGATAAGTAATTTTAAACTAGTCAGCCTCTGAAAAACACTTAAGAAGAACATAAAAGAAAACCAGGATCTGGTAAGTACTTTTAAACTAGCCAGCCTTTGATACACTTTCAATAGAAAACATCTTAAAACAAAGGGAAACTTGAAGGCAACTGTTGGAGTAGAAACTAGCAGGCCGGGCTCACCACAAATCCTCTCCTAGCTTTGCTTTACTTGGTTATTTTCAAGACCAACACAAAGGTAACACAGAATGGCCTAAGATCTGGTAAGTACTTATAAACTTGCCAGCTTTTAACACATTCCAATGGAAATATTCAGACAGCCTTTGGAAATAAAACTAGGACCAGGGCACACCATATCTTCCATAGTTCATCTCTACTTAACTAATACTAAATATAACATTCAAGAATAATATTCAGCTAAGGCAATAAGACGAGGGAACGCCAACATTCCTATGCTTAAACTGAATTAAATCATTCCTAAATAACACAGATTGGAAGAAAACATATATATAAATATTTTCAGTCAGAGAAGGTTACTGTTATACAGTAGATCCTAACTCTATGCATGTTTCTCTTTATAAGAGAATATGAAACACAATGAAAACAGAAACAAAATAACAAGTTACAATTAGAGAAACATCACCGTTAACATAGACCAGGATCCCATAAATCAGCTTGTATTGATGCTCCAAACCAGTTACAGCTTAAGCCCAATGCTTTAGTTCAGCAATCATCTACTCATCTCAGCCTAACTTATCTATTACAAGTAGAGCTCCAAGGGCCAGTGAACACTATTTACAATCAGAAGTTTTAAGCTCAAATGTATTTCAAAGTTCTGCAACCAACAGTTTCTCATCTTCGACAGAGGTATTTATAGAAGGATGAGGAGGTGAGATCTAACAAAAGATCTTAAGGACAATTAATATAGAGTGATGACTTCTCGGCCTTTGAAGGGCTTGATGACGAAGTTTACATGTGTTTCACTGTATTAACTGTTTTACAATTAATATCAAAGCTCGGTGGGAGCTTTATTGACTTTTAGGATCTATCCAAGATGAAATAACTCCGCTGATATTTGTTTTCATTAGTTTCTTTAGAGGAATTAATTGCTTGGATGCGCTGTGAGGCAGATACTTTCTTAATCAATAACTTCAGCCTCTGTTTGAATGGTTTGAGGAAACAGGTGGCTCTATGGTAGCCGAGAGGAATCAATTCACCTCAAATGTGACGGTGGAGGCCTTTCTGTTCTTTAAATATTGATGATTTTATTTTTAATGGTGTTTTAATTCTAGTAATTAGGCTTTTGATAATCATTCTTAGCCGTAATTCCCAAAATTTGTCTTCAATCTTCATTCTACTGTGTTATGTCTTCAAAAACTGATACTATTTTGAATGTGATTTAAATCATAGTGTCTTGTCAATGTGTAGGCCGCACAGGTCTCTTATGGTATCAACACTTCATGATGCGCCGACGGATCGTGGTATCGAAACCTTTTAAATTTATCCCTTTAATAAAAAAAATCCTGAAATATTGTCACCCTTTGGCTTTGATTTTCCCTTGAAAACATTCGAAATCCATTAGATCCTGCAAAAAACACACAAAAATTACAAAATCCTGCATTTATTTGGTAAAATTCTTCAGAGGGCGTCGAGAGAGAGCGTGGCCATTAGATGGCTTCATCCAACGGTGGAGATCTACGTAGAAGAGGCAAAAAGGAGAGCGGGGAGAAGAATAAGACGTAGTGATTTTTGACCGTCTGATCTGGACACGTGGACGGTCCAGATCCAATCGGAGGATCGCAATCGAGGGATCACAATCGAGGGTGGCGAGCAACTACACTGATCTAAAGTTGCGATGCGATTAATTGCAGACCAGATCTACGGCGGGTGAAACATTGGGGGAAATCGCAATCGGCAGTCGAGAGTGAGGCGATGTGATTGCGCGATTGGAGAAAAGGCCGATGCGATTGCGCGATCAGGCCATCGCAATCGACAGTGGTAAACATTTAAACTACACCAAAGGAAAATTTCTGATGCAATTGGGTGCTTGGTTGCGGGCCTGGTTTTATATAGACCTCTGATAGGCCCCAGGCTCATGTATATAGGGGCTAATCGGGGTCGGGCCTTCGGGCTTGGGATTTTCAATCAACCCATTAAAAATTTTCCGATGCAATAAGAGTTTTGGCTTTTGCAATTGGTTTTTTTCAAAGAAAGCAAAGGACCGGGGACTATGGATATGGGACTTAATCGCATCGGAAGTTTTGATGCGGACTTTTCAATCAACCCATTTGAATTTTTTCCCGATTCGATTGCGCGATCGGTATTTTTAATCTACCCATTGATATTTAACATGTGATTTTGGCATTTTTAAATCAAACTTTGGATAAATGGGTTTTCAGATTTTATAAAGGAAAAAGAGGATTGGGAAAAAAATTTCAATGTTTTTAAGCGCGAAGGCGGGCCTACGGTATATTTATATAAAGGCTAATTGCATCGGAGTTTATATGATGCAAAGCTTAATCGCATCGAAACTTTAGAATAGTTCAAAGACTCATGCATTTTGAAAATTTCCAATGCGATAAGTGTTGAACAAGATTAGCACTGGATTCCAGGGTATGGGCATGTGGGAGAAAAGGTTAGGACTTAGCCCAAAGGGGCTTAAGCCTTATGCAAAAACATGTATTTTTTATGAAATTTTTCAAGGTTTCAAATGGATTTGGGGGTTTTGGTAAGGTTAAAGAGAGAGTCTTTAACTTTGTAAAAGTGATTTTCATGAAGGGAAGAAAATAAATCATGAAAACAAAGAAGTTTTATGGAGAAAAAGGGGATCAAATGAAGGTTAGATTTGAGTGGGAGAAGGGGGGAAAATGATGGATTTTCAGCAGTCTTTTCTCATGAAATTAGTAGAATTTCTGAGTATAAAATGGGAAGATTTTGGACAAAGGTATGAGGCCTTCAAGAGTCTTCAAGAGCCAACACTTTTTAGTAATAAATTTGTTTTTTGAAGGCTCAAAAAAGTCTTAGCCACCTTTTGGTATAACAAATATTATAGGTGGCTAACACAACTAATGGGGGTAGTACAACTTTGCTTTGGGCAGCAACATTCTGGGTGATGTCGACCAATTTCTATGAGATCAAGCCTTCTGTCGCAGCGGTGACACTTTCCAGAGTTTGGTTGAGCTGCATTACGGCTACATCAGCATTCTGTGATAGTCTAAGGGTGTCAACAGTCCAAGGCTTCAAGCGGTCGGTGAGGGCCTTCTTCTTCTATTGGAGCACTTCTATTTCAGCTTGGAGGCCCTGGCTAGTCCTAAATTGTGCCAGGCGCTGAGCAAGAACCATCATGGGCAAGTTGGCTTCCAACCTTGCAAATGCTTCCTCTTTCTGCCATAGTGTCTGGGTGATTTCATGTAGAAGCAGATCGCATTGGACCTTGGTCCACAACTACATGGTCGCATCCAATAGTTGAGTACCCTGGGCGATCTGACCTATGATGATGTTTGTAGAGACGGTGACCAGTGCAGATCACTGGGCCCGCACTTCTGGAGTTGTTTCGAGCTGCAATTTTTCTTGTAGATCAGAAATCTGCTTCTCCATTCGTGACTTAACCTTTGCAACTTCTATTTGTGAGGCCTTCAGAGCGGCGACCAACCCTTCAACCTTTGCCTATGGCATGGCAGTAGTCGGAATCTCTACAGGAGCTTCTGCACAAAGCTGGTGAATGAAGTTTTTGAGCTCCTTCTGTTGCGTGGTGGCCAAGGCAATGGCAGCATTGCTTTCGATGATCGTCTGCTTAGCCACAGCTAGATGTTGGTTAATCTACAGGTCCCGGTGCTGAATCTCTTGAAATATACCTGTATGGAGTCCTTGCAGAATGTCTTGGGGTAATATGGCTAGGTCTAGTTGTACCTCCTAGCACTTATGGACCAGCGTGTTGGCAGAATGATCATAAGGGTAGCACCAGGCAAAGGGTAGAGATGGATTTCCATTGGTGTGAGCGCAGCACTACAAGTGGCTTGCGACATCTATAAGTAGGTGACACTGGTGTGTAGTGAGTCTATCTTTAGTTGTAACTCATGGAGCTCGTCCTGTAATGTGATGAGCATAGCCTTATTTTGTGCTTCGAGTGCCTCCCATCGATCTTCTATGGCCCATGTGACTGCATCTATAATTTGTTCGAGACCTCCTTCAGTGAATGTGACTGTTTCATCTCGTTCCTTCCACTGGGCACACTGCTTCTTTCGGGTAATGATGATGTGCGTGGAGAGAATCTCTTCAACCTCACACTCGATTTTCACTACTTCCTCAGTCCCTTGTTCCATCGAGGCTACTGGTTCGGCAGGCTTAGCAGGGTTCGTAGTCGTCATCCTGGCGCAAAAAACAAACTCTGGTTTGCTATTGTTTGAGGGGGTAGGTTGTTCAGATAGGAAGGGGACACTAACCACAGAGAGCGTCTTGCAGCATGAAATCTTTATAGTAAATTATGCCAATTACAGGTAATACAACTGATATGGAACCCTTATCTAGTCTGATCGACCCTTTTTATAGCTAGTACGAGTTGTCGACGGTTGGGAAAGTAGTACTTGGAACTTACTGTCATGTAAACGGTAAAAAATCTCCCGCAATCGCCTCATTAAATACCCACCACCCTTGCCCTTCAATGATATATTTTGTAATTCACTTGATTTGACTATCCTAGGGGCTATTTTTTACAACTCTGGTGTGCTTAACGCACATTTGTGCTCCTGGCGCACCTGTGTACGTTCAGAAGATTTCCTATGTGCCTCATGGTCCATCTGATGCGTCATCTATGCTCTGAGTGGGCCAATTGTTATCTTTACTAATTCAAAGTTTTTTTAACACCTGGCATCCCTGCGAGCTGACATTTTTCTGTGAAATAGTTTGTCCAGAGGTGATGTGATCCCTGCTTACTCCTGCCTAGTTTTTTCATAATAGTCTGCGAAGTGGACGAACGAGCGCAACTGCATCATAGTTTTCGGTGCAGCCAGACCCACAACGCTCATAGTATCCATTATCTTGCAAGAGTTTCTATAAGGGGCGCACCTATCATTTACGCACTCTTTCCCGTCATCATTAACCTTCATGTGCAAGTCTGCGTAGCTTCGGATTATTACTCCAATTTGCTTCCTTCGTAAATGAACTAGAGGGTCAAATTGCAGGAGTAACATAACCTGACAGGCCCCCCACTCCTGGAACGTTGTCTTACACTCATCCCACCATTTCGCAAGTGCTGCCTGTAGGGTGAGACTGAGGGCCCATATCCTTTGTTCCCTTGGAACTTTGGCTTCGAATGCTTGCAAAAATTATGTAATGCTACCCGAACCGTCAAAGTAGGGCAGGTCTCGTACTTTTGAGGAGATGCATCGGAAATCCCCTGTAATCCTGAGACATCACACCGTGGATATGTTGTGCAACTGGTTTTTCCACCTTTCCACTTCTTCATCAGAGTCAGACAAACAGTTGCTATCCTTTTCCCAATAGAGCATACTATCAGCCGTAGGGTTGATCCAATCTTCATTCTGCATAGTTAGCTTGTAGATGTGATATACCTCTTCGTTAGTGTGCACCATTTACGTATACCTTTCTCCTTATACGGGGTCTAATGGGAATATCACTTGTACCCCTCCATTCTAAAATACCATGCTCCTCTTCTTTAAGTTGATAATATCGCCCATCTTGATGGCCCAATATAACCTTAGGAGCATAGGGTAAGGGTCCACATCTTCCATGATCTGAATGACTTCAAAGTCAGTCCATACCTTGACTCCTGCAATATTCACTGTAATACATGATAACCTTCCTAACAGTATAATCTTCTACTAATTGTCCATGCGTAGTTGGATAGTGGACCATTCCAACTTGGGTTCTCCCATGCGCTGCCACATTTTCTTGGGCAACACATTCACATCTGATCCTAGATCCAGAATAAATTGCTTTATTTCATAATCCCCTATTTGTGTTGTGAGCCGCATTTTCCTCCCAGTGTGTCTCTTGTAGTTGTACAGTGTGTTTACATCCTTCACTTCCAGGGCCGAGTTAGGTTTCTCTATACAACTGTTTAATAGTGCCTGGAGGTTCTCAACGGCATGCTGATTGCGCAACAGTTTTATGAATGCTTGTAAGAATGGTTGGATCCCTTCTTCTTCTTGTGTGGCCGCTAGAATCTGCGAAGTAGCTACTTTTGTGAAATCCTGTCAGGCTTCAATAAAGGTTTCCCTTTCCTTTTTTAGGTCTAGGCATTCTGATTTAGTAACCTCTTTCTTGATCAGAGGTTCAGCCGCATCTTTTTCTTCTGCCACCCCGGTGGCTAGGCCGTTGCGGGTTAGAATATTAATTCTCGGCTCCTCGTTCGGCAGCTCTACTGTAACCATTTTCACATTCTGCGTAAGTGTCTGTTGTTTCTCCTGCACCTTAGCTATCCAAATTGGGCAGTCCTCAATCATGTGGTCCATCTGCCTACAATACCGGTAGGATTTCCTTGTAGGGTTTAGGCAGTCCCTTGCAAAGTGATCTATTTCTCCGCAGTTATAATAGATCAATTGACCTCTTCCCCTACCTTCGCTTCTTCCTCAGCCTCCTCCTCTACCCCTAATGGGGGAGCCCCCGATACCGGAAGGAATCCTTGGTGATGACATATCTATCTGTATTCTATAGAGGCTTCCCTAGTCTATCATCATATCATAAGTTCATAGTTCTACTCATCATGCCCTACTGACCTACAGAACCTACACCATTGCTTCTTAATTTCTGGAATAGGAGTAGCAAGGCGAGGGCAATGGTTGGTGTCAGCCTACTTGGTCATCACACCATAGTGTCAGCCTACTTGGTCCCACAACTTCTCTAGGGCACAACGGGCTAGGTCCTCCCGCCTGCACGTAGTCTGATAATAGCAGACAATTGTCCTTGGTGTGGCTATTCACTCTGGATCGTATGCACCACCTGCCAAGGCTAGCCTTTACTCCTCATTCCTTCTGCAGGTTCTGGATCTCGATATGCATTGCTTCTAGCTGGCCTTGTATTTTTTGGACACCCAACTGGGTTTCATCTCGTGGTGTAGCCTCCAGCTTCATTTCTATTTCCAGAGCCTTCTCCTGTGACTCAATTTCTTGGTGGCCCATCGATATGCATAGGTGATGCAGCAACATAGAAATGAACCATTATGCATGCTGCCTATCATCATACTAGAATCCTCCTTCTTTGATTACTTTTTTTAATCGTTGATCGGCTTCCCACAACGACTCAGATGGACCTTGCTTGAAATATTTCAGGTCGTTCACTATTTGGGAGTAGGCCTTAGGCCTTTTGAACTATTGCTTCAAGGCGTCCTTAATGTCTTCAATTCTTACGTTCACATTCTGGTCTAGGTACCCCATCTACCAGTCTAGGGCCCTTCCTTCAAAAGCAAGAGATAGGTGCGCTCTTTTCACCGCGTTGGTTACTACATTCTTGCGCAGTCCATATAGACCCTACAAAAAACAAGAACTGATCCATGTCTTCGTCCCCCACACCCTTGAAGGAGGGTAACTTCATCTCTGAAGTGATATCGTCTTCCGGTGGTGAGTTCTTTCCCCTGCATAGAATCGAACATGGAGTTGATGGGGTATTATGCACAGCAAAATTAGTTATTGGACTATAGACATATCAAAATCCCTCTTGATTAGTTCTGTAATTCTTGCCACTGCGCGTTGTGCCCTCACTTTGGTGAGAGCTCATTCACTCGGTATGGATACCAGGACACTCTTTTCACACAATAAGATCTTAATCAGTAATGGAAAAGTTCTTAGAAACTTACCCCGAAAACCCTTGAGGAACCTTCACTCCGCTTCTGAGTACAACTTGATCGATCATAAATTTAGTTACTTTGAACTCCTGACTTTGTTGTTTGAAGCATTCATTAATTTATTTTCTCTTAATTTCCTAATACGGCCTTGACATTACCTGATCCCTCTCTCAAAATGCTCCAGGTCTCGGCAACGGAACCATTTGTTGGCTCACAGGGTCCTGAACCAGGTTCGAAGGTTAAGGTTTGCCAACAAGCCCCTATACTACTAGCCCTTTCGATAGTGACCTGCTTGCGCAGTCCAAAGACTCACCCTAAGCAGTATGGGAGGGTGCTGGAACCAGGTGTCCGCACCCTGAGAGAGAGAGAAGGTAATAACACAGGCCCGCAATTATCATATCTATACAAAAGGGTGATTTGTAGGGTTCTAGAACATAGCCTGACTATAGTTTTATCATATCTATTCTATCTGGTTCGCATCCACGTGTGTATCACCAATTACAATCATAAAATAGCATAATCATAGCCAGTATTGTCAATACAGAGGGTTCACGTTCATTAACAGAGATATAACTAGAAAGTGCAGCAATAATTGTATCACAGAAATATAGTAAATGCAACTACTTTCATGTCACAGAGAAAACCAAATGAGTTCGCAGCTTAATCAGACAACCTTGTTCAAATTAATCATAACAGAACAGATCCAAACAATATCATATGGTCCAAAAACACTTCGCATATATTACTTATCAAAATATTCTTACATTCCCCAAAATACCACCTATGCACACAACGAGCAGGGTCCACACACAGCAGGATAGAGGATCTCTGCGCACACAGCCAGCAAGATTCCTAACCCAAAACAACCCAACCCAGATCTAACAATTCATATTCTCCTTCAATCTCTATCCATTCTCTACCTCTCGACTAAAAAGGTTCTACTACTTATAATATTTTAGCCTATGCATCCAATGGTTTGTGGACTCTTGGTCTACCCTTGACCCGCTTATATTGCATTAGGGACTTTGACCCACCCCAAAACCTCTGCATTAGACTAAATATAATAAAAAGTATAAAAAATGGACCAGATTCGCAGCTTCGTAGGAGAACCTGTTCCAACATGTATGTTTAGATATTTCTCATTCTCTGGCTATTTGCTGAGAATAGTGATGTTTAGCACTGGGTGTTCCTGATCGGGAATCCCACCTCTTTCCTTGAGAGGCCTCTTGGAAGAGTCTTGCATTTCCTGTCCACTATCAGGCTGAAGGCCAAGCTTCTTCTTTCAACTACAACCTAGATCCTGTTGAGGGTTTGGTTGTCTTTGTAAGCTGCAGCAAATGGAAGCTAGATCTAGTCAGATCTAGGCCATTCTAGTGCCCCTTTTCAGTGGGAAAGGCTTTTATCCCATTGGAAAGAGATTATTGGATGATTGGAGCTACATTTTCAGATCTTGTCATGAGGCCAAACATGTTTTAGATCCTACAACGCAGTCTTGCTTCCAGAATTGTGTTATTTGTGTGGGTACTATTGCAGGGTCTTTTGGTATGTTAGGGTTTGTGATTTGGCTGATTGGCAAGCCAAGTGACAGGGTAACATCAAACTAACTTTGGAGCCCAAGGACCTAGCCTTCTTGGACTCAGAGAGGGCTCTCTCTATTTGTGTAAGGGATATCTACGTGTTTTTCTTCTTATGTTTATGATTTTAGGCTAGTTATGAAGTAGGTTTTTGGTTTTGTTTTTAGGTTTTTGAGGGAGGAACTGATCAAAGACTAAATAGATAAAAATATTGTTAGATCAACTGGGCTATGGGGTCGAAAAGGTCGATAAAGCCTCAGATGGTGATACAAGGTATATTGAAGGGCCGATTTGATCAAGGTAAAATGGATCTTTAGGTAAAATGAAGTGGGATGGACACTAAGTTTGTGAAGGACAAAGGCTATCAAACATAAATAGTTCAATAGCAGAAATTTATATGGTAGGGCTAACCATTAATCATGATAAATGTAACTTCAAACTGATAAATTCATAGAAATAAACATTCAAGCAATACATAGAGATATATGACTCTCTAACTTTACGAAATTGCTATCAAACTTTTGGGAAAAATAATTAAGACAAACAAATAACTCAAGCTACTAAGAGGGAACTCCTAGACATAGTATTTTGGGTTATCAGGCACTTTGAACTAAGATTGTAGAGCTTTAGGAAAAGGGCAAGATCGATACAAGACATCTTCGGTTCAACTAGGATAATCAAACATTCAAAGAAAGGTTTCAGAGGTGGAAGCTTTGACTAGCCATGAGTAAGCAGGACGTACCATGAATCATACCTAGCATGCATAACAACCATAAATGAAACAAGCAAACAATTTCTTCAGTGATCAAAGAGCAATTAAGAATTCTTTGATATGACTAAGAAGGAAGAAAACATAGAAGTTGTAATGAAACAGGAAATCTGAGGTGCCTCCAAGGGCATGTCTCAAATCTATTCTCTATTGTCTTACAGAAAGCAAAGAGCATGAAATATGTATGAAAACTAATGAAACATAACAGAGAGGAACACTATACCATTTTACCAAGTTAAGGAATCCAACAACAGTCCTCTTTCATCATCCAAAACATTCAAGAAACTATCCAACGCATGAGACAAGTATTTCTTCCAGGCTTGTATAACCATATATTGCTCTATATCATCAAGTTCAGCCTTCTTTACAATGAAGTCTATTGGAATATATATGCCAAGATGAAGGAGAACCTCCTGGTGCAACTAGCAAGCTCATTGGCCCATCAAAAATATCTAATTTTGTCCTTGAGGCTTTGCAAAGCCCAAGTCACAAAATATCTATAAAAATATCCTAAAAATGCTAAAAAAGGAAATTAAATTGACTTTTCCCAACTGACAATGGCTAAAAAAGGATAAACGCACATTTGAAAAATCCACTTCAGAAAACTGCATTTTTTACAAAAATACTTCAGAAATATAGCAGTAGAAAATCCCCTACCTTGTGGGCAACTTTTGGAGGAATTTCCAATGTCAAAACGAGGCCCGTGATGGCTCCTTGGAAAGCCTTGAATGTCTAGTTTCTAAAAATACTTTGTTTTTCCAAAACTAATCAATAGAAGCCTGTGAAAATCTGACCTTTGTGGAAAAACCTACAAAATAGCCTTTGCATATATGCAGGGCGGAGTGTTGAAAAAGTGACTGTTTTTCGCCACTTTGGGGGACAAAAACATCTTCAATTTATCTGAAATTTTCTGAGTATATGCCCCTTAAATTATGGCATCCAATGATACCATTTTCATCCTTTGAGGATGCTTCAAACAAAAATGGCAATGCCCATGATTTTTTGCAAAAAGTCCAAAAATGTCAAAAAACAAAAACTTGTCGAATTATGCCCAATTTTTACGAGCATGACCCTCATGGGTTTTCAGAAGCATGCTGAGAAGCAGAGGCAAAAATTTCAAGAGTTGATATGCCTTTCTTCACTTTTTGTGCCCGGTGCCTCTTTCGAGCCTCCTTGAGCTTTTCTTGTCTACCCTTCAATTTCCTTCGGGCAAATTGATTAAGCTTCTTATAGTGCCCGGTCATTTTTCTTTGAAGGTTCAAGTCTCTATTGGCCTTTTCCAACTTATTCTCCAAGTTTTCATTCACCCTTTCAAGCCATGCTTCTCTATTGTTTTCTATCTCTTGGGTGAATAAAGTAGTAAGAGGAAAATATTGGAAAAGGGCAGCCTCTTCCTCTTTTTGCTTCTCCAAAGCTATTTTGAGTCCCATAGTCCTCGGCCTCTTCCTCCTTGGCTGATATTCTTCTTCACTGTCATTGAATTCGCCCATGATTTCTTCCAACTTAATTTGTGCTTTGGAGGCTTCTTTTTGGTACTTGATAGCCTGTGTCTCATAAACTGCCATGTGGACACTCATTTTCCTGTTTTGTGTTTGCAGAAAATGAATGTGGTTTTTAGACCTCTCTAGATCCGCTCTTAGATCATGAATTTGTTCTTCTCTATTTAGCAAGAGAGACTCTAGGATTCTGGCCCCATTGTCACTGTCATCATTGTTTATCTGAATTATGTCAAAATCCCTCTCTTTCTCATGGCTACTGTTATTGCCTAAATCTACCTCAGGCTGAAAGAAGGCAAAGTTCAGGGTAACATCAAACCATGCTCAGTCTGGTAGCTAGCCCTACCAAAACAGGAGAGGGCTCTCTCCGGGTCAATCTCAGCAAAGATAATCAATAGGGCTTGAGATGACTTGAAATAAAAGCTGATTTTAGGCTAGGTATATAAGTAAAGGAGTTTGATTTTTATTTTGGGGGTTTTGTTGGAATCAAAGGGAAAGGCAGTTTTGGGTTCGGGGATGAGGCCTAGTTTTTGCAGAGTTCTGAATGGGGCAAGGAAGGAAATTATTTTGATGCTTTGGATTGAATGAACGGATAGTTGAAACTGGTGAGGAGATGAAGAGGGCAAGAGGCTTTCAAGAATCCTCTTCAAACAGATGAAAACATGGAAAATTAAACAAAACTGAAGGCAGAGCAAAGCAATCTAATGAATTCCACCTTTATAAATCATTTGTTTAATTTAAGAAGAAAAGAGAAGGGAAATGATACACATAAACATCAATGAACTTAAAATCACATATAGAATCACACCATCAAAACACAGAGCCACATGGATCCCAAAGAGTGCTGCAAACCTTGGTCTATTCCTTTGCCAAAATTGCAGAGATGAAATGTACAATGAAGTGCCAAGCAATCCCAAGTTTCCAACCCTGAAAATGACTGAAGAACTACATGATATAGACAAGCCTAACTCATCCCCATGCCTCTAGGGGTCGAGCTCATCATTCTAGGAGCTACTTCAACCATATCTAAACTAAGAACTAGAAAATAGGCAATGAAACAACTTGCCTCTATATGATAGGAAACTGATTCATTCACTCACATTTCACTTTTTGGTGAATGAATCTACTAAGATGAGTAAAAATGTGCCAAAATTACATCATATTCATGAAATTACATCAAGTTACATCAATATTTACATGAAAAAATCAAACTAGCCAAAACTAGGCGAAAATCTGAGCTGCTGAGTGAAAAATAGGCCAAATTTCCCAATGCGCCGCGCCTGAAATCTCTATGCATAGCACAACTTTGAGGCTGATTTTTAGGGCCTTCCTGAAGTAAAAATTGAGTGCAGGATAGCTCGTTGGAAAGCCCTGCCTGTCTAATTTCCAACCCAAGTGGAATGTCTGAATTTGGTTGTCATTTTCCCTCCAAAAATCCAATCTCCCAACACTGCTTCCTGTGTGTGCAAAAGTGGCAGAAAGACCATTTTTAGGGTGTTTTTGACCCTTTAGGCAACCCAAAACTTGATGAAATCCTTAGGTAATGGGTAGGAATTCATAAATCCTCATGAAAAATTCAGCAATGCAAAGTTTTCCTCCAAAAGAGCTGCCAATTATAAGCGCGCGCCAAGTGGCGCTACGCGTCGGGCAGGAAAATCTGTGTTTAGGCCAAAAAATTCAAAATTGACAAAATTTTTCCCAAATTTCTTGAAATTTGGGCTGAATGTCCACCATCAAGCACTATGCTAGGCCAAAGAAGCTTCGGCCAAAATTTGGAGTCTATCATGCCTTTTACGACGCTTTAGTGCCCTCCTTAGCCTTGCTTTCAGGATCTTGATCCTTGCTTTACAAACATGATTTCGCGCCCAATAGTGGTTCTTCATGTGCCTGAGCATGTTCTTTTCCTTTTTTTCCTTCTCCAATAGCTTCTCAAGATGAATTTTGACCCTCTCAAGCCAAGTCTCTCTATCAGCCTCAATCTCCCGCTCAATGGGTGTCATCTCGGTTTGGCTTCTTTGGGCAGCTTGCCGATTCTCACAGATGTTTTGCAACTCCATGACTGTTTGCTGATCCTCCAACTATTTGTTTCACTGCTCTAGGTAGTTTATGATCCATTGGGCTCTTTGCAACTTGACAATCAATGTGTCAATCTCTGCCTTCTGCTCCTAAATAGTCTCCCTTAACTTTGAGCTTGGAGAGCTCAAATCCTCATCAATCAATATGAAATTAGTATCCTGGCCTCCTGAAGGGTCCTCATCCTGCATAGGCCTCTGACCTCTGTCCTGTACATGTACCTATGCTGCTGATGACGGAAATGAGACCCCTTCCACCCCAGGTGGAGATAGTACTCATCGGGCTACTGCAAATAATACTCTAGTGCCTCTCTGATAAGTAACAAACACTGGCACACTGACAGGCTCTGTCTCGTGACCTTCAGGCTGATCTGAAGGTTCACCTGGCTCATGAACAACCTCCGGAGGAACCTGAGGAGCTGTGAAGATATCACAGGAAATGAAATCCTCCCATGAAATGTCCTGCAATCCAAGATGATGTACGACCACGATCTTGATGAGTGCATAGTGATAAATATTGTTGTACTGCTGCTCGGGAGTTTTCTTCTGCACAAGAGTGGTCATTCCCTAGATATTCCGACACATGAAATAAGGTATGTTCATCATCCTCACCCTTGTGAAATGCATCAATAACCTGATGTGGTAGGCATAAAGGCGTGAAAACCGGCCCTCACAACTGAAATATCTGATAATGAGTTTCATTAGAGGTGCATAGGATTCTTTCAGGAACCGGAATGGGAACACTCTGCTGATCTGCCTCACAAAGCTAGGCCTGATGTATGGTTCATAATGCACTCTATCCACCTGCTGTCTTTTGTTCCATTGTTCACCCACATTCGGTATTCTGGTTGCTTGAGAGATGGTTTTCGGTGTCAAAGTGAAATTTACACCAGCAAGAGTTACCTGACCATCATGTAAATGCAATACAAAAAAATGAGCCAACTCCTGATGATGATGAATCCTAGCAATCATCTCACAACATTGGAGGCGGCTAATCGCCCTAAAACATGCCATGGCGCGGGCGTTTCCGGAATGAGCTTGGCACGAGGGCTCTTCAGCACATGTTTCTCCACCCCTGCGCCGAGGCCTTCTAGGTGCATGTAGCTTAGTGGTAGAATCACTATCTCTGTCATATGATGTATCAGTGTCTATCTCCATGATGTCCATGCAAGGTGTATGTTGGCTTATATGAGAGGAAAATGAGAATTTGGTGCTTTGTTTCAATTGCCAAATGTGTGTCAAAGGGGAGGGACTGTAGGAGAAATAGGACAGTGGGAACAATGGGGTTTAATCAATAAATAATTTTCCTTTTGGAATTTTAACAAATGTAGGGAAAATGGACAGCTACTTGACTGTTTGGGGAACTTGGGGTTTGGGAATTTTTATAAGTGAAATGGGAAAGGGTGAGTGATAGGAAAGGAAATGATTTAGGGATAGGAAAATGGGGCTTAGGAGTAAGTGACCTTTAGAGATGTAGGGAGATGGAAAATGGATTGTAATGATAACATAACACTGATGGGAAAGGAACAACGGGTGGGGAATGGAGTACATGGCACCAAAATCAAATTTTAAAACTTCAAATTCAAAACCCTAAGGAAGAAATTTTTAACAAGGGAATAGGGTTTAAAGTTTTTAGCATTCCAACTCTCATATTCAACTTCAATCAACACCAAACATTTTTAATGGCAATTTCAAAGTCTCATAAACTTACTTGGAACAAAGGAGGCCGATTTGTTTTGATGATTGAGGGAAATGGCAAAAAAATTTGTGTTTCAGCCCTGTGCGCCGCGACAGTGGCCCAGTGCGTCGCGCCTTCCTTATGCGTCGCGACCGTTCAAATCTGCACTGTGTAGAGCGGCCCTATGCGTCGCGCTGTTTGTATGCGCCGCGCAAGTTTCCTAGTGCGTTGCGACAGTTTCCTTCACCACAGTTCGGCCTTCCAAACACTGTTTTGCTTCCTCCACGATTTTTCTTGACTTCACTCTTGTCTTTGGCATGCAAATGGATTATTGAAACACCAAAAATATCTTTTATGCCATAGAATTTGATTTTTGATTTTAAAAACCCACTTCTATAATGTTTGAACTTTGACACTTTTCAAATAAACTCTGTTTTTGTTTCCTTTGTGATTTTTGAGCTGAATGATGAATCTCTTGTCTGTCTTTGCAGGGATAGCTGGCATGGGATTTTAGCAAAGGTGACCAGGGCTACGCCTGAAGAACTTTACAACTGAAAAAATTTGAAAATTACATTGCATTTATTACAAACAGATAAAATAGACAATTTTTCTTCAAAACAGAGTTTTGAAGAAAAATCATTATCAAGCATTATGACGATGAAATTTTTGCAATGAAAACCTATTTTGAACCTCCCTCATGTGCCTGATGACATTATTAGTCATTTTGAAGAATAAATTAATGAAACCCTAGGCCTAATGAGCCTAAAAACCCTAAAATGACTCTTTGTTGACCAAGAGACCAAACATGACTATAAATGATTGTAAATGATTTCGATGAAAAAACATGGACCAGAAGGTACATGACATGAGGGATATAAGTGACAAGACCCTTCCGTCAGATGATCCATGCTCCTCATGGAATGCAGTTGACTGAACTTGAATGAGACACCTAAAATGAAATGCAACAAGAGAAATTTGATCTCTGATAGAGGAATGAAGATACCGACTCTAACATTGGCTCCAATGGGGATGGTAGCTCCTTGGAGGTGCCAAGAATTACAGATTTCTGGGAGAGTAGGCAGTGCCTTCGTCCATTGGGCTATGGAGTCCATAACTTCAACAAATCAACACAATACTCTTGATTCATTTTATTAACTGAAAATTTGACTCAAACTGACTCAATTTTGAAACCAAAATGACTGAAAGACCTGACTCGACAAACTCAAACCAAAACTGAAATCAATCTTCAGAGTTATAGCCTTCACTTCGGGCCCCAAACTGAAGAAAATATCATAGCACACACTTGCAATGAAACTGAAATAAACGGTATGTACAGTGACAATGTAAAACAATAGAAAATATTTCAGAAATGATACCGCTTGAGCAGGCACCCATTGACCGGCCCTCCTGGACAATCTTCCCTGTTCATCTCTTTCAGAAGAAAAGCATTCTGACCCCGATATGAAGCAATTTTAAAGGGTCCTTTCCAGAGATTTTCGAACTTACCATGCTTACCTTTTTCCTTGTTTCTTGCATCCCATTTCAACACCACTTCTTCTAATTGAAATTTGTCTGCTTTGGCTTTTTTGTCATATATTTTCTTAATTCTCTCTTGCAGCTTGAATGTGTTTTGGAAAACTTCTTCTCTCGTCTACTGCAAATGGATCATTTGATTTATTCTTCTTTGCATATGATCATCTTCACTGCCAGCTTCCTGTAGAAGTTTGACCACTGGAACTGCGAGAGAGGTAGGAAACACCGTGTCAACTCCATATACTAGCTCAAAAGGGGACATACCAATGGATTTCTTCTGACTCACTTTGTCTGCCCAAAGTGCATTGAACAACTTCTTATGCCAACCTTTCTTGTTTATTTCTAGCAAATTTTTAATAATGTTGACCAAAGATTTTTTGGAAGACTCTGCCAATCCGTTGCCTTGTGGATGATAAGCAGTTGAGTGTCCCAAAATGATGTGATACTTGTTACAAAACTCAACCATCCTTTTTGATTTGAAAGCTGCTGCATTATCAGTAATTAACTTATTCGGGCAACCAAAACGAGACAAAATATTATTCTCAAGGAATGAAATTATTACCGAATTCGTAGCTTTCCTGGTGGAAATTGCCTCAATCCATTTTGTGAAATAATCTGTCGCTGTGAGGATCCGCCTATGCTGAGCTGAAGAAGCAGGATGGATTTCACCAATGAAATCCAAACTCCACTACTGAAAAGGAGCACTTACCTCAATGGGCTTAAGCGGCTAAGGCTGCAATTTCTGCCTCCCTTCAAAAATCTGACATTCATGACAGCTTTTGACAGTCTTATACACATCAGCAAAAAGTGTCGACCAATAATATCCCACTCTCAAAATCTTGTTGGCCGTTGTTTTCCAAAAAAGGTGACCCCCGCAATCTCCCTTATGAAAATCCTCCATAACCTGCTTTGCTTCTTCTTCAACTAAACAATTCAGCAAAACACCACCAGGATCTTTCCAATAGAGTGAATTATTCAAAATACAAAACTTAGCAGCCTTCAATTTCAGAGTTCTATTTTTTTTTCTAACCATTCCGGGCGGTTGTGACAAATTTTGAAGCACATATACAATATCTGAATACCAAGGAGAAAGCACAAAGATTTATGATACCTAAACTGATGAACTTTCCTCATTCTCCTCGGACATAGCAGCAATGAGATTAATGTCCAAGGCATGTAAATTTGTTTCAGCCATTAGCTTAGCCAGCCATTGTCCTTTGATAAGCTTTGTAGGCTTTATCTCCACATCATACTCCAACAAGGCAGCAATCCATTTGCCTCGTCTCCATTCTGGATCTGCTTGTACTAAAACATCCTTAACAGTAGCGTTAGGAACATAAGCAAGAATATGAGAATGCAGAATATATACCCGAAAATATTTTAATGCTTTCACTAAAGCAAGAGCTTGCTTTTCAATGATGTTATACTTTAAGGCTGCATCTCTTATGGTTTGGCTGAAAAAAGAAATTGGTTTTTCATGCTCATCTCTTTTTTGCATCAATACTGCTACCATAGTATGCTCCAAGGAAAATGAAAACAAAATAAAATCCTGAGTATAGTCTGGGCTGATCAAAACCGGAGCTGAAGAAAGAATCAACTTCACTAAATTAAAAGATTTTACAGCCTCCTTAGTCCATTTCACTATGCTATCTTTCTTAAGCATGTTTTTAATCTCTCTTAGATGTTCGGCAAGATTAGGCACAAAGCGGCGTAATAAATTCATCTTACCATTGAAGGATTGAATCTCTTTTTTGTTTCGGGGAAGATCAATTTGATGAATTGCTTCTACTCGAGCTGGGTCAATATGAATGCCATATTTTGAGATAATATGACCAAGAAGTTTTCCTTCATCCATGGAAAACAAACTCTTCTTCAGATTGAGTGACACACCATACTTTCTACATCGCTGAAAAACAATCTTCAAATGGTAAAGGTGATCTTCATCAGAATTAGAAAACACTGTCAGATCATCAAGATACACAACTAGAAAAACATCTTTCTCATTTGAAAATGCCATATCCATTGCTCGTTGAAATGTCGCACCAACATTCTTCAAACCGAAAGGCATTTTAGCATAATGGAAAGTTCCCCACAGAGTGGTGAACATTTTTTTGTCTCTATCATCCTCATGGAAAAGAATTTGGTTATACCCAAAATAACCATCGAGTAGCGACATACGAGATGCTCCAACTACTCGCTGAAGTATGTGATCCATTTTGGGCAATGGATAATTATCTTTCAAAGAAACTTTATTCAGATTCCTAAAGTCAATGCACAAACGAATCTCACCTGTCTTCTTGTGTACGGGCACCAAATTGGAAATCCAATCTGAAAATCTTATGGGAACAATGATACCAGCCTTGTACAACCAATTGACTTCCTTTTCAATTAAGGGAAGCAACTTTGGATTTATCCTTCTCAACTTCTGCCTGAAAGGCTTTTGATTTGGCTTAATAGGAATGGTGTGTTGAATTATATTGGTATCATACGTCTTCAAATCTGAATAGTCCCAAGCAAATACATTAGCAAAAAAATACAATAAAATAACATATTTTGCTTTTACCTCCGGTGGAAATGCTTTGGAAAATTTCACCATCTTTGGATTCTCAGCTGATCCAATGTTCACATCTTCAACTCCCTTTTTGGTTGGCTGCAAGGTTGGTTTTTTAGCTACGTCATCTTGATCGAAAAGCTCCTCTAAAGGTATCAAGCCTTTAGGAATGAAATTATCTTTCAGCTGCAAAACTTCCATTTGATTTACTTGCACATCAGCCTCACCATCATCATGCTCCATATCAATTGAAGTTTCTTTGAATTTACCTTTGTTTTGCAGAAATTCATCAATCTCTTCATCATTTTGGAATACTTGCCAATACCTTTGATTGTCCGGGACAGTCGGATGATGCTTCACATGAATTTCAAATTTTTTACTTGAGCTCATCAGAATCTTCAAATTACTCGCTGCCTTTGCAAGTGCATCTGCAATACCATTCTGAATACGAGGGATACAAGTCAAAGTATAGTCTGAAAACAATTTCAAAATATCAAGAACAACATTTCGGTAAGCCCGCATTCGAGGATGCTTAGCTTGGAATTCACCTTTCACTTGATTAATTACCAACTCGGAGTCGCCATATACTGCAATCCTCTTAGCATTCAACTTTATAAGAATTTTCAGACCAGCAATCAAAGCTTCGTATTCTGCCTCATTATTTGAACAATCAAAAGCTAATTTATAAGAGCAGACCCTTACATTACTCGGTACCTTGTTTGGGGCGGAAAAAGGGCTACGTACCCAAATGCCAATTCCAGCACCATCACTTCCTACTGCACCATCGAAATCCATGGTCCACAAACCATCTTCATCTTCGTCTAAGTGCTGAAATTCTGTTTGCTCTGTTATTTCTGCTTGTTTTCCATCAACTTTTTGCTGTTGTCGGAAGGCTGATTGCTCAACGGAACTTTCAAGATTTTGTCTCTCTTTCTTCAAAACCTCTCTGAAATTTTCGGTGATTTCCGGAATGTCCTCTACTTCAACTAACTGACTATTTACATCATTGAAACTATCTGAATACAAAACAAATGACTCTAAATTTGTATGTACATAATTAATTAGATGATTTACCGGTTTCTCCTTGCTAGTAATCATATACTTCATCTTTTTCTCCCGATATAATCTTCTCATCTGACCAAACACAGGAATGGTAGCATAGGAGAAATCAAGCTGCAATGTTCCCTTTAGTTTCGCTCCCCAAGATCTGGAAAGAAGCATGCCAAATCTAGGAGGAATATCTGCCACAACCACATCCATCAAAACATTCTTAGTCAGAATCTGATCTAAGCTAACCACCAAATCTTTGATAATCCCAATGCATCTTACTCTGCTAGAATCGAAAGAATAAAGATCATGATACTTCCTAGTGATTTCCAATCACAATTTCTCCATAATTTCCCTCGGCATGAGATTATGAGAGGCTCTGGAATCAAACATGGCATTATGTAACACAAAATCACGCAATCTAAGGTTGATATAAAAAGGAGGCACATCACTATCTGGAGACTCACCATCCAATGCTGGTCCAAATATCAACTCAGGTTGATCATCTTCCACATTCACCATATCATACATTGGATCAAAATTCAAAATTTTAGATGCCTGACCCTTATAGCTGCTATTTTTCATCAATTCAGTCAAAGGAATGGAAACTTTTAACTTAGCAATTTCACTCTCTAAGTTAAAGACTGACTTTTTTTCTACCTCTTTCGCTGGAACATCCTTCTTTTCAACTTTCTCCCTCGATACAATTGGCTGATTAGATCTTTCATTTGTTGATGGGGATTTGCTAGTAGTGGGATCAACTATCTCTTTTCCCTTCTTCTGTGCAACGGGTGAATCATTCTTTGGTGCTCAAACTTCCTTTCTCTTTTGGATTGGATTGATAGGCACATCTTTGTTTCTAAGCGAATATTGACGCTGATGAGCGGACAAAGCATTCATATAACCTCTCTGATACTCATCCGACTCTTTTTCAAGAGCTGTCTCATTTTCCAAGATGAAATCCACATCTTTTTGTACAGCTGAGCTTTCTGCATACTCCTCATCTTCAGTGATAAAGGTTTGCATATCATCAGGTGTAAAGAAGTGATTCTCTTCTCCTATTACATTATCTTTATCATCTGATTCCGGACCAACAAAATTCTGTTGTAAAGGTGTCTTTACCTACTGTTGTGCTGGCGGTTCTTGTGCTTGCTTCTCTCGTTGTTTGATCCTGAATTGTGGTTGTTGTTGGCCACGGAAGTTAGGATTTATAATCTGCGATTCAGGCTTATCAAGTGTTAATCTTTCAATCATCTTTTCCACCTTGCGAAGTACTTGATCTGAAGTAGAAGCCTCTTCTTTTATTGCGACTTTCTTTTCAGCTCTCAATCTAGCTCTCTTGTCATTCAAATTAGCTTCAACACTCACTGAAATTTTTTGCATGTCCTCCAAAGTGGCCGGATCTCTTTCTCGTAATTGATAGGCCATGTCCGGATCAAAACCATCTGGAAATTTAAGAAAAGCTGACCTCCTCGATTGCGTTAAATCATCAGGAATTGCATTGTAAACCGCATTGAATCTAATACAGTAATCTTGGACAGACTTACCAACGTTCCACTTGATCTTGGTATATTCAGAAGTGATCTGAAGAGGATATTTCTTTACTTCCCATCGATCTAGGAATTATCTCTGAAGCTCAGCCAATGTAGCAATACTCCTAGGCTGCAAAGCTCTGAACCACTTTCTTACTTCACCTCCAAAGGTTTGCACAAATAATCTCATGGTCACATTTTCTGCATCGATCTCATGAAGGTCAAAGAAATCTTCCATTCTATCAACATGTTGCTGAGCAGGAACACTTTGAGGAGTACCATCAAACAATGGAATCTTACTTTGATAATCAACGAGCATGCCATCCAATTTTTGAGGCAACACAAGAGGTGCAAATCGGGCAGCCATTGCTCTTGGTGGATTTACAATCGGATTTGGAAATATGGGAGGAGTCGGAGAAATTGATGTATGAGGTGTGGATGGAGGCGATACTATTTTAGATTGTTGATCAGAAATAGATGGTTGCACAGGAATGGTAGGAATGAAAGGAGGCTCGGTATGAACCTGTGAATCGGAAGTAACTGCTGATGGCCCAAGTGTTTCGGATGCAGACTCTATAAACTCAGGAATATTTGTTGCCACAATAGAATTATGAATATTAAAGATGTAACTGTCAATGGATCTATTAGCCTGTTCAATTTCAAGATATTTGATAAAATATGGATTTATGACAGTAGAACCAATAGCACTTTTAAACTTAGTCTCAAACAACGACAACTCAAATTGTTCATCAAATTCAAGATCTTAAAGTTACTCAAAAACAGCGGGACTTGAATGAGATTTAAACAGAGGAATCACAGGACTTTCTCGACGAAGAATTCTTGAAATCATATTGGGATTTTCATACACTAGTGGTGGATCGGGATCCATATTTTCTCTAGTATGTCTTCTGGAAGCCAGTGTGTTGAATTATTTTCAAAAATCAAAGGGACAAAACCAACTTGTTCAGCCTATCAAATTCTAAACTCATCACCCAAAATTCCAGAACAATCTGATGTACTGGGGGAAATTTATAAGTCAAGTGTCACGTTTACAAACTAGACCGGAGATTGACTGAAGCAGCGTTTATCTACTTTCGCTAATGCAAAGAAAAAGCGTTTAGAAGGCTACCTGGCATAACTTCAGGCTCCGTATGTAGCTTATAAAATTAATAACACTAACAAGCAAACCATTTTGTCCCCAGTGGAGTGGCCACTATGTTATTGCCTAAATCTACCTCAGGCTGAAAGAAGGCAAAGTTCAGGGTAACATCAAACCACGCTCAGTCTGGCAGCTAGCCCTACCAGAACAGGAGAGGGTTCTCTCTAGGTCAATCTCAACAAAGATAATCAACAGGGCTTGAGATGAATTGAAATAAAAGATGATTTTAGGCTAGGTATATAATTAAAGGAGTTTTATTTTTATTTTGGGGGTTTTGTTGGAATCAAAGGGAAAGGCAGTTTTGGGTTCGGGGATGAGGCCTAGTTTTTGCAGAGTTCTGAATGGGGAAAGGAAGGAAATTGTTTTGATGCTTTGGATTGAATGAATGGATAGTTCAGACCGGTGAGGAGCTGAAGAGGGCAAGAGGCTTTCAAGAATCCTCTTCAAACAGATGAAAACATGGAAAATTAAACAAAACTGAAGGCGGAGTAAAGCAATCTAATGAATTCCACCTTTATAACTCATTTGTTTAATTTAAGAAGAAAGGAGAAGGGAAATGATACACATAAAAATAAATGAACTTAAAATCACATATAAAATCACACCATCAAAACACAGAGCCACATGGATCCCAAAGAGTGATGCAAACCCTGGTCTATTCCTTTGCCAAAATTGCAGAGATGAAATGCACAATGAAGTGCCAACCAATCCCAAGTGTCCAACCCTGAAAATGACTAAATAAATACATGATATAGACAATCCTAACTCATCCCCATGCCTCTAGGGGTCGAGCTCATCATCCTAGGAGCTATTTCAACCATATCTAAACTAAGAACTGGAAAATAGGCATTGAAACAACTTGCCTCTATATGATAGGAAATTGATTCATTCACTCACATTTCACTTTTTGGTGAATGAATCTACTAAGATGAGTAAAAATTTGCCAAAATTACATCATATTCATGAAATTACATCAATTTACATCAAGAGTTACATGAAAAAGTCAAACTAGCCAAGACTAGGCGAAAATCTGAGCTGCTGAGTGAAAAACAGGGCAAATTTCCCAATGCGCCGCGCCTGAAATCTTTATGCGTAGCACAAATTTGAGGCTGATTTTGAAGGCCTTCCAAAAGTCCAAATTGAGTGTAGGATAGCTTGTTGGAAATCGTTGCCTGTCTACTTTCCAACCCAAGTCGAATGTCTAAATTTGGTTGTCATTTTCCCCTCCAAAAATCCAATCTTGCAACACTGCTTCTTGTGTGTGCAAAAAGTGGCAGAAAAGCCATTTTTAGGGTGTTTTTGACCCTTTAGGCAACCCAAAACTTGATGAAATCCTTAAGTAATGGGTAGGCATGCATAAATTTTCATGAAAAATTCAAAAATGCAAAGTTTTCCTCCAAAAGAGCTGCCAATTATAAGCGCGCTGCCAAAACCCTAAAATGACTCTTTGTTGACCGAGACCAAACATGACTGTAAATGATTGTAAATGATTTCGATGAACAAACACGGACCAGCAGGTACATGACATGAGGGATATAAGTGACAAGACCCTTCCGTCAGATTATCCATGCTCCTAATGGAATGCAGCTGACTAAACTTGAATGAGACACCTAAAATGAAATGCAACAAGAGAAATTTGATCTCTGACAGAGGGATGAAGATACCGACTCTAACAGCTACTTTCCTCCTTCTCTTTTCTCTTGCTCTGGGTGGTCTTCTTGGTCCTCCTCTTTGGTAATTCAACAATGGATTGCTTGGGCAAATTGCCTTTGCTTCGGAGTGCTCTAGTAACATTAGGAGTTACAATTTGAGCCACTTTCTTTCTTGATGTTCGAGGCTTTGTTACCTTTGGAGAAGAAAGCATGGCCCCTTGCCTAGGAGAGGCAGCTAACACATGATCTATTTGGTCTTTTTTCTTACTTCTCCCATCGTCATCCTTGTCCCTGTTTTCTTCCTTTTGAAGGTTTCCTTCTTTAGAATTCTCATGGCTAGGGCTTTGTTTGTCATCATCCTTGCTGGCTGGTGGGATTTCCTTTCTTTCATCAAAATTGTCCCTTTGATGACTGCTTTGACCCTCCTCATGAGTGCCTTGACTGTCACCTTGCATGTCTCCTTGAGGGCTGTCTTGTTCACTTTTTTCCCTGCTTTCTTCAGGACTGTTAGGCAATGTATCCTCAATGCTTTATGTTTTATCATAATTATGCTCACTGTTGTGTGGGCTACCAATATTCTCCTCTTTGTGACTACTATGTTCCTCATCAAACTATTCCATTTTTTCATTATTCCCCTCTTCACTATTTTTCTCTTTATCACTCTACTTTTCTTCATCACTGTGCTGCTCTTTCTCACTATGTTGTTCTTCATCACTGTGCTTCCTTTCACTTTGATCCTCTTCACTTTTTTGCTCTTTATCACTATGCTCTTCTTCATCACTGTTTTTCTCTCTCTCACTTTGCTCCTTTTCACTTTCAATTATAGGATATTTTTGCTTCTTAGGAGTGGGTTTGCTAGAAGAAGGAGAAACCTAATGACTGGATGGTGAAGGATGCGCATGGGATGAAGAAGCAGTGGCGAAATCGGGATGTGAAATGAAAGAGTCCCAATAAACTCCCTTTTTCTCAAGTTGATGGAGAATGACAATCTTGATAAGGGAATGATGGAAAAGACAAGCTTGCTACTGAGAGGAAGGCTTCTTTTGAACTGTAGAAGCCATCTTTTCAATACTTCTATATAGGAAAAAGGGTATGTTTATCAATTGGGTTCTTGTGAAGTGCATGAGTAGCCAGATATGGTAAGCATAAACTCGGGAAAACCTCCCTTCGCACGTGAAATATTTCATGATTATCTTCATGAGAGGAGAATAGCTAGTCAACAAATAGGAAAAAGGAAAGATAGATGGGCATGCATCACGATGCTTTGGTTTCAAGAAGTTTTTGTATTGATCTGAATCTAGGTAGCTCTGCTTAAACCATTTTTCTCCGACATATGGAATTTTGGTAGCTCTGGAGATACAACTAGGGGAGAGCTTGAAGTCTAAACCTGCTAGATGAACATGCTTCCCTTGCAGCCTTAAAAAAAATAGATGTGTCAAGGGAAGATAACTTTTCACCTCCAGAACCCTTTGACAAAACTCCAAACATCCTACTTCATGAAAGTTAAAAAGCACTGAAGGATGGGCATTCACTTCCTGAGTTGAAAAAGGTCCATACCTTTTGTGAGGACCACTTCTGCTATCTTGCCTGTGAGGAATTTTTCTTCTGAGATCCTTGGCTGATTCTCCAAGGAAAACTGTCTCAAATTTTCACTGTGATCAATCTTCAATCAACACACCCTTTACTCTTTGAGAAAAAGCAAGTCTGTCCTTAGTTGGCTAACCAACTGGTTCAAATGAGACAACTCCTTTGATTTTGAAAATATGAACTTCTTTTCTTCAACTGACTGTGTTCTGAAGTTTAAACAAGAAAAAGATGTCCCTTTGAAAAAAAATGCCCCTTTGGGTAGCACTGTTCTAATGGACTAATAAACACAAACTGTATCTTTTTAGAAAAACATTGTTTCTGCTTTTTAACAAGACTTCCCTCCTGTGATGATTAATGTCTTTCCATAGCAAAAGAAAGCTCTTTTTTATTGAGTAATGAACCTTCTAACAGAATTTGTCTCCTATTAAATGATCGCTGCCTTCTGTAGTTTATTTGAAACAAGAAAAAGGCCTTCTGAACTCACTACCTTAAGGGATTGATTTAAAACAAAGGACTCTGCTCTTTTAGGAAAAATATTGCAAATAAATTTCCCTTCTCAGATGTTGTTATCTCTCTAAAACAAAGACAACCCTCTTTTTCACTGATTACTAGGCCCTTGAAACAAACTATGTCTCCCTGAATGGTTACACTTTTTCTCAGCAATCAATGATCTTTTGTGGCTATTTGGAAAGAAAGGTGCTCATGAAAAACATGTTTCAACATACTCCTTCAAGATGGTCATGAGACCTTTTGCACAAACTCTGTTTTCTAGTGGAAATTGCACACATCCTTTGCTTCTTAAAGCACAAAAAAAACTTCTATATTGGTATATTTCAAACCCTTTGTTTAATCACTGTTCATCTCTAAAAATTCAGTGAGAAAAAAACTTCTCTAAACTGACACAAAGCTTTACTATTCTCCAGCATGAGAAGAAACACTTTTCTGTGATAATTTATGACTTAAAACCCCTCCTTGAAACTTAAACTCCAGCAAAGGGGTGAGGAATACCTTTAAACATGAGTCTTTAGATCCTTTTGACTGTTGGTGCAGTGTTCAAAGGAGCATGTTGAAGACAGGTGAATGAGCGGGTCGTTCACAGCAGAAAGCACCACACAGAGGAGGTGTCGGGTCGGTCTCGGGCACCCGGTGACTGCAGGCACAGTCGTTCCACGCGTGGCTATAGGCGCACTATGCCTCCATTCAAACGCTTTAGTCAGGAGCTCACAGGCCGCACAAATGTACAGGCGCGCCGCTCAGAGTTTTAGGCTCAAAAACTTCAAAAATTCCCGAGAAAATTCTTCTTTCTTCTGTGAGGAGCTAAGGAATGTTCATTTTGGGTTTTGAAATTTGCTAATGGGTCCTTTTAAAGGCTCTTCCCTCCTTTAAAATTTGAAAAAAAACTCCAATGCCTTTGCAGCTAGTTTGGAAGGGTTTATGACTTTTTGAAAAGGTTTTTTAACAAAAATATCAATTACTGCCCCCCAATATGTATTACTTTTGAAAGCACCATAGAAACCTATCATAAAGAATTATATAAATAGTACTATGGTAGCTCTTTGAAAACGCCATAAATCCATTATTTTTTGAGGTAAGGAGGCCTCCTTTAAACAATATGTTTCTCACTGCTATTCATCCAGGAGTTGACCCCTAAAACTACTAATGTGACTTCTAAAAATGATGACTTTTTCTTATCTTTACTGTCCTTTTTGTAGGAATATGTAAAAGCTATTGTCAAACCCAGCAAGCTCTCTCTTTCTTTAGCTATTTAGATGGTGGTCTTTGGCCAAAGTTTCACCCTCAATTACAGTTTGAAGGAGACCTCTGTAAACAGAGGAAACATAGACTTTTTAACACTTAGAATTCCATCCTTTTGCTTGATGTAAAATAGGTTTTACAACCTATGAACCCTTATCGTTTTATCACTATTTTTCAACCTATCCTTCAAAAGGAAATTCCTCAAAAACCATATGAAAAACATGCTGATGCCTCTTTTTCCCATCTCTTGGAAGGAGGTGAATCACAACTTCTGAAAACACTTTGACACCTTAACCCTCTGCTTTTTGAATAAAGGAGGTTACATTTGTGCCTTTTAACCATTCTGCTTTAATGAAGGAGGTTAAACTCTGCTTCTTAACCATCTGCTCTTTTAAAGGAGGAGGTTCTTATCATGTTCCCAACCATCTTCTCTTTTTGGAAGAGGTTAGCACTGGAGGCATGACATTTCATCTTTTTCCAAAATGTATTCCCTTTCTGCAAATCACATGTTAGACACCTTTGACTAATCTCCTTTGACTATGTTTGTAGATTGATCATTGATGTAAACACACCCCTACAGAGATGTAACAATCAATGAATCTGAACTTTGAAGAACTTCCTTGGGATCTGATGGAGATTTTGTTTGACCTTGAGCATGTTCTTTTAGACAGTGAACATATTTATCTTATTTTGTTTTGGATCTTTGTAGAATTTCTTCCGGATTGAGATAGAATGACCTCTTAGTGGCATGACCTATGGATGAATGAAGATTTTTTTTTGCAGATTAAATGCTAATCCAGCGCTAGCTGGTACTGAACAGAGGCTTTTGGCTCAGGGTGTTTTTTCCAAGGAAAGGATTCCCTAAAGTGCCACTACCTAACTTAGGGGCAATCTTGGCATGTTCTAAGTGTTTCTTTGGATAGGATTAGATATCAAAATGACATATGACCAGAGATAGGGTGGCAGACGTTTTATCAATGGTTGGATAATGAATGACTTGGGAATGAGGGTAATTGACAGTAGATAACCTTTAGCTATGACAACTCATGGACATGATTATATGGCTGAAACTAGATAGGACTTGGAAAATAGGTTTTTCTCATCATAGGCTGACCGGAATGGGTAGGAGGACAAAAAAATTTTAGGGGTGTTTTCTAGATGACAGTTTTGACAGTTTGGAGATCAGCTTCTAGAAAACTTGGCTTAAGAAACTAGTCATCATCAACAGTTGAAAAATACTGATGACTAACATGGTACACTTTCTGGAGGCGTGATTTTCATGTGTTGGGGATCTGCCCTTCACATTTGAGATCCATTGGAGGAGATCATCATATTGCATATATCAGATTAGATCTGAATTTCCATGTATTTCTGAATATTTCTGAAGATCTGCAGCATTAGATCTCAGATCTACTCCTTGTACTTCATGTTTTTCTAAAAACCCCAAGGGGGATTTGAAGAAGAGCCTATCTAGTTTATGGATCTGATATAGATCTAACTTTTTATACATAGATATACTCTAGATATGAAGTGTAATATACAATAGTTGCAACCAATAAAATAATGTTGTCAAGCTCTTTTCAGCCTTAATACATGGTTGCAGCACCTCTTTTTGAGAATTTTCTTCCATAAAAGTCTTCTATTTCCTATTGTACATCTCATGGGCTATCTTGTGCATATATTTTACTGATGTAAATGTAAATAAAGAGCCTCCATATTGGCCTCCTGCTCTTACTTAGATGATTTTCGTTATTTCTCTGCATAACTATTTATTATTGCTGCATTTCCTAATTGGGAATATTACAATACTTCTCCTGAGTGGGCACTCGAAGTCCCCCAAGGATGAAGGTGTGATTCCCGATCGGGAACACCCTATTATAAACAACACTGCAGTCTTAGCTAAATAGTTGAAGTGATCAAATAGTAATACATAACATATAAAAATAATAATCTCAAACATATCCTCTATGGATGTTATCCCCTTCCTTATATAAGTGGTGAGCTTCCTCACTCTTAGCCCCACTCATTAAAGCCACTACTTCCATGCATGGAGTCTCCCTTCAAGACTGCATTGTCCCTCAATGAATGCCACTTCTTCCATGACAACATTGTTGATTTGGTCAAAGTTGACCCACTCTACATGCTCCAACCTCTTTTCACACATAAGGGTGCTTTATCAGGGCACTAAAGTGATATGCATTCACATTAATAGTGATTTTATTCCTACTAAGGAGATTTATGGGTCTCCATAACCTCTTATTCAGAAAATTAAGAAGAAAAAACAAAAATTAATATTCCAACTAGCTTATAGGTATTTGGGAATATTACAGTCCTCCCCTCCCAAATGTTACTTGTCCTCAAGCAACTGTAAAGGTGAGTGCTGCATCTCTTCTCCTCCTTCCTTGGTGACACATGTTAGTCATCAGTAATTTTACTATCTCTAGATGACTAAATATTGGTTCTATATTTCTAAAAACAAAATCCCCTGAATATTGTGAGTTTTAGAAATCTCACTCCCTTCATTATCCTTATACCAATTTTTTCACTTTTACACCATTTTTCTATTCCATGGTCGCCATGCCACTCTTAAAAACTCCTTATGGGCTTATGCCACCCATACTCATTCTTTTTCCTACCTATGACCTCATCACTTTTTTTTTCTCTTCCCATCACTCCACTCCCCATCTAGGGTTACCAATTATCCCGTTCTTTCCCAGTTTACCAGGTTCCTCAAGAATTGATGGTCTCAAAAATATCTATGTAGGCTCTTTAGATAAATCAAGTACATTGTATTTTGGATCTTCAATACACCACTTTGTCAAATACTCTGTTTTTACACTTGGATATCCAAAACCCAATTTCAGTCAAAAGCCAAGTCAAATTATCTTCCCACTAGGTCATTAGGGTTTCATAAGTTGTAAGGTCATCATTGGTGTTTTAAGCACTAATTTTCCTATGTTAGAGGCTGGCTCAAATGTAAAAGAAGATCAGCACATGGTTGTCCAAGAAAGATTAAAAAATCTCCAAGAAGGACTAATTTATTAAGTTCAAGCTCTGCAAAAGGTAAATGTGAATTTTGACACTTTTGCAAGAGTGTTAAAGTGACTATCAGTAGGGAATTGGTAAGGTAAGAGGTCTTCTCCTCAATAAAGACATCATAGCAAGGAGAGGGGAAGGATTTTGTTTTCAAGAATAATCAATGTTTTGAGCTTGATTAGGTCAACAAATGCCAAACAATGAAAAAAATGGCATAAGTGACCATGGAGGAGGCACACCAAGAAAAGAAAATATGAAGGGAAGATTTTCAGAAATTATAGATGAAATAGGGAAAAAGGTGATGTGAATTGGACATAAAGGAATGAACTTGAAAGGGCTATAGAGAACTTAGAAGACAACATTGATAATTGTTCTCAAGCATTCCAGAAACCTAGGGTTTTGGGCAGATGATCAAAGAAGGTGAAATGGTAAGTTTGGACTCCATGATGATAGCAAAGAAAATGATTCTTAAAATACTATTTTTGTGCAAGCATCCAAAGTTTTTCCAAGGTAAAATGACTCACTATCAGAAAAATAATGTAAAGGGTATAAGAAAAAATCTAAATCAGTATTTTATGGCACCTGCAAATCAGAAATGGCCAAAAGAGAATGGTAATAAGCATTATTTTGAATTCCATAGTTCTTGTCAAAGGTGAGTTTATCATGCCTCATGATCAGTGAGAAAGGGAAAATCAATGTGTTCAAGTCACCTACACTCAAAAGTGTCAAAAGGGTAAAAACATGATCAAAAATTCATAGTGCAAGAAAGAGAGGGATTTGATAGTACTTCTATGAGACAACCCCTCAAAGATGTTTTAATAAGCTTACCATGACTGAATGAGAAAAAGAGATGTGTTAAACTCCAAGGTGGAGACCAAAGATGATATCAAGGTTGTTGTTGTGTCAGAATGAATGTGTCAAGTTTTCAAAGTCAAAAGGAATAGGGATTTGCAAGACTGCCAGCTAAGGTGAAAAGGATGAGTTTCATGATGAGGATTACACATCAAATTGAGGAAGTTGTCGTGTGGCTGAATCACGAAGGTGTCAAAATAATTTTTTTATGCCTCATGGAACCAAAAGAATTCAAATCTATCACTTCAGTCACCTACATAGCAAACAGTGCAAAATGATCAGTAAGACAAGGTAAGAAAGACAAGTGGAAAATTGTGATGAAAAAACACAGGAAAATTTGAAGAATGCTCTTGTGTGCAGCCCTCCAAATAAGACATCAAATGAGCATGTAAACTCTCAACGAGAAAAAATAAGAGTCACTTGAATGTTTTCAACTCTCCTGCAAAGCAAAATTTCAAAGGACTTAGTGAAAAGTGAAAAGGCTCAAAACATTAGGAGATGGGTTTACAATGATTCAATTTAAACCCAAACATATAAAGGGTCATTTTTCTTTTTCATTTAACTTATTGTTTCCTTGAAAAAAGGCTAAGAATGTTCATGAGAGAAACTGTGAGTTTCTGAGTCAAATTCGGGGAAGTTTACCCGACGCTGTGTGTTCAGGACAGCACTGCGCGCTTGGAGTCGGGCGCTGCGCCCCTGGAGGTTTTCCTAGTGTAAATTTACTTTGCGCTGTGCACTTGGAGGTACGTGCTACACACCTGGAAATGCATTGCGCATTTATGAGGTAGACCCGACATGCCTGACAGAAAGAATTTGGCTCTGCAGGCCTGGCACATAGCACTGCCTCTTGCTCGACCCGACTCACCTGTGACTTGTGCGCTGTGCATTTGCCTAGGAGGACCTCCACACCCTATAGGCACTCAAATTACTTCAGAAACACTCCAAATCTCTGCCAGGTATCCTCCTAGCACATTGAAAGGGAAGTGGATGCCTTCTTTCATCTTCAAGCATATTTCATGGTTTACAATTAAAACAAGTTTGGAACCCTAAGGTGAAAATCTAAGTTTCATGCTAAAGAAAACCATTGTTTAAGACACTCCTCCATATGCATACTAAGAGCACACAGAGAGTGCCTTGTTCATAGGTTGCTCACTCACCTAACACTCACTCCATTTTCCAAATCAGTCCCTTACACTGTAAAACATTGACGTTACATACCCCCATCATCTCAAATTGTCATCATTACTAAGGTGTTTTCACAACAGGGTTTGACATATTAGTTGGTTTGCACTCAGGTTATATAGCCTCTCATTCTGCCCAATTTTCCCCTTCACTTATTCATTCTCATCCCTCACTTGAAATTGCCTTTTTTCATCACCACTCCATTACCCTCTTCCACATCCATTTCATAAGCAAAGCTAGGGTTTGGTTCAAAACAGAGTGATCAAAATGTCAAGGGAAGGTGAAAATGACAGTGGTGAGGAATGCCAAGTGCGAAGGAGGCATCAACACAGAGGTGGGAGGATTAATAGGTTTGAACCACTAAGCACATGGAGCTTAATGCATCTCCACTAACTGTCTCATGCTTCCAAAATGTAGGCTGTTATCAATTTGTGAGAAATTACAATAGGTTCAAAATCATCCCGAGCTGACTAGGCTCTTCATACTTAACCTACATGAGAAACAAGTCAATCTTGCAGGGGTAAGCTTTGAGCTGTCTTCAGATGCCATTTCTATTGCCATTGGGATACCTAGTGTTGGTGAAAAATGGTTCAAGCAGGCTAATTTAGACATAAGCTACTATGAGCCATTCCTTAAACCCAGATAAAAAGACTACAATAAATCTATTTTTCCTTTATCACAACTGCTGGAGAGATATGCACCTTTGATGAAAGTTATCATGAAATATTTTACATGTGAGGGTAGGTTCTCTAGGCTTTACTCCTATCACATTAGGCTGCTCATGCACTTTACTAGGGTTAGGATGCTGCACCTACCCTACTACCTCTATAGAAGCATTGATAAGATTTCCTATATTGTCCAAAAGAGAGATCATCCACAACAAATGCAGAGCCTCTTTCACCACTCTCTCATCAAAATGGTTGTGATGCATCAATTGTAGCAAAATGGTATTCCATGGTAGGTTTTCGTTGCCCATGAAGTGTTCACAAACCCACAACCCCATCCTCAACAAAACATGCCTTCATCATCTCATCCTCCTGTCCTTACTCCTCCATCATCTCCTAGTGAGCATGTTTCACCACCTACACATATTACTTCAACTCAAGACAACCCTCCTTCATCACACTCCCCCAATGAATTAGACAATGAGGTGAGCGATAATGAGAAATCAAGTGACCATGAAGGAGAGGGAAATGATCAATCAAGTAGTGAAGTAGAAGCAAATTAAGAGGCAGAGATAAGTGGTGAGGCAAAAATCATGGAGACTGAAGGAAATGATGATGTTGGAAACAAAGAAGAAAACGGTAAATAAAACAAAGAGAAATCAGCCAGTGAAGAAGATGAGGGCAGTGTAGAAGGTAGTGAAGACACAAATGAAGAAAGTGAAAAATAAGACATGGAGGTAGATATCAGTAAAGATGAGGAAAATTATGGAGAATGCAACAAAAGTGATGATGATGATGATAAAGATCCAATAAGTGGTATGGGTGTCATGTGATTATGGTTGTAACGTTGTTATGTTGTCAGTTGGTTTTCTTCTCAGCAGGTTGATTATTGTGAATATTGCAACAAGTTAAGTTATAAATCTCCATGGGTAGTATGTTTTTATTTTCAGTGGTCTTGTTTATTGTAGGTGTCATTGAACACTGAGGATGGTGTTCCCCCAAGGGGGAGCGTTTCGTAACAACCTTGGTCAAAATTCCATGTAAATAAAGTTAATAAAGGAAATAATAAGGCAATGGTCATGTGACACATATTCCAAGTTGAATGTTGGGAAAAGCATCCTAGTGGGTGTCACTTTTGGTTTATTATAGCTAAGGGAAATTTGTAAAGGCAATGCGAAGGCTTTAGAAAGGCAAGAGGCATTAATTGGCATTTTATTTATGAAAATAATGGAAATTAGGAGAAAAGGAAGGAAAAATGTCACAGGTTGCATGTCAGGAGGAAAATGGAGGAAAAATAATGGAAAATGAAGAAAATAGAGGCCTCATTAATAAAAAGGTTTGAGGGGATCAATTGACACCTTTTTCCAGTTCAGTTTTAGAGCTCTCTCTCTCTCTCTCACCCTTGGATACTTAGAGCATTCTTGGAGCACTCTAGCATTGGATCAAGGAAAACAAAGGAAGGAAAAAGAAGGCAAAGGGAAGAAAATATCAAGAAAGGAAGAGTAGGATCAAGCGAATACAACAAGATTAATTGCAGGTAGCGATTTTCATGTGTGATTTCCTTGCTAGATTTGACATGCATGGTACACGCATGTGGCTATTTGGTTCTATTGTCATTCGCATGAGGTTTTCTAGGTGTGACGGTGATTTTTGGCCTTGCCAAGTACTATTTTCAGATAACCATCTTGTGATGGGTTCTATTTTACTTGGTTAACCTATATTTCTAGATGGTTTCGAAATTGAGTGTGGTGGTCTCTGAAGAGGATAACTAGGCCAAGAAATCCCTATATTTAAGAAGGTGGGATTGCAGTAAAGATGATTTTTTGTACCTCGGTAGGCCTAGCAATCCTCGACTGATTAATGGAGGGATATATAGTAAATCCTGAGGTGTGTTCCCTCGATTAGGCCTAGGAATTTTTACTAGTGAATGGTGGGATATACAGTAAATCCCAAAGGGTGTAGTATCGATTAGGCCTAGGAATCCTTGATCGAAGAATGGTCGGATATGCGATAAATCCAAGATACTAGGTATAAGAAAATTACTCATGGTATAGGTGGAGAGATTCAGAAACATCCATGCTTTTTTAGGGCTCAGTGATCCAGTGGGGGTTGCAGTAAAGCCCGAGGAAACCTGGATTTTCTTTTTTTTTTAGTCCCACATTCATGCTTGAAATAGGACATGAGGGTGATTTGCTGAAAGAAAAATATGGTTCAGCCCAATATATGGTCGGGTGGTTTGTGCAAGTCCTATGCCTGGTTGGCTTATACATTCATTAATATGAGATCCTTCTCCTTGGTATTTCCTATGTAAATGTACTTCTTTATATGTGATTTTTCTAGTTGTTATATCCTTGTTATTTCTGTTAATTATATGCTAGTGATGAGTATTTTATGACACATTTGGGTATGACTCTCATCATGTTTTGATTTGCAAATGAATATACAATAAATATATGACCTAATAGATGATAATGTAATTATTCTGATAAGGCAACAATGCTTCTTTACAAATATCAGATAAATATGAGACCCCTATGCTCAGATTTATTGTTATAACCTATAGATTACATATTTGTGACATGTTTGACGAAATTTCTGTCATGGCTAGTAGGTGTTATATCAAGTACTTGTACCAATGATTGCATTAGTAACCTTATTCCACTGTTGTTTATCATTTCTGAAAGTTTCATGAAGTTATGGGAAGTATCCTGAGACCTAGTCCTAAAAAAGTGGCTCAAAATCTCGGGTTTCTCACACAGAACTATCTGAAAAAATCCACAGTCATTGGCATGCCTTGCTATGAGAGCAACTAGAAGGCCTTAGTCGCATGCATGGATTTTCATGGGAGTGGTCGAGGGTCCATATTAGCAAAATCATAATTTTTCTTAGGGGTTAAGCACCTGGAAGGGTTCATTGCCTCCTAGAGGGTCTGTAGCTCTCGAGGAAGGTTAAAATGGTTGCTTTTTGTCGATTCCACTTCATTAACTATACATCAGGAGTTGAGTCATATCATAGTAACTTATCTTCACAAGTTTACCGCAGTGGACCCGTTATCTTGAGTAAATGTGGGAGGAGGGTGTTACATAACCATCACATTCAAAACTTAGTTTCCACATCTTGGGTGGTTTATTCTTTGTCTAGAAAATTGGATACTTCTGGTGGTGCTTGGAATAGTGTTGCAAGTAACAATATCACTCAGTAGAGTGCCATTAATGAATTAATTTTATAATCCATCTCTCATGGAATTAGATCTTTGGTGGTTCATCTTGATTCCCAACATGCAGTTTCAAAATTGAATAATTGATATTGGTTTGCAATCTCTCTCTCTCCTCTAGAGATATCTATGTATAAGGTTACTTGAATGCAATTTTAATTTTATCTCTTATGTTCAAGTGCTCATTAGTAGAACTCTTATTTCCAATGAATTAGCTAATCATGTATTGGATTGGCATATTTTTCATTCACAACATTGAAAGCATCATAATTTTAAAATCATAGTTGCACATATGTAAAACCGATCATGCAGATGTGGGACCACTGAGACCAGAGGGATACCCATGTCACAAGCGTCGAGGTATAGGCAATGAGAAACCTAGCGGAAAGGCACTAGATTGAATTATGTGCATTAAGACCTAGAGGTCCCAAGATAGTAGGCGCCAATGGCAGAGATTGAAGACCTACTAGTATCTAGGTAATCCAAAGTTGTGTAGTAGGAGTACTATGTGCGTGTACACCTATTTCAATGGGCCACAAACATCATAATTTTCTACCATGACACACATCAAGACCCATGACCTTGGGATTGATTATCACATGCATTTTTGTATTGGTCAAAGATAGATAGGTATGATCATGGGAAGAGAGACCAATTTTGTAGGAGATTTCTCTCTCTCTCTCTCTATATATATATATATATATAAAACAAGAATAGAAAAATAAATAAAATATAATTAATATCTTAAACAAAACTTAGTTGCACAGATTATTGATATACGTGAATAAATATTTTGACACAATTAAATAAAAATAAAAATAAAATTCAAATTATCCAGTTTTTAAGCATCATAAGTTTGAGTTGTTGTTTGAGGTGTTTAATCCATATATGAATTTAAAAGTGCATTTTAAAAATTACAATCTTATTCAAAATTGTAATATCTCATTTTGGTCAAAAATTCATTTTTTTTATTACTTAGATTTTTCCTTATATAGATTGATTTTAAGTCCATATTTATCAAAGTGCCCATAGATAAAATTGGTTTAGATGCAATTTTTTCCTCAAATTTTACATTAAAAAGAATAAAAAAATAATTTACACCGTAAAAAATTATTTGTTTCCTTCCTTAAGGTTGATTTCAAATAAATAAAAATGATTATAACTCTATTTGGCCCCTTACTGCATCTTCAACATGATCCAAATCCTCACACAATAGGGTACCATGTAGGCTGGCTATACCATGATCCAAATCCTCATATGATAATGTACCATGAACGCTGACTATACTATCTCCATGTCTCTCTATGGTCTCTTCCTCCATCTTCAGCACGATCCAAATCCTCACATGATAGGGATTTAAGAAAACGATAAAGGTTTCAGAATTCAAATATAAACTATGAACAATTGGGGTCTGACAACGGTCAAACATCGGGCAATGAACTGGTCCGAGATTCAAGACACCGGGATGAAAGCGTATCATATGGGAGAAGGGAAATATATGGAAGATGGCACAAAACACAAGAATCATGAAAAGGGCCCACAGAAACAATAAGGGAATGCTGCAGTCCTAAAAGTCATATACCCGGATAAATTAAACTATTTGTTCAGTTCTGCAACGTTGAAATGCACCATCCAATTGCCAGTCCGAACGACCATGTGGCCGACGAGCTCCGTTATTTGTAGCGCTACAGATTTTTTTTCATTTCAATATCTTCACATTAGTCAGTCGCTATATCTGTTCGTCACAGCCATAGCTGCACGACCCTCTTTTTATAATCGGAAGGGCGTGGTCTAACGAGTATACATTTGGCTGGCCGGAATCTGATGATAAATATAAAATATAATTTTGAGAGCATTGAATTTTTTTAATAGGGGAAATGAATTCAATAAATTTTGGAGTGATTAGAATCTTGAAGTTTGATAATTGTAACTGGAATTTCTTTAAATTTCCACTATATTTTTATTGATTTTTAGGCAAAATTGTGGCATTGTTAGACAACCTATCATCATACCACCATATAATTAATTTGATATAACTTGATTAGTTTAATTTAATCAAAATTAGAAGTGAGCTTCTCACTAGAACCTTGCAATTTTTTTTTTTTTGGTTAAATATCAAGGTTTTGTTTAAACTGGCTTTTTGATAATATATATGGATTCAACACCCTTAAAAACTTATGGGGCACTTAGATGGCAGGGGGTTCACAACTCAAACTTGTGATTCCAACAAATCCTCCATAAGTAGGAAAAACCTCCAAAACTATAGTATTTAATTATTGTTATAATTAACTTCATGAGGCACATCACCTGTTAAGGTTTTGCAAATGGGGTAGGAAGCTAAGTGGGCTTGTGATGGAAATGAGATTTTCCATTGGGATCAGCTTGATTAAGGGGAAAATCTCCACAGTTAAGCACCCTTGAGCCAGAGAAGTTGTGAGATGAGTGACTTACAAGAAAATCCTGGTTACACCCTGGAAGTGATGATCATTTCACTAGTTTCAATCAGTTGAATCCCAAAAATAATATCTAATATAATACACTAAAAAACCCCTCATACTACAGTCACATTTGTAAATATAATTAATATAAATAGATCCACTTCTTTTCAATATATCTATTATCACATTAAAAATAAAAAATATTATACATCGAAATGTAAATATAATGCTATATAATTAATTAAATTACTATATAATTACATACCTTCGTTAATTAATTCGATTTCTGCTAGGATTATTGTTTATGGGTATCCGAGAAAAAATAGGGATGAAACACCACGAAAAAGAGTAGAAGAAAAGAAATATTTGAAAATGAATGGAAGTTGGCTAAAAACAAAAAAGGCTTCAAAATGTAGACATGACAGAAACAGTGGAGGAATGCCTCTGATTAATTTTATAACAGAGACACCATAGAAGCTACTGTTTAATTAAAATAGTTTCAAATGGTTCTAAACAATGCCTGCATATCATTGGGAGAAAAGCTTTAACTTCTTTACCTTAAATTTAAGAGATGTGTTTCATGTTTTTCTGTGCTGTTATTGTTTATTTTGGACCTTTTTCAAATATGGTTGTTTATGCGACCATGAATCCAGCTGGTGGTGTTGAAACTTGAAATATGGGTTTTGTAATAGAATAGTCAATCTAGTGGGTGGACTGTTGAAATTTGGGTCTTCTACAGCGATATAGTGTAATATTATAGTAAATCCAGTTGGTGCTGACACTCAAATTTTTTTACTTCATTTATTCCTCGGATTCATATAGCGTTGTTTACTACTTTTCTCCTTGTGCATTTCTTATGAGTCCTGTTTTTATAAGATTGTCATGCCCTGTTAGTATTCTTACTCCTTATTTTCTGATTATTAAATAAACAGACTTTATTCCGAATCGTGTACGAACAGGTTTAAGTATTGGATGCTTGTCTTTCCACTTTCTGTGACGTATGCTTGTCTTTCCACTTTCTGTGACGTATACGAACAGGTTTAAGTATTGGATGCTCGTTTACAATATTTCTCCTTGCTCATGGATAGATTCTCCCACCTATCATCAAAAAGCTGGTTCTCTGCAGAAGAGTCATGTTTTTCGTCATATTTTAATTTTTTCCTCCCCATGCACAATATGGGACGTTTTATAAATAGAAGAATCCCTATGTTAACTACACTCATATACACGTTAACTTCATCGTTTTATAAATAGAAGAATCCCTATGTTAACTACAGTCAAATACACGTTAACCTCATCTTAAAATGTAATGTTATCAGCCTTCAAAGGGGTCCAAAACTCAAATGTATAAGCGTTCAAAGGGATCCAAAAGTGTTGCCCTAAGTTTCGGGCATATATGTTAATTTTCTGAGTAGTGTTAGTTGAGTTGTTTATGTGGAAATTAGTCTCCATCCAATTATTGCCTCAAATTTTATAGGAGAGATACTAGCCTTATGCTGAGATGAAAACAATTCTATCTAGACATTCAGGCTCAACAAAATCTCATATAGCTCTACAAAACCTTTCATAGCCTTAGTGACAATAAATCATTCTTCCATCTAATTATGGGGTTAGTCCCTAGCTATGTCACAATGTTCGTCGAGCTTTTAACCTTGAGGTTCGAATTTTGGCGAACTTTAGAAAAATGTTGAGGTTCGACGAACCTCATAGCCATTGCCAAGTCCATTGATCAAAAGACATAACTTCATGTCACAACTCAAGCTTGTAATTTATCCTTGTAGTTTCCATGTCCTTGATAGCATTTTTTAATAATTCAATATATATATATATATATATATATATATATATATATATATATATATATATATATATATATATATACATATATATATATATATATATATATATATATATATATATATATATATATATATATATATATATATATATATATATATATATATATATATATATATATATATATATATATATATATATATATATATATATATATATATATATATATATATATGTATATATACGTACCTAATGGCAAACCTTATCTGAACCTCATCAAAAAATTTGAACTCAAACTGAACCTAATCATTGTCGAACTCGAGCTCGAACCTGAACCATGTAACATTGGTCCCCAGAGAAACACATACTAGTATTGAAGAATTTATTGAAGCATTTATGCATTATTATTCTTATTCATATTCATATGTATAGTATGTCAAAATTATTTTATTCATAGTTTTTGTTAGTATTTTTAAATAGTTGTGTCTATATTATGGTAATTATTTTGGAAATAAATAAATATTTTTGTCATTCTCATGTGCAGTAAGAAAATGTTTGAAATTTCTCAATTTAATTATTAGCAATAATATTATATGATAAAAATAGAAAAATATAGATTGATAGGGCAAGTATTGCTAAAAATCATATTTATATTACATAGATAAGTAAATAGAGTTTATGTCCCAAATGATCACTTAAAGTCATTACTACTCATTCAAAAATGAAGATGTTATTAATGGTTTATTGTTGTAGGTTATTAATTGTTCTTCTAGAATGTGGATTATATTGCTTTTTGATCTCACTTCATACATATAACTAGTGGGAGGTGCCTTATGTGGTTCACCCTTATGTCATATTAATGCACAATTCATTAATGATGATGTGATACTTTCTCGGTATTTTTCAGAGGCATCATTATATGCTCCCTCACCATAGCCTAGATGCAAGATATGATTATGATATATAGTGCTTAGTTGGAGTCCTTGGATACCTTTGATCCCTTGGTTTCTAGCACTCGATCACTAATTTGTCTCATTTTGACCCTTACGTTATCCATTTAAGGCAATTTCTAACCTTATGACTTAGATTAGGGACATGAACTCCATCCAGGTATATTATTACTTAGGATAGTTCATTTTGTGTCTATGGAAACCCAAAAATGTTTGAAATTGCTATATAATTTCTTAGGATACCTAATTAAACCTTCTTGATCCCTAGGTGAGTAGTGTATCATGAGTTCCTTCGCATGTTTATAACACATGATATGCTTAATAGAGAGTTTTTCAAGGCCCAAAAACCATGATATCAATTCAATAGGCATGGTCTGACCGCTCCATATGATTTACTCTGTCTAATACCCAATATACCTTACACCTACACCTACACATTGAAAATTTTAAGTATATATATATATTTTCTAGACAATTTTGGTGATTTCTAGAGAAAATTAATTTTATCCTATAAAATATATGTGAATCTGTTACATAGTAATTTGTCACCACCCCTGTAATCCCCGTCCCGCACATTGGAGGGCTCATTTTGTGACTTGTGAGCAGTGACATGCCTTGAAACCACTTTCATGACATCCCTTTGAACAAGAGCTTTCATTGCCCTGAAGACATCTCCATGTGAATAACCCTGAAAATGGCCCTTTTAGCATTGGCGCGAGTAGGCAGTTCAGTACCCGCGCCAATGGGGAAAATAATTCAAAGAGGTCGCGCCAGTTGGCTCTCTGTCCCAGAGTCGCACTCGCGCCAGCCAATTTGAGAGGTGTTTTTTAAAAATAAATGGCGGAAGTTTCGTCCTAACTGATCCAGGAACTGATATCTATCTTGAGTTGGGAGGTTTGGCTACAGATTTCCATAGAGAGGAAGTGGTTTGCCACCTCTCATGGAAGCTTCCTTGATGATAGGGCCAATCCCATGATCATAGGGATCCCAACTCCTCTTCCTCCATCTATAAAAGCTTGCCCATCTCCATTTCAAGCTAGTCTTCAAGTCTTGAAGTTCCCAAATTTCCAAGAGCCTTATGCTGCAAGAGCCTCCATAATTCCCTTAAGGCCAATTTCAAGCAAGGAGACTATCGTCAAGATCTGAAGAGAGAGGTTTTTCCCTTCCTTGACAGGCTTTTCGAGACGTGTTCTGCTGGCGACCCCCCCGAAGGAGAATTCAGCGTCAGAACTCTGGTTGTAATTTTCCTTTGATTGATTATTAATGAACGACTATTGGTTATGGTTCCACTCTTGTTTTTATTTACGACGATGAGTTATGTCCTTTCTGACTGACATATAGTTGTATCTACTGGATTTTACGCTTGCGTTTGTTTTGTTTCTCGCATGTGCAGGTGTCCCATCACAGAGATCGTGGGGATCGTGATCTGCCAGAGTTGAGGGACGAGAGTGCCACCTCTTCTACAATGACTGTGTTGGATTCCAGGTAAGCCTTCGTCGCTAGTTGGTTTATTTGCAATTAGGGACCTGTGCTATAGCGTGATTGATTGTTGCTAGACCTGGTCTGGGCTAGTAGGGATCGCCTCTGTCCGCAGAGGGGATTTACCTCCACAACAAATTGGCGACTCCGCTGGGGAATTGTTAGCTTGTTGTCGTTCATTTTATAAGCTATAGACGGAGCCTGAAGTTGGCCAGATAGCCTTTGAAACGCTTTTTCTCTGCAATTGCGAAGTAGATCAAAGCTACTTCAGTCAATCTCTGATTTAGTTTGTAAACTGAACACTTGGAGCTTTGTCTTGTCTTTTCGGTTGATTCTTGATTCTGCTTGCTTGATCAGCTCTTTGGGCTGGCTCTTTCTGTGAATTTGGCTTTTGGATAGCTTGATCATCACTGGTCTGCTTGTTGGATTTCTCTTTTTTATTTTTGACTGGTAAACTCGACTGGCGCGCTTTTTAGCTTGACAGTCGCGCCCATTGGCGCAGGTTGCTAGTGTATTACCCGCGTCAATTCTATTCTGGCGCTAGTTTCAGCCGTACAGTCACGCCAATCCTGTAAGGTACTAGGGTTTACTCTGTTTTGAGCTTTCTGAGCTTGATCTGTGTCTGTCTCGCTTTGAGCCTAGATCACGTGGTTCATTTGAGCCTTGGAGATTTTGCTTGAAGTGGTGAGTCTGGTCTTGGTTGGGAGAAATTCTTTGTTTTTTCTTCATTTTCAGGCATTGGCACTTGTTGTTAGTTAGCAACCCGCGCCAATTGGCCATTGGTGCTAGTTTTCAATGTGCAAGTCGCGCCAGTTGGTGCTAGTTGTCAATGTACAAGTCGAGCCAATTTCAGGGTGTATGAAAATTGAGATTTTTTCCCTAAATCCTTCACCAGTGTGTCTTTCCCTTCCGGTATTTTCACTGTATGAGCATACATTACATTTCTCATTGTTTGAAATGTCTTCTTTTCATGATTGTTTGATGTAAAAGGGAATGAATGCCTTGTTTTTATCTCTTGCTTTGGAAGTCCTCTTTATGTTTGGCCTTATATGTCTTGTCGCCTTTTGAGGGATTTCGTTACAAAGTGTTTGAAACAACGATTGCATTCTTAGTGTTTGTTTACATCTCTTTTGCATTCATCCTTCATTAAGGAGATTTGCGTTCTTTTAGTTTTCGTCTCATAGTTTTCTTTTCGTTAAAATGCATTAGATCACATTGCATTGAAAAGTATTTTTTGAGATCCATCATTGAACTTAGATTACATTGTTTAATGATTGAAAACTAGAAATCGCTTTGAGTGCATTCTCTTTCACTGAAAGCATGCATTGAGTAGATTCTCATTTCATCGAAAAATGCATTGAGTGCATTCTTATAATTTGAAAAAGAAAAGGAAATTGTGCATAGATTACAATTGCATAGTTTTCGGAAAAGAGGATTTTGCATAGATTACATTGCATTATTCGCATCGTTGAATGTTTGAAATTACTTTTGGATAGTGAAAGTCATCTAGTTTGGAAAAGATTTCGTTTACGGTGTTTTTTTATGTTGCATCGTTGTTTGAAGCTCTTCCCTTAACTAGATAGCATTCATCGAATTGAAAAGTTTTCTTTTCTCATATAGCTGCATACAGGAGATTGTCATATGATATACGGTAGGGCCTTGAAACTGAAACATAATTGAAGATCAACCATAAAATTTCCTCAATTTACCTAAGGAAGCATTGAAACATTAACGCAACATTTAGTGGTCTAGGCTAGAGACGTGTTCCGGCGTCTTAAAACCTAGTAGCTGTCGTTCGCCTCTTAGCTTTAGACAGCACTAGTACAGACTTGTTCTCTCCGTACCATCGCATATATAAAGGGAGACCCCACTAGGTTTCTATCCTTTATCCATAGGAAGCCGAGTCTGCTGCCCTATACCCATGATACACCGGACACAACATTCGGGGAGATTGCCTGCATGTACGTTAAGTCCTTGGTTGATTTCTCTTTTATTTTGAAACCAAGGTGTATATTGCAGTTCACGGTTATTTGGTACACCCTTTGCCTAGCATTCCTGAGCAATCGGTTTGATCTTTACTGACTCCCTAAATTTGAAAAGATCATCAAGCGCTTGTCCTTTCACGCTTGTTTCCAATCTGAAAGTGATAGAGTCACCTTTTGCCTGTTTCTAGACTCTTAAAATATGAAACGGTAGAGTTTTGTTTTAATGTTTTAAAAAGTAACTGCCCACGAAATATTCCTGGTTAAAGTTAGTTTCCTTAGGGGGGTGTTCTGAAGACTATTTCTGATGGAAACTTTTCTGGATTTCACCAACCAAGGAATCCCCTCCGATGGGAATCCTGGTCCTTTTCCTCCTTTTGGAAATGTTGGTGCTCCTTACATGGAAACGTTGTCCCTTCCTGGGTTAACTGTTGGGTTGCCTGTTTGGTTGTTTTCAACCTCTGTGGTCCCGAATGTCCCGGCTACTGTTCAATCAGTTCCTCTGCCTGAGCAACATCATGTTGATTCCAAGGTGGACCTCTCCCCTTCTTCGCCTATTTTTGCGTCCTCCTCTTCTACTTCGCCTGGTGAAAGTCTGGATTCTAGTAACCAGGTGGCTAAGAAGAAGAAGAAGAAGACGAAGAAGAAGAAGTTAGATAAAGGAGAGGCTAGCTCTGTGGCTATTGTGCCTAAGAAGTCTCCTCTTGATAAACCTTCCAACCCTCCACGGAAATTCAAGTTCCCTTGCATGTTGTGAACGGGAGACCATCTTCTTCGAGACTGCCCTGGCATTCCCAAGGTGCTCGAAGTATGGTCCAACGGTCGCCCGCCGTTGCCCTTGGCTTCTGGGAGTCAGGTTGGGGGCACATCTTCGGCTGCTGCTGGTAAAACTCTTAACTAGTAGGGTAAGATTACCAATCCCTGTAAGTTGTGTGAAGGGCACCATGCCATTCACCTTTTTCCGTATATGAATGAAGCCAAGCGAGTTTTGGACAACTCGGCTGTTTCTAAGTCATGCCTTCTGACTGGTTACAAACAACTTTCTTTGAGTCCTCCACCAGCTGATCCTACCATCGGTCAAGATTCATCCTTGGTCGATCCCGCTCCTCCGGAAATTCAAATTCAGGAATCCATTCCCGACCAACCATTGGTCGTGGGATCAGTTGAGCTAGTCCCTTCTACGGTGCACCAGGTCTTTTCCGTGGAGAGTGGATCTCACACCCCTCAGGTTCTTCTTGTTTCTTCAGATTCCTTGGACTTGGAGAAAGATCCTTTTGTCCCTATACCTCAAGAAGCTGCTCCTCCGCTTCCCGTAACGGGGGTCCCGGAGGATTCCCCTCCCACCTTCGAGATGGAGGTCGTGGAGGATGCTTCTTCTTCTTTCGTAACACCAGGGGAAGACCATCATGGTTCAATGGTAGCCCCTCTGAGTAGTTTGGTCACTTCCTTTAATTGGAGTTGATTTGTGGGATACCGCCTTCCGTCTTATGTGCCTTTCGAGATCACAGTATAGGCTTTTGGTCTGGTCGTACCCAGCACCATTATAGATGAAGGCACGTCTATTAGTATTTTATCCTCAACTACCTGGCAAGCTTTTGGTTCGCCACCGCTTGCGCCTGTTACGCAGAATCTATTGGCGTTTAACAGAAGAACGAGTCAACCGTTAGGGATCCTTCCAAGGTTACCTGTTACTTTGGGAGGTAAAATCGTCCATATGGACGTGATGGTTGTTCCATGCCCCTTGGATTTTAATCTGCTTTTGGGGCACGATTACACCTATGCCATGGGAGCACTTGTCTCCTCCCTTTTTCGTGTGGTCTATTTTCCACATGAAGGATGGATTGTGACCATTGATCAGCTTTCATTCTTTGGCCCTGATGTGGCAGCTGGCCCGCCATCATCCCTTCCTAGTTTTTATCCACCTATTGTATCTGCCCCATCGCAGGTCAACTATGTGGCTACCTACCCCATGCCTGTGCTCAGTGATGATGCCGTCGTGCATTAGGTGCTGGGGGCATTGGGTCCTTACTTCCAGGATTTTTTCCTTCCATCGGGAGTGGAACTCTTGGAAGCCATGACTTCTTGTTCATTATGATGAGGTTGTCGGAGCAGAGTTTGTTTCCTTGTGTCAAGATCCTTAAAAAATTAAACAAGATCTTCAGAGCATGGTTCTTTTCCTGTGTCAAGCTCCTTAAAAAATGAAACCATGTTGTCGAAGCAAAGTTCCTTGTCTTGTGCCAAGATCCTTAAACCATGAAACAAGGTGTCCTGAGGATAGTTCTTTTAATGTGTCAACCTTGTTAAAACAATGAAACACTTTCCTGTTCAATTCGAGTCTTTGATAAGATGTCGTAAAATCCCAGTCGAGTCTTTCTCTTGATCTCGTAACTTGAACCTTCACTCTATCTGCCTTTCATATGGACTGAAGCTTGGGGGGCATGCACCTCGAATTGAGTCACCATGCTGGGGGCATGCTTACTTTTTCAAGCATAGTTTGTTTCCATTTCAAGCTTGTGTAAAAATGAAACCGGTTTCAAGCATAGTTTATCTTTGTTTCAAGCTTGTGTAAAAATGAAACCAACTTCAAGCAGAGTTTCCTGATTTCAAGCTTGTGTAAAAATGAAACCATGCCCATTTTACCTCTTGTGATTGCCATTTCATCAGCCTGTTTTGTCAGATGAGCCCTGGTTTTCTCACTCCATCGTCATTATCTGCTTGGCCGATCATATGCCTTCACTTGGTTGTTTTACCTTTTCCTGAGGAACCGCTGCGATGAGTGGTCTTGTTAGCCAGCCTCTTGACTTTTATCTTGTTTTGAGCAGTTCCACCATTACCGGAACCAGTAGCTACCCTTTATACCACTCGTTCCTCCAGGAGGAGTCACCTTTCAGCTCTTTTCTGACTCTCTAAACATGAAAAGATTGCCGAGGCCCTTGTCGTTTCGATCTCATTAAAGTGGCCCCGAAACGGCATCTACCCAGTATACGTTTACCCCTTTTTCGAGCTGGGATATATTATTTACGAAAAAGGAATACCCTAGCTGATCGCGATTAGGAGGTTTTCTCAGGCATAGTTTTCTACCTTTTCGGGTATGAGAAACTATTTACGAAAAGGGACCTCTGGATTTTACTTTTCAGTTGTCTTTTCAAACTCTCTAAACATGAAAAGATGCCGAGTTCTTCCTTTTTCAGACTCGTTAAACCCTGATGACATCGGATTCAGTCATAATGATGCTATTCGAGTCGCTCCTTCCTAGGGCTCGTTAAATGTACTAGGATGGATTCATCCGAAGGACGGACTTATATCACAAGCATATTATATCCCCTTCAAGATTTTTATCAAAAAATAATTGGGGTACTCGCCAGAAATGGTGGGGAAAAAATGGAACCAACATCATTTTCGTGTCGGCAGTATGTCGCTCTTGAACATGGCACTTTTATGCATTCGTGTTGGGTTGGGGACATCTCATCTCGTTTTTCACTTGCCTCTGTGGGTTTGGATAATCCCTTTTGACCTCTCATCTACTCTTTGCCTCGTCGCCATGACCTTTGAACTATTGATGTCAAATACTACCAATTCCACTGTCGTGCCGTTTACATGTTCAAGAGAAGTTGACCTCTGCAAATATCAACTTCCCTCTGATTCTCATCTAATCGTGATTCAAAAAAGACATTATGTTCCTCTATCTCGTGTCGATGATGTGGGAAACACTATGGCCCACCTTTGATCAAGGTCACTTCCTGTCGACTTCAACTCATTATCCAGGAAGTTGGTCTAGAGACTCCCTTCTAGTGCCTTGGAGCCTGCATGCCTCAATGGCAGGTTCTTCGCATTCGACGCGAGGTTTTCATCATTGGCCTCCGATCGAGTGATTCTACGGGTGTTCGACATCAACTCATTGATTCACATGCCGTAGATTGTACCTGTAGTACCTTGAGGACCATTGGCATTAATGGTGGTACCTCTCGCGTCTGTTAATAGCTTTCATCATCGGCTGGTAATCAGACGATGTTCTTACATGTTCGACTTCAGCTCACATATTTGCATGCTTGGACTTGTACTTTGTTCGGGTCGAGATGGAGCGCAAGACCCTAGATTGTGTTTGTTGTAATCCAAGCTGCGATTTTGTGGATTATTATGATTATTTACATGACTCACTGATTGGATGGCTGCGACCATACCTGAGTCTATTTATCGATCCTCACTGGATGGTTGCGTCCATGCCTTGGATCTGGATTATTGTATACTTTGTTATGGATGGATGCACCCATACCACATATATATCATGTATCTGAGATATCAGTTGTATTTCTTCACGCAGGTTTTCCGATGGCGGAGTTTTCAGTCGGACACATTCTCGTAAAGCATTTCACCCCCCTCTCTCTCTCAGGCCTCATGCTTTAGGGGGCATCTGTTACACAGTAATTTGTCACCGTCCCTGCAATCCCCGTCCCACACATTAGAGGGCTCATTTTGTGACCTGTGAGCAGTGACATGCCTTGAAACCACTTTCATGACATCCCTCTGAACAAGAGCTTTCATTGCCCTGAAGATATCTCCTTGTGAGAAACCCTGAAAATGGCCCTTTTAGCATTAGCGCGAGTAGGAAGTTGAGTACCCACACCAATGGGGAAAATAATTCAAAGAGGCCATGCCAGTTGGCGCTCTGTCCCATAGTCGCACTCACGCCAGCCAATTTGAGAGGTGTTTTTTAAAAATAAATGGCAGAAGTTTCGTCCTAACTGATCGAGGAACTGATATCTATCTTGAGTTGGGAGGTTTGCTACGGATTTCCATAGAGAGGAAGTGGTTTGCCACCTCTCATGGAAGCTTCCTTGATGATAGGGCCAATCCCATAATTATAGGGATCCCAACTCCTCTTCCTCCATCTATAAAAGCTTGCCCATCTCCATGACAAGCTAGTCTTCAAGTTCCCAAATTTCCAAGAGCCTTATGCTGTAAGAGCCTCCATAATTCCCTTAAGGCCAATTTCAAGTAAGGAGACTATCGTCAAGGTCCGAAGAGAGAATTTTGTCCCATCCTTGATAAGCTTTTCGAGACGTGTTCTGCTGGCGACCCCTCCGAAGGAGAATTCAGCGTCAGAACTATGGTTGTAATTTTCCTTTGATTGATTATTAATGAACGACTATTGGTTATGGTTCCACTCTTGTTGTTGTTTATGATGATGAGTTATGTCCTTTATGACTGAAATATAGTTGCATCTACTGGATTTTACGCTTGCGTTTGTTTTGTTTCTCGAATGTGCAGGTGTCCCATCACGGAGATCGTGGGGATCATGATCTGCCAGAGTTGAGGGACGGGAGCGCCACCTCTTCTACAACGACTGCGTTGGATTCCAGGTAAGCCTTCGTCGCTAGTTGGTTTATTTGCAATTAGGGACCTACGCTATAGTGTGATTGATTGTTGCTAGACCTGGTCTGGGCTAGTAGGGATCGCCTCTGTCCGCAGAGGGGATTTACCTCCACAGCAAAATCATTTTAGGAACAAATGGAAATTGGAAGCAAATGTTTTAGAAAAAAAAATGAAAAACTATCCCATGAATGAAATTTAGCCCCTAAAACTTTTCCTCCACATGATGTGCTTTCATAGGCGAATTTGGAAAACATCTCAAAGACCATACCCCTCAACATTTCAATTAAATTCTTGGAAATATTGAGAGGAGTGTTATTATGGTAAAATGGTACACCCATTTGTACATAGTATAAGGCACTCAAAGTTAGTACGAAACATGTACATGGGACACGTTTTGAGTTGGAAACATTATGAAAAGAAAAAATTAAAAGGTTTTCCTAAAGTTGAATTAAAAAATCAATCCTTGCGAGTGCTCCAAAGCCATTTTACGAGACCCTCTCAACTTTTTCTTTGATAGCTGCGAGGGTCGTAAAAAGCCTAGTCAGCACCTTGGGAGAAACATTTGCTTGAAAAAAACTAAAACTCTTGACATGATGGGCTGACCATTCGATCGTTGAGTCTCAAGAAGCCTTAATGGTAGGAGAATGTCAGCTCTCATCTTATTTATGAGCCAAACAACCTCATTGATGAGCCAATGGAGGGAGAGGTTGTTCAAAATTTCTATAAATGTAACAGCATGGAGAGCCAAAGAACAAGAAGAAGTTGTGCATTGTTATGCTACAAAAAAATTCTCTAAAGCAATCAAGCATACCAATGCTAAGAGTATTCCACCATTTGAGAGAATTTGTTGTGCTTAGTTGAGAGAGTGAGAGCTTGCAAAAGATATTGAGAAGGGGAAATCCTTGTTTAGAGCTATTGAGCACCATTTCTCAATCAATTCTCTTCAAGTGTCTTTGAAATTCATTTGTGATTCTTCCACTTCCATAAATCAATAAAGAGGACCCTCCTCTTACTCATTTGTTGATATATTTTGCTTCATTGGCTCGTTTCAAGTTATTTTACTTTTGTTTTGTTTTAGTTTTGTTTATGCATTGTCTTCACTCAATGTTTTTTTGAGTCCATGTTTAACCACTAAAATGACTCATCGTTTATATATCTTCTTGTAGGAAGAAACCAACTACAATAAAGATGGATTTGGAACTCATTTTCTACCAAACACACCATACAAAATGGTAACTCCACTTGCTTGCCTTTTATGATCTAATCTGTTTTTTTGCAAGCCTTTTATCATTGTTTAGTCATTTGGTTTTACTCACATACATTTTCTAAAAATTTTTAGGTCTCCCTTAGACATGTCCGCAACCTGGAATCCCCCCTATTCAAATTTTCAAGTGGGTCTTGCAACTTTTTGCAGAGACAGTCATGTGAGTCTTGCGACTATGCAAAACATAACCTGTGTGATACGCAAAGAACCATAATTCTGATTGTAATTTCCTTTTCGCGAGTGTTGTGGTAGCCTCTAGTGACCTTCCTACACTCCTCCAATTTTTTACAGTTCATATAAGTTTTAATTTTAGTTTACTAATCACCATAAGTAGAGTAATTTTGCTTATTTTTTACTTTAAAATTTTGTATGTTGGGACTAGGTGTAGTGTGACTAAGAAAGAGAGTAGGTTCTCCCTCCCTTTCACCCTTGTGGAAAACCTATGAGGTATCCAAAAAGGTTCTAAAATACAACCTAACTTGTCCCTTTGAATTGGATAATTACACATAGCTTAACTAGGAATGAAGTAAGTGGTCCTAATACGCACATCTTTTACTTGTTTTGAAAACCATTTTTGGCACTACGAGTTGTTGTTAGTAAGAAAGAGAGTAGTCTCTCCCTCCCTTGTACCCTTTTAGCGAACCTGTGGGGGGATCTGAAATGTTTCTAAAAACACTAATTTTTCCATCTCCTTGTATGCTCATCTAGCATAATTAGCAAAAGAAAGGGGCCCATTATCCACAATTATTTTTCTTTGATGGAAACGAACCACATAACATAGTGTAATTAGGGGGGATTATAATGGATCATCCCATATCCACATTGTTGCAATTCAAACACTTTGTATTTTCACCATTCACGTTGCACACACCATCTCATCATACGTTAAACTTACTTAAAATTTTTGTAAAGGGTATGCTATTTTTCATTCTTTGTACTTACTTTATTTTGAGTTTAAATATTTTGCACACCCTAAGAAAAGAAAATAATTTAAAAAAAAAAAAACTTAACCTGTGTTATCACTCGGATTGAACCTTAGGCTGAAGAAGGAAATTTTGAGGTAACTAAAAACGACGCTTAGCCCAATAGCTAACCCTACTAGGCAAGGAGAGGGCTCTCTCCATATAGATCACAACCAAGATGAATGAGGAAAGAAGATATTAGGCTATCTATAGTAGCTCAGGGTTTTGATTTTGATTATATAGGGTTGTGCTGGATCATAAGGAGAAAAAAGTTAGGGCAAGGGAAATTAGGTCAAAATTTGCAGGGTGTTATATGGGGCAAAGTAGGCATAATGATTTAGCACTTCAATGGGTGGGATGGTCAAGACAGGTGAGGAGCTAGAAAGAGCATGGTGAAATCATGGTTTCTTTATAAACTGAATAAATTATAGACTGTGAATATTTACCCAAAACAGAGCATAGAAATTATGGATTCTCTTCATCAAACTTGAAAACATTAACTTAATAGAAACAAAATAATGGATGAAATAAAAAAAAATTCTGAACAATTGGGCACAAAAGGAGACACTGAAACTAAACACCATACCACATGGACCCCATAAAAAATAGTTGCAAATTTGATTAATATTCCTTCTCAGAACTGATACAAAATATGTCTCTTCAAAAGCCAAGCATCCAACTGAGTCCAACCCTTACTAATGAGAAAGAAGAAGAATGTATAGACCTCAAAACAACTAATCCTAGCCTCAGGTAGTAAAATCCATGAGATGAGGGAGGTTTACATGAAAATATGAACTGCAAGCTAGAGTATAGGATGAGGAAAGTGACTCATTCCTATCTCTAAGAACTGATTCATTTTACCTCAAATGATGACTTACCTAATGTATCTACCTTAGATTAAAGTAAAAATATGAATTTTACATTCATCTTGAACATTTACATCAGTAAAATTACATTTCCCAAAATGAAAAGTCAAACTGGAGAAGATTTGCTGAAGATTGTAAAAATTTGCAATTTTTTGGCAAATGCACAGCGTCTAAGAAGGAAAAATAACATGTTTTGAAAGTTGGTTTTTACTACCTTCCCAGTGTCCAAATTAGCTCCATGATAGCTCATTGGAAAGCCATCTACGTCTATCTTCAAAATCTACCTCTTGTTTCCAAAATCATGCTCATTTTTTCTGTCAAAAACTTGATCTCCCAAGACTGGTAAACACGCAGCGAGCAGGCCAAAAAGGAGGCAGAAACATATTTCGGTGGTTTTTTGCATTTTTGAGGGACCAGTTCTCCTCCAAATATTCTGAAACTTGCTAGAGTTGATTTCCTCATCATTATTAACATGCTGGTGGTGGCAATTTGGAATTTGGAAGCCCCAAAAAGGAGCACAACGTCCAAGTCGTTGTGCCTTTGGTAAAATTTCTATGTTGAAAATTGCAAAAAATTACTGAAATGAACACAATTGCAAAAAACGTGCCAAAATTTTGAGGGCACTTGCTCATTTAGTGCTTGAAGCATGAAGTGACACCTTAGAAATTATTTCCAACTTTTCTTTCTCCACTTGCTTGGTCAAAGTTTTAATTTTTGCATAGGCTCATTTGAGCTTGGCCTTTGCAATTTTGTCTCTTACAGTAGTGTTTTCCATCCTCCTTTGTATGTCATTCTTTGTTGTGTATCCTCCTCCTACAATTTATCTTCCTCCTTTTTTTGGCTTCCTCTCCTTTCTTTCTTCTTCCATAGGTGCCTTAGTGTCAAAAACCTAGGGAAGTGTGATGAGGTGGAATGTGACTTTCGGACTAGGGGATGGGATAGGGTAATTTAAGGGAGATGAGGGTAGGGATTTATGAATTAGGGAATGTGACGGGGAGTAGAGATATATGGGGTTTTGGGATAAGGGATTTATCACAAGTTTAGGGAATTTGGAGCCTAGGTAAATAGTGTACCTAGGGCTTAGGGTTTTAAGGAAATTAAGGCTTAGGGAAAGGGAATGTCACTGTAGGGGTTTGGGAAAGGGTAGAATGAAATGGGGGAAGGGTTATGAAGGTTTAGGGAGTGAAATTGAAGTGTAAATTAGATTTTGAGGGAAAATAGGGATTTTCAATAGAAGAAAACACCAAATTTCTTCTAAACAAACTTATGCATCCAAAAAGACATTTGATGAAGATGAGTGAAGCAAATGGTAACTTACTAACTTTTTTGAGTCATGAGGAATCACTGTTGAAGGTTTAAAAATGAATTTATGAAGTTTTGGAGCCTTGCAAGAATTTTTTGAAGAAACTTGGTGAACATGCAACGTCCCTAAAAAGCGCATAACACCGTTTAAAAATACATTGTAATTTCAGCCAAACGCGTAGCGTCCCTGGAAAACGCACAACGTCCCTGCAGCACCATTTTGCAGACCACATTTGGAGGCCTTCCCAGTGTCAAAATTGGGACTAGGATAGCTCTTTGGAAAGCTTAATCTCTCTACATTCAAAATATACCTTTGGTTTTCTTATTGGTGTTGATTTTCCTTGTCAAAAGTTCATTTTACCAGGACTAGTCAAAAAGTGTTGAATGAGGATGCAGAAATGCAAAGTGCTGGTGAATGCAACGTTTGGAGACCTTCCTCCACTCCAAATTGAGCTCATGATAGCTCATTGGAAAGCTCTCTCTGTCTAGTTATCATTTGACTCGTCACAAAAGTAGTTTGGACACTCAATCTTGTAGAAAACTTGATTTTCCCAAGGTCACTCCAGAAATATAGCAAACCACTTGTAGCACATGTATTTTTGACATTTCTATAAAACCATGACATTTATGTAGAAGCAGAAGGAGGTTTTTCTTCTTGGACCTATTATGGACAAAACAAATCTCTCACATTTTTCAAATTCATCTCTGTTTTTTCGGAAATATAGTTTAAAGTGAAACTGACCCTATGAGTGGCAAATGGCTTAACTTTTGGAATGATTTCGTGGAAAATGATGGAGACATGATGTTTATGAGTTTGAAATGACCTCATACTTACTGATATGACCTACCTTATGCCTCATCTGCTCATATGTCTCTAATTCCATAGCAAACCCTAGCTTAGTGGGAGACGAAATTAGGGTTTAGTGCTTGTGGAAAACGATGACTTAGGCACCCTTGGAAAAAGACAACTCCCTTTGAAATTTGATAAATTGTTGAAGTAGAAACATTTGTATTTGACACTTGATGTGTTGGCATATGGAACCCTGAGTTGGTAGCCTTGGGATACTGAGTACTTATTACATTTGAATTGAATGAAGCAAATCATGAGTTTATTCTTGGTCACCTTCACACCTTCTATTGCCCTTTATTGAAAATGAGACAATGAAATGAGCTAACCTAATGAAACCCTAGTGACCTAATGAGAAATGAAATAAACTGACTCAATGAGTGACTTTGACTAAAATTGGAATGAGAGCAGACCTTTTTTTCAGCATGATGAAGACATGGAAGAGGGTCAACAGGCATATACTTGTGAAGGAAAATGGGATACTTGACGAGGACAACCACCAGTGGAAAATTTTTAAATCATGACCTAATGGAATGATTGAAAATTATTTATAGTGGGACACCTAAGATGCACATGTAAAATGTGTTTTGATCCCTGGTGGAAGTATGAAAATACTGACACTAACATTGGCTTCATTTGAGGATGGTAGCTCCTTGGAGGTGCCAAGAACACCGTAGACCAAGTGCATATCCATTTGGTATGGAGTCGATAGCTAAAAAGAAAACTGAATAATGAAAGAAACTTGAATCAATAAACTAAACTGACTAATACTAAAACGCAACTGACAAATTGAAATATGCTCAATATTGAGCTTATTCAAAAAAAACTACTCTAATTGATCCATTCATCACCTGATCAAGTGAAATGGAATAATCAATGCATCCATTTAAGCATTCTGGCTACTAGTTGAATTCTCCACAAGTGCTTGCCTATGAGCAAGAAGAGGGAACTACTGAAAGGAAAATCCCATGAAAACTTTAAATAAGATTGAATCGTAATTAAATTGCAAAGCATGAGCCCACTGACTGACCTCAAGAATGTTGCAAAAGGATATTCAAAGGAATACATATTAATTTCCATCCCATCTAATACATTACTACTCTGCTCTAGGTAGTCTTCGTACCTTGAATATGGACTTTCATCTTTACCCTTACTTTCCTAATATGGCTACAAATTTTTGGATGAGGTTTGTAATGAGACTCCTGATAAACAAAACAATGAAGCCGGATTTCGGATCAAGTTTATATCTATAGTCTTTTTAGGCACATAGTTAGCTAATGGACAAGGACTTTTACTATAGATATCATCCAACATGTTAGCTATTGGGTCATGAAAAACTTGAAAATATTATTGCAACCTATTTTCCATTGGTTCTAATGAGATTACATGACTTTGTACAATTTTCTCATCATTTTCTTTAGAGATATTATGAAAATTTTCCTTTAAAAACTGAAATGCTTCAAAACACAATGGTACAAAATCATCTTGCATCATTTGATCATATGTTTTAGCTTCCAAGCCTTCATCTATAACTTGAAATTAAATGGCATTCGGTGGCTATAAATATGGAGCTAAGGAGGATTCTATGTCACAAATGATTTCCTCAACCATTTCAGGAGAAGGTTTCTCATTAAAAACTTTATCAAGAAGTTCATTATCTACCTCAACCTCAACATCGAAACTGAAATACTGCTGATTTCTAATCTTGGAAAAATTTTCTTTTAGAAATTGAAATGAAGCAAAACATAAAGGAAAATATCCTTCACTTATTTCAAAATTTTCAGCATTTTCCTCATTTTTGTCATCATAAACATGCATCGACTGATCACCATATTCGAGCTGCTGAAACTAAACTTCCTCCCACAAACCAATTGTTGATTTCTCTGCAATATTAGCTTCTGTTTGGAGAACATAATCATCATCATACTGATGAAACTTTGGAAAATCATCAATATAAGTAATGTCACCAATCATACACATTATATTATCATATTTTTTCTCCTGAGATTGATCTACAAATCCATTTTCTGATCTATGGAGGCTGTGATTAGCAGGAAAATTTTTAGAGCTTGCAATCTCTTCTTTTTCTGGGATAAGTGGGTCATGATGATATTGAATGGAAAATACATATCTCATGGTGATCCTTTGCATCATTTCCTCTATTGTAGTTACCAAAAGGTCAAGATTTACCTCTGAAGATGTCAGGTGCTCTGCAATGTTCTTCTTCTCTTCTTCCTTCAGCTTTTCCCTTATGATCAGTAGACTAGCCTCTAAATCTACTGCACTGTTCATCTCTTAAAGTGTTGCAAGTTTCCTTTCTCTCAGCTAAAACTCCATTTCCAGATCAAATGCATTTGGGTAATGTAAAAGAGCTGAGCTAGGAGGGGGTCTTATATCAACAGGGATCGAATAATAGAATTGATTGAATCTGGCAGAAAAATGTTGTACTGTCTCCCCTAGATTTGTTTTTAGTTGGTCATAATCTTCTAGAATTAGGAAAGGGTTTTGTTTGACCACCCACCTGTCGAGGAAAACTTTGATGAACCGTGGGAAATATGAGATGCTCACGGTAGGCAATTTTTTGAACAAAATCTTGAATTTTCCTTGCAAAGAAAGAGAAAATAGCCTGATATCGACATCCTCTTGTCAACTTCAAAATGGTCTAGGAAATTCTCAAAATTATGCATAGTATCTCAGCAGTGATGTTGTCATATTCACAATCAAACCCCGACAGATATAGGTAATGATTTTCAGGGAAATCATGGAGTATAGGAGGTAATATGAGTGTTTTGTATCAATCTGGAATTTTACAAGGTATAGGAGTATGTATAGAAGTTGTAGGATCAGTATTGATCTCTTTAGGCTCTTCAATTTGAATATGGTCATCATAAGATTCAGAAAAATGATTTGGACCAATATCAAAGGAAAACTCGATATTTACACTTTTAAAATAGGTAGAATCAAGATTTTGATCATCTTTATCATACAAAAAACTCCGGAAAACTTTCAGGATAGTTTCAGGAAAAGAAAAGAAGTAATTTAGAAGAAAGAAGATTAGATCTTAAATAAAATTTCACTTTGAGTACCTGACCTTTGTGTAAGATCCTTCCATTTTCCTGCTGGCAAGGTCGATCCTCCAGTGGCGTCTTTACATCTAGTTGGAATCGCCAGGTGAATATTTAAGCCTTCATATGCATCTGATTGTTGTCCACCGTCAGAAATCAGATCTAAAATTTGTCATTATTTCCCAAGGAAGATCTGATCTTAATTTTTTTCCCCAGTATGGTCACCAAAATGTTATCGCTCGAATTGAACCTCAAGTTGAAGAAGGAAATTTCGAGGTAACCACAAACCACTCTTAGAAAAGTAGCTAGCCCTACTAGGAAAGGAGTGGGTTCTCTTTGTATAGATCACAGCCAAGATGGCTAAGGAAAGAAGATATTAGGCTAGGTATAGTAGCTCAGGGTTTTGATTTTGGTTGTATAGAGTTGTGCTAGATCAGAAGGAGCAAAAAAATTAGGGCAAGGGAAATTAGGTCAAAATTTGCAGGGTGTTCTATGGGGCAAGGTAGGAATAGTGATTTAGCACTTTAGGATTTCAATGGGTGGGATGATCAATAAAGGCGAGGAGCTAGAAAGGGCATGGTGAAATTATGGTTTCTTTCTAAACTGAAGAAATTATAGACTGTGAATATTTACCCAAAACAGAGCATAGAAATTATGGAGTCTCTTCATCAAACTTGAAAAAATTCACTTAACAGAAATGAAATGATGGATGAAATGAAAAAAACATTCTGAAAAACTGAGCACAAAAGGAGAAACTGAAACTAAACACCATACCAGATGGATCCCATAAAAATAGCTTCAAATTTGATTAATATTCCTGCTCAAAACTAATACAAAATATGTCTCTTCAAAAGCCAAGCATCCAGCTGAGTCCAACCCTTAATAATGAGAAAGAAAAAGAAGATATATACCTCAAAAGAACTCATCCTACCCTCAGGGAGTCCAATCCATGAGATGAGGGACGTTTACATGAAAATCTGAACTGCAAGCTAGAGTATAGGATGAGGAAAGTGACTCATTCCTATCTCTAAGAACTAATTCATTTGACCTCAAATGATGACATACCTAATGTATCTACCTATTATATGTCAATTTGGGCACCATTCCCAATGACCTGGTTAACTAGACATCATCTTGAGAACTAATGAATAGGGTCTATCATCCCCTATCATTTCAGTTGTTACATGCCCTAAGAAAAAGAACAAGACAAATCATCCATGACTTTCATTTGCAAAGGTTTCCAAGATTTGAAGCTTATAATATATCATATGAGAGCTCAAAAATGCTGCCTCTAAAGGGACTAAGTGTATTTCATATGTAAGTAACTCCACTCAAGGGTGCTCTGCAAAGCACTTCCCGACATTCATAGGTACGTTGGTCACATTGGGAGCGAAATTCTCATTGTTCCAAAATCTCCACTTGGCCAGTGCCTTCTAGAAGAGTTCACATATGTCAAGCTTCAAATCCATGTGTCCATTTGATACCTCTAAGACTAGGAACATGTCTTGCCTATTATTAGAAATTCATTGATTTGAAAACTACCTTCAGCTCCTCTATAAATTGAGCATAGATCTTAGTGTTTGATAAGGAATAATTTGAGTAGAGAAATGATGGTGGAATTTAAATTGAGGAATTGATTTGAGTGACATGTTGTTGGAGAGATGTGCATTGTGATGAGGCTGGGATGCTACTGGAGATGGTGACACTAAATCAATCGCTGGGTTGTAACCTCCCCTTCTATCCATTAATAAAGATTGTTGCTTACTTTCCAACATATGTATCTGTATAATCTCATGTGTTTCATATTATGAATTCTTATCTAATGTATATGGTTCATTTTTTATTGATTTAACTGAATAAATTGAATATACATCTATATTATTGCTATCTTTTACTGTTTAGTGTTCATCTTTGCAGGAAATATTTTGGTGATCTAGCTCAGATTTGAAGCTACAACAAGAGTGACAGAAGGAGCATAGGAAGCGCTTGGAATCCAAGTAAGTTCTTTGATCTGTTCAGTGTGTCTATTTACAGTTAGGAAAAGTATTTGCAAAGTATTTAACCTATTTTTCTAGATGTGCACTTCATCTAGGGAAGAATGTTTTATTCGTAATTCATAATTCTGCATAACAAATTGGTGACTCCACTGGGGAGTTTACCTTTCATCCTTAGTGTATTTTCGTCTAATTTTCTCTAATTATTCACCCAGTAGAATTTACTCAAAAATATTAGGCTTTTTGAAATCCAAATTTGCATTAGAAGTGTGTTAAACAGTTGTATTTTTCATTATACACTACGCTAAACAATGTTGAACAGGACACAGTGCTTTGCATAGCACTTTCTCCCTTCCAGGGGTGTGTTGCAACGCACCGTCCCCCTTAGAGACTGCGTTTCCCCCTACAATTAGCCAAATTCCATTGAGTTTGTCGTTGCATTTGCTTTCATTTTGATGTCTGTTGTGTTTTAAAGACCCTGATACGTCAGATTGACCAATGATCTTACCTACTCCTTCCTCCTTTGAAAGAAAATTTGTTCAATTTATATTTAAAGTGTTTTTCTTTATCATTGAAGAATTAATTTCAAAGTATTTTCACTACTGCATTAGATCCATTTTCTTTTTAAAAAGGAAATTGTCATTAAATTCTTCATTTCCTGATAGGAGAAATTGTTGTTAAATTCCTCATTTTTCCTTCAAAAGAGAAATTGTTGTTTAAATTCTTCATTTCTCAAAAGTAAAAGGAATTTTCTTTTATTGATTTGTTGCACTTAGTTTCCTTTTCTGCATTCATAACATTAAAGGACTAAAATGAAAAACCTGCATTTTCATGTAGTGGATTGTGTGTTTTGCAAAAGGAACAATTAGGAAAGTTGCATTTTAGTTTGTGCTTTTTGTTTGTTTGCTCTCAAATTGATTGCTCTTTCTCTTTAGTAGCTAGGATTTTCATTGAAAAACTAAAAGTGAAAGATTTCTTATCATTTTAGTTGGCATTTTAGGAATTTCCAATACATAATCGTGGTGAACGTTGAAATGAAAATTGATAAACAAGATCAACTTAAAATTTATCTCAATTTACCTAACAAAGCATTGGAACCATTACGATAACATTTAGAAGGTCTAGGCTAGAGACGTGTTCCAGCGTCATAAAACATAACATCTGCCATTAATTGTCTGCGATACATTCTGAATGTGATACCTTACTCCACGTACATAAGTATATCGTATCTCATCCACGTACTTTCGGGTATATCAGGTGGTGTTATAGTATGAAAAGTATAAATGGGTGCTCTCACTGTGCAGTTTTGCATCAGACAACGCTAATATGGGCTTGGGCCTTCACGTAACTTTGGGTATATTTGGGAGGAAAAATTTAGTTTTATATCCATCCATAGTGAACCGATTTGGTTGCCTTGTAAATTGTGATACACCGAACACAACATTCGGGGAGATTTCCTGCTCGTACTTCTTGGTTTGCCAGGAGGTATTCTGCAATTCACAGTTTCTTGGTAAACCCTTTTTCCTAGCAATAACCTTTTATTTTTTTATTTGTTTTTGGTTAAAATAAATCACAAATCGTGGAAGAACAAAATCTTTTCCCCTATTGTTCGCGTAGATTAGCATTGAAACCACCTTTACCACCAGAAGTTACTTCTGGTCGACGAAGGCAACAACACTCTACTGAATCAAGTACTATACGTACCTTTGGTAAAACATCATCTTCCCATATACCAGAGTTAGCTCAAGTTGTTTCTACACATCCTGGTTCATCTACTATTGTCGAGACAGAGTCCTCATAGCTACCGGTGGTCACGATCCATCCAATCAGTGAGACCATACCTCCTGGACCTGATGTTTTTCAACCAAAAGTTGATCCAGATTCTGTCTCTTTTTTGCTAGAACATCAAATCCCAAAGTTGAACAATCGAAAGTTGTTCCTGCATTGGTCATTCCATAAATTTCTATAGCCTTTGAGTCTCCCATATCACACAATCAACCACCTGAAATATACTTTGGGCCTAATGGTGAAACAGTTCCACCTAGTTTAATTTCAATTGAAGAAATCCCACAAGATGAGACACCTTTAAATCCAACCCATATCGGGGAGGACCTTTACCTATACAAGTATTTTCCTCAATCACCACCATCTACTTTTGTTGATCATGTTCCTATTAAAAAACCCGTCGATTCAAAAGTAACCATGCTTGAACCAACATGTTTGGTTGGGCCATCTCTTCCAATTACGTCAGTACCTGCCCTCGCTACCCCGTCGATGTTCACAACTTCACCAGAGTCATATTTTCATGGTGGCCCTATGGTCCCATCAGGTTATAAACCTTTATGTGGAATTTTCTCTGGTGCATCTTCAAATCCATGGACTTTACCAATGTCATCATCTGGTATTATAACTGGTAAACCTATAGTGAGTGCTGAACGACTTGATTCTTTATACACATCATCAGGGAAATATCAATATGGTCCTTTTGGGTCTATTCCATAAAGTACCATATCAACTGGACTCCCAACATTTGGAGAGCAATATTTTCTATCTTATTATCCTCCTCATGCTGGGGGGAAACCTTTGGTCACCCACTATGACAATACTCTATCACTTTTTGGTCAACCTAATGTCGAAATGAATGTTTGTCAATGGCAGCCCACTCTACCTATCCAACCACAAATGGTTGTACATTCGTATCAAACAGTTCAACATGTTACACTCACATCATTTCCACTTGTTAATACATCTTTACCCCTGTTACAGAATCAAAATGTTGTACAAAAACCTTTTCAAGCGGGTCCTTCAACTCAATACCCTCAAATATTGGGTCCACAGACTCCAAATCCTTTCGTTAATTTACAACAACCTATATCTGGAAATTTATTCACAAGATGGTTTACCATTTTATGGGATGTCACAGCCACAACTTGGTTATACATATCCTCAATCGAATCCAAGTTATTCTAATTTGGGTTATAACATTGGTGGACAGACCCCTTGACAGCCTCGGGCACAAATACCTCAGAATTCATTTCAACAAGTATCAGATCAAGGTTTTGGTCAATAGAATCCTCAAGAGTTTGGTTTTAAAAATAACCCCTATCTGGGTTACCAACAACAAATCCCTTATGCTAGTTCTCAAAGGCCTGTTTCTCAATAAATTCCATCATATCCTAGCTATGCTCAACCTGACCTTAATAGACAATTTCCCTTTGTTGCAACTTTAGAGTTACCAGATTTAAATTGGCTAACCAATGATCCAATAAACTATACTCCTTGGTGGCCGGTGATACCTCACAAATTACCCTCAGATATTCCTAAGTTAAATGGAAACCTTGGGGAAGACCCATCGAATCATGTCACGACTTATCATCTATGGTGTTCATCAAATTCCCTAAATGATGATTCTGTTTGACTACGTCATTTCCAGCGTACGCTCGTAGGTTCGGCTACAAAATGGTATATTGAGTTACCTAGAGATTCTTTTGATAATTTCACTACCCTAGCTACTGCCTTTCTGACTCACTTCTAGTTACCCATATGATATAAAACTGGAACGAAACTCTTGACCAATTTCAAACAGACTAATGCTACTCAAATTTCTGATCATATTCATGAGTGGCATCGTCATTGTAGAATGGTTAAGACATTTGTTCCTGATTAGCTCCTTGAAGAGTGGTTCATTAAGTCCCTGTTACTATCTATAACTGAGGATGTGGCTAAAGGTGGTGTCGTCACAGAAGAGCATGTTATTTGTTTGTGCCCAATATTTTGACTGGATTTATACTCAGTCTATCACGCTCTATGAAAAAATTCCTAACGCGTCGAGATCTAATTTTTTTGTTCCTCCTCAATTAAAGGACTCTCATGCTAGAGACGGCTTGATTGGAACTGCAAGCACACATCATAATACTACATCTGATCATGCACCTTCTTTCGAAATTAACTTTGTGTCATTTGACAAGGGAAAAAGTGACAAGCAACCCGGAAATAAGAAAAAGGGGAAATCTAAGAAAAATAAAACTTCTAACCCATAGGAAAGATCATCTGATCAATCGTCTGGACCTAGGAAACCTCGTTATCCATGCATAATATGTAATGAGGAACACTTTGTTTGATATTTTCCTCACTGCGCTAAAGTCTCAAAAATCATTAAGACTTCCAATGTGTCAGCTGTGTTGACAGATTCGTTTCCGAATCCAGACACAAATTTGTTTGCTACAGATCTAGCTTCTAGTTCTCAAGTACTTATGTTATCTATCACAAAACCTTCAACAGATATTTTGGTGTCAACGTGTAATAAATATTATGGTAGTTAGGCCACTGATTAACCTACTACCTCGACTACGAATCCGTCTATGGAATCGGTGCCGCCTACTGTTATTCTTGAATTGACAATTAAGCCACCAAAGGGAGTAATTCACAAATTGACATAAAATCCTCGAGAAAGGTGTTAGACTCCTATACCAATAGGTGTCATTTTTCATGATTGTCTTGATTGAACTATGGAATATGTTCAAACCTTTTTCTTGGACAAAGGTGTTCCATATTCTTGAAAAACCAAAAAATCAAAAAATTTAAAAAATGTAAAGAGGGTATACCCTAAAAGAAAAATCAAAGGGTAAAATAATAAAAATGGCCAAAAAGTAAAAGAAATGAACCCCATCAAAAACAAAGGCCAAGGAAAGTGTGCAAGTCTAAATGCCACTACTTTTTACTCTGATGTAATAAACAAATTGTGTGCAACTTGTCAAACTTTTGCCACAATTTATGAAGAGTCAAACTGTTTAAACTTGACTCATTCATTTTCAATTTCATGTTGTAGAATAGAGAATAAATATCTGACCAAACAGTTTAATCTTGGCAGATAAGTAGATAGGTAGAGTTAATAAAAGGTGCTCAACAGTTTAATCTGAGCCCTTGGATGTAATAAGGGTAGAAATAGATAGATTTACCATGTAAAAGAAAAGAAGATTGATAAGGGTTTGAAAGTCTAAATGCACCCTAATAAAGAAGAGAAAATGGTAGTAGTAGATAGGGTAGGTAGATGGTGTTACAAAGTTTTATCTGATGAATGATGCTGCTACATGTTTTTGATCCTTTACTTTCATCACAAATACTGAAGCAGGAAATACACTGGAAAATCACAGCAAGCAAAGTCAAAATCATTAACTTCCCTTATCACTTTCCCCCAAAAGTTTTACTAATTTCCCCCAAAGTGCTAAGGTATTTGGAGATCAAAAGGGCTCAAGGCATTTCCTTGACTTCTGGAGGGACTGGACCCTCGGCCTAATGATCAAAAAGACCTAAGTACTTGAGATAATTCATCATTGTAATCATCCATCTTTAACCTTGTCCTAAGTAAAATCCTATTTGGCTTAGGAAAATCATGCAAAATTCCATAAAAATCCCTCATAATAACTTGCTATTCTAAGTTTAAGTATTGAAGATAAGATATTGCAATTTACTTCAAAAGTTCTCACTTTCTTAGATGTGCAAAGATATTTTGAGTTTCCTTGTCCTTTGCCATATCAACATTTAACTCTATTTACTAAATCCCTAGTGAAATACCCTATCCTAAGTATATAATTCCTTTTTTTATATATACCCCAAAAACCCCTTTATTATAATTTTTTGACCAAAGTATTTACCTCCCTAATATTCATTAAAACCCGCTTCTACAAGCCCTTTGGTTAAAATATAGCGTTATACATTAATCCCGCCCTTATGGTAATTAAATAATGTTTATTTGTTACCATATAATAAAAAACATATATACAAAAAACTTTAAACATGCGATATGTATGTTTAAACACAAAAATATGAATAAAACTTCGGAAAAGTCTTGTGCCACCGTGGTTTGTCCACCTGGCATTCCACTTAACCAAACCCCACCGCAACCCCTTTCTTTACACATAAAGGGATTAATTAGTCATCAGGACTAATTAATAACCTTTTTCCGCCTATTAGATATCTTCCGGGGTGATTAGATTAAACCTTAAATTGCTTTAAAGCCCGACGGGCCCACACCTGAATCCTCCGCTTATTCCCCCATCATTTCAACCGTCGGATCAACCCTCCGCAGATCAACGATCCACGTGAACCCCGCTACCCATCCTTTGTGAGAACTTTAACGAGCGGGAAACGGGTGGTATTTGAACAGTTCGCCTTCCACGTGGCGATCACTTTGTGGAATCGCTGCCCTCCCGACTAATACCACCCTCGACCAAAAGAGGTGTGGGGTTACCGCTTACCACTTACCGCCCGACCTTCGCTCACGTCAGCCCGTACGTCGATGACGTCACTCCTCGGAAAAACAAAAAACCCTTTTAACTTGTAAATAAAGCCATTTTTCCGTGTTTTTCTGTTATTTTCGTTATTTGAAAACGACAGTGCTCCCTGCTGCGATTTTCGAATTTCCACTGTAATTGACTGATTCACTCCAATATTCCGCTGCACTTGTGTCCGAGTACCCTCCCGCCATCGCCTGATACCTGTTAAAAGCCATATTTCTTCCAAGAACAGGTATTTATCCTATAGCGCTTTCGAAACTCAATAGAAAGTCTGTTTTCCCTGTTTTCCACTGAATTGGTAATTAAATCCTATCACTGAGATTATTCTCTGAGATTTAAAACTGTTATTTCTACCCCCAAACCTGCAATTGTTTCAATTTCCCTCATTTTAAATTGAAATTGCGCCCGGCCGTGAAGAAAACCCAGAAACCTCCGTTTTGAATCCACAAGAACCAAAATGGAGGCCCCGGCAGCTTTGAATATAACTCCACTGAATGCCCCTCACCGTGAGTTGGAATATTTACCTTTGGTAGATAAAGATTTCCAAATTAAAGGCTTGCATTTTGATGAAAGTCCCCTTCTGAGTTATTGTCGCTGCAGAGACGAATACTCGAAGGGGCAAGATCTCATTGGGTTGTGGGAATCCAATCTCCCAAGGTATCTCATCCCTTCAGTCATTTTTTTCCCAGAAATCATCCACTATTGCCATTCAAACTATGATCCCACTCAAAGGGCTGTAATAGCTCCTGATCAAAGTGTTCTGTTTCCCATTACTCCCCAGGCTATCAATGCAATGCTACATTTTGAACCTGATCAAGAGCTAACTCCTTTGTCTATGGAAGAATTGCTTGAAAAATCTACTGGTAATCAGAAGATCACATCCTTGGATAAAAAGTCTTAATACTAGCCATAAGATTTGTTTACTCCAAGATTGTTATCAAATCTATTCAAACAGAGGTTAGAAATCATAACAGCTAAAGAGTATCAGTGGATAAAGTGTATCAGGTAAAAGTCAGAGTGAAAGGTCAAAACAAAGTGACAGAGCAGTCAAAGGTAAACAGTAAAAGTAAATACAGAAGGCAGTAAAATGGTAAAAAGAGATGAGAATACTTTCACCAATATTGAGGTTTGTCTAAAGTGAAAGTAAAACAGTCAAAAGAGTAAGAAAGTAAAAAGATGAAAAAACATAACAAGAAGGAACATTTTTGCAGAAATTGCATATTTTAGTCATAGTTTTTCAGAAAATATTGTGATCAATAAAAGATGAATTTTACAAACATGAAGGAGGTTTATGTTCTTAATAGGGCCATCTACAAAAACCTCTCTCACTTTTCTAACAGCTATTATGGTTTTGGAAATATTAAACAAAGTTGGAAAGCACTTTTTGCAGAAAATTACAGTCAAGTCATCATTTTGCAGAGAATATTGTGGCCAATTAGAAATACATTTTACCAAACTGAAGGAGGTTTTTGTTCCTAAGATACCCATCTACAAAAACCTATCTCAGTGTTTCCACAGTGATTTCAGGCTGAGAGATACATGTGCATCTTTACAGGCCATTTTTCAGACTCTGTAAAACTCTGTTTTACACATATTTTTTACAGAGACTATTATGCATAGCTGGAGAGGAATTTTGGGAAACTGAAAGAGGTTTATCTCACCAACATATTTATCTACAATAACCTCTTTCACTGTTTACATATATATTACGGATTGAGAAATAAAAAGATATCATTGGACCCCAAGTTTGCAGAATTGTTGGAGCAGATTGCACAAAGAAAGGAAGCAGTTAGTGACTTGGATGCCTCATCATCAACTAAGAGTTGGATCAAATTCGAATTCTTCTCTTTGTAATCACCTATCCATACAAAATAGTGCCAAATAGATGCATTAGTTTGAGTGTCCTTTAATTAAGTTCTATTTATGTAAATAGTTGGAGAGATTTGTGAACCAATTTTGATATTTGTTTCAAGATATTTTAGTTTAGAATTTGTATAAATACTCCACTCTTGGAAGCATTTGGGGTGCATTCTATTACTTTGCTGTAACATTGAGATTTTCGGAATAAAATAATTTTGGAGAAGTTTATTCGTGGCTTACTGGATGACGATTTGAAGCTTCAGGACTTTTTGCAGGATTCATGTGTTGGACGGCAGTTCAATAAGTCTTTCTACTCTTTGTCTTAAATTTTATATCAGTTTATAATATCATTATGTCCATTTCTGAATAATTTACATAAAGGATTGAATCAGAATTTACCTAATTGTACTCTGATTTCAGATGTGATTGTTCTTAATGTTTTCCTCTAAATTGGTTATAAGCATGAATTCTTAAATGCTCTTGCTTTGCTAATTTAAACGTTCTTGATTACTATAATAAAGAATTCTTCATTGCTCTTTGTTTGTAGTCATCTCATTCCTTTCTTTTGAACATGGTGAAATATTCTTAGCTGCCTTTCATCCCTTCAAGATCATCCCATCCACTTTAAATTTTAAGGATTGTTCTCTGTCTAGCTATCTTGCCCTGTAAAGCCATCTTGTGTGTAGAATAGAAATCCAGTAAAGCCATCCTTTGACTCCATAGCCCAATGGACTGAAAACTTTCAATCTTGCCCTTAGTTTGTGGATTCCACCATTTTTCAAAACAAACTCTTGGATCTATAACTAGCCTAAAAACTTCTAAGAACAAAGATAAATTATAAAGAGAGAGCCCTCTCTGGATGCAGATTGGCTAGATTCTGCATCTGAAGGTTGGTTTGTGGTTACCTCGGGTATAATTTCCTCTTACACAACTTCTAGGAAAACCTGAGTGATAACAAAAGGGTTACTCAAAATTATAATATAGTTGAAGATATGGCTCAATCCCCTTCATCTATGTTTTCTCTCGAGGTATTATAAAATTATCCCTCCCAAAAATAGGCTTTATTGTCGCCTATTGGTGGAATTGATCCGACTGATTCTAACCTTATCGTCTTTAATCATACGGGCTATGTGCCGCAACTACCAGCAGAATTGACATTCTCCATACAAGTAAATTTTCTCAATCACCTTGTTCATTACTATTATTGATGAGGGAGCATCTACATGAATTATGTCTCTAAATTGTTGGAAGTCACTTGGCTCGCCACTTTACCTCAATCATCAATGACGTTGAAGGCTTTCGATGGACGTACATATAAGCCTTGTGGTATTATTAATAACCTGCATGTTGAACTAGGGGACAAAATAGTGAATGTTGATGTCGAGGTTTTTGATGGGCCCCTTCACTATAATATTCTACTTCGAAGGCCATGGGTATATGCAATGACTGCAATTGTTTCTACATATTTTAGAATGATTTCCTTTCCATATAAAGGTACTATAACAGTCATTAATAAACTATCCTTCTTCGCTTCTGCTTTGTAGGTAACTGGAAGCGTTCTGTTTGTTCACGCACCCCAACTAGCACTTCAGAAAATTGGTTTAGGACTGTTAAAGGATTCCACTCTCATGGGAACTTTTGAATTACTGCCACTTGCGACGTCGGCAGAAATTGCAAATATAGAGACCTGCTACATGATCTCTTCCACTCCATCTGGCTTAAGGGAGAGTATGGGTGATTTTGAAATTGTTACATTGGATGAGTTTCTGCCACCAAACCTATTGATCTGGCATAGCAATAAATCTATCTAGCTTGGGTGGCGAATCCGAAATCAGTGTCGCTAGTTGTTTAGGTTGATCGTTCCTTAGATTTTGGTCCTCTATCTGATCCATTTTACTCAATTTTCTTAACACATGAGAATATTTTGGAAGCCATGATGTCAGAAGGAGAACCATGGGAATATTATCATCATCATTCCCATCATCCTGATTATGAATAAAATTATCTTAGTGAACTATATCACCCATCAATAAAAAATTTCTTTTCGACTTATTTACCTATTAATGCAATCGATTCTGAGTGAAATCTGTCAAATATTGAAGAAACCATTTCTATCGATATTTCAACCAAAACTGGCATTATAGAAAATATTCATGTCGGTGTGTCTTATTCTCCATCAGAACTTGAAAGTGTAGGTTTTAAGTATGTACAGAAATTATCTATGAAGGAATCTTAAAAACAAAAAATAAACAATAGCGAGAGCATAAAACATATAATAGATATACATAGATATTTTCCCCTGGATCCAAAATTGGGACGACCAGCTTAATTTTTCATTATATTCCTTTCAGTGTTACAACACATATATATACATGTCGAAGCATACATAAAACCCAATCCATTACACCTGGATTAGAACATAACCGTAGTTCCCTTGACCGGATCTACAAAATACTAGGGGCCGAAAACCATCATCCCCCAAAAACCATGTGCAAAATCACGCACAAAACCATGGGTGGGTCCACCTATGAGTGGGTACCCACATCGTGGAAAGAGTATAACACATACCCAACATTCTCCCACTTGTTGTTTTCTTTCTGCAGGGGGTCACAAGAGAGCTTAATAATCATTCCAGCTTTGCAACGCCCATTGTTTCTATACACCAAGAGAGCTTCTGAGTGCTCACAGACTTCGTCAATGCATCTGAAACATTCTTCAAAGTGTCCACCTTTACCAGCAACACCCTTTTATCCTCAACCATATCTCTCACAAAGTGATATTGAACATCAATGTGCTTTGTCTTTGAATGATAAGTAGGGTTCTTAGCCAAGAAAATTGCACATTTTCTATCACAGCCTATCCTTATAACTTGCTACACCAACCCCATACTTGAACACAATATCTACAACCAAACTACTTCCTTGCTTGCATGAGTGGCTGCCATGTATTCTGCCTATGTAGTTCAAAGAGACACTATAGACTGTCTTTTACTCATCCAACTGACTGCACCTCTAAATAGGCTAAACACATACCCACTTGTAGATCTTATTTGGTCCATATCTCCAACCCAGTCTGCATGAACAAAACCACGAATGTTCAACACTCTTTACAATCCCAGTCTTCCATGGTAGCACAAGCCATAATCACTAGTGCAACACAAATATCTGAAAACCCGCTTCATTATTGTCCAATGCTCCTTCCGTGGGTTTGACATAAACCTTCTTAATACTCTCACTGCATGTGCAATGTCTGGTCTAGTACAGACCATTGCATACATCAGGCTACCCACTGCACTTGCATATGGAACACAGGACAAATCCTCCTCTTCTTCTTGTGTCTTGGGAAACTGTTCGACAAACAGCTATACACATACAAGAATCAGAACATTCACCAGTTTACTGTCCTGCATATTGAACATCTGCAATATAGTCTTGACATACTTCCTATGGTTTAACCAGATATTTCTCTTTTCCCGATCTCTTTTAATTTTCATGCCCGAAATATAGTTTACAGCACCAAGATCCTTCATGTCGAATTTGGAGAATAGTTGGGTCTTCAAACCTTGGATAATTTCTTTGTCATTTCCAATCAACAACATATCATCCACATACAAGACCAAATAAATAAGATGGTCACCATTTAATTTAAATAAACATAGTGATCCTCCTTGCTTTTGGTGAAGCCCCATATATAGGTATCAAATTTCTGATACCACATCCTTGGTGATTGTTTTAACCCATACATAGACTTCTTTAACCTACATACCAGTTCTTTATTCCCCTTCACCATAAAGCCTTCAGATTGTTTCATGTAGATATCCTCTTCCAGATCCCCCTGAAGAAATAATGTCTTCACATCCATCTGTTCTACCTCAAAATCAAATGCATCAGCAATAGATAAAAGTAATATAATAGAAGTAACTTTGGCAACGGGAGAAAAAATATTACCAAAATCAATTCTTGGCACCTGGGAATAACCTTTTTCTACCAACTGAGCTTTGTATTTATCCACCTTGCCTTCTACATTCATCTTCTTCTTAAACACCCATTTACTCCTGATGGGCTTCCTTCCAGCCGGCAACTCCACCAAATCCCATGCCTCATTTTTATGCAAGGATGCCATTTCATCAACCATGGCCTCCTTCCAGAGTTTTCCATCCTCTGAATCTAGTGCCTCCCTGACAGTTCTTGGATCATCATCAATTATAGTGAAAGTAAAATTTGAACAGAAATCGGATGGACTATACATTTCTGGTTGTCTTCTATCCCGAACTGATCTTCTCACAACTGGAGTTTGTGGCTCTTCCTCTTCTGAGTCTTCTACTGTTGTAGAGTCTAATTCATCCTCCTTTAGCTCAAAATCTATCTTCTCGGGTTCCTTTGGTAGGAATTAATGTTTAACAACATCTTTCACCTCTCTAAACACCACATCTCGGTTGTACACAACCTTCCTTGTTTCTGGGTTCCAAAGCTTGTAACCCTTTAAACCATCATTATACCCAATAAAGATGCACCTTTTAGATTTATTATCCAGCTTGGTCCTTTTCTCCTTTGGAACATGTACATATGCATCACATCCAAATACCCTTAGATGTGAAAGAGAGGGTTTCTTACCAGTCCATACCTCATGTGGAGTCTTATCCTCCAACACTGATGAAGGTGATTTGTTAACCAAGTAACATGCAGTCTCCATTGCCTCTGCCCAGAATTCTTGTCCTAAATTGGTACCACTAATCATGCTTCGTGCCTTTTCCATCAGTGTTCTATTCATTATTTCCGCAACTTCATTTTTCTGAGGTGTGTATGGAGTAGTCTTCTTCCATGCTATACCACACTTCTTACAGAAATCTTCAAATTCCTTCTTGCAGAACTCCCCACCATTATCTATCCTCAACACCTTTATCTTCTTCTCTGTCTAGTTTTCCACCAAAGCCTTAAATTATTTAAATATGTGAAAGAATTTAGATTTATTCCTCAAGAAATATATCCATGTATTCCTTGAGAATTCATCTATGAGTGAAACATAGTACACAGACTTACCCAGTGATGGAACCGACACAAGTCAAAACACATCACTGTGCACAAGCTCTAATATCTTGTTTTCCCTCTTAACACTAGAAGAAAAACTCACCTAATTCTACTTCCCATATACACAATGTTCACAGAAATTGAAATCCAGAGAGCTATTAGACATAACTTCTACCATACCATTTCCATGCAATATCCGAAGGCCCTTATCTCCAATATGTCCAAGCCTTTGATGCCATAGCATGGTCTTTTCTTCAGAGACTGCTAGGATTTCCGCTCCACTTTTGGGAACCACAGAACTGTTGCACCCATAAATAATAGTGCTGCCCTAAATTTTGTACAAATTTCCAATCCGAACTCCCTACATTAATAGCAGTGCTACTCGAACCATCTTACATGTATCTTTCTCGAACACTGTTTTTACACTTGCATCATCCATCTTGCTTACAGAAATCAGATTTCTGGCCAATGCAGGAATGTGCAAAACATCAGGAAGTGTTCTAATCCTTACACCTTGCAGATTCATCTTGAATTTTCCACGTCTGATGATTCTGGCCTTCCTATCATCCGCTAAGAAGACATCACCCCCATCATATTTCTCATACTCGCATAACCACTCCCTATTGAGAGTGAAGTGAAAGGATGCACCCAAGTTAATTAACCATGACTCATGATCTACATGTGTATTTGAAGAAGAAGCCAAATACACATCCCCACCATCATCCGAGCTGGATTTTGCCTCTGCAGAAGGAACATCATCAGATCCCTTTCCTTTCTTAGGAGATTTAGATTTGCAGTCCTTTTTGTAGTGCCCTTCCTTTCTGTATTTCTAGCACACCTTTACAAACTTTCCAGGAGATTTCTATCTCCTTCTAGATTTAGATCTCCTACTCGAAACGTTATTCTTGTTTTTTTTCTGGTACCATCCTCATACAGATAAGGCATCTCCATTCTAACCCTCCATATTTCTCCGTCTCATTTCCTTCGAAAGCAAGGCTGAGACAATGTTATCAACATTCAAGGTAGTTGTATTGCTACCTATTGCAATAACCAGACTGTCCCACGAATCTGGTAGAGAACACAACAAACTGATGCACTTATCTTCATATGAGATTTTAATATCAACATATGATAGTTGGCTTACTAGAGTATTGAAGGCATTCAGATGCTCTGTCACAGAGCCTCCATCCTTCATCCTCAGGTTATACAGCTTTTTCCGTAGGAAAAATTTATTCACCAAAGACTTAGATTGGTACAAAGTCCCAATTTTGTCCCAAAAAATCTTCACCGTAGCTTCCCCAGATACGTTCAACAATACCAAATCTGAGACACACAACCGTTTTGTGCTCTTCGCCTTCTGATCCCACTTCTTCAAGTCTTCATCTGACATTGCCATTGGTTTAGTATCTGGATATACCGTGATCCATTGATCTATATCCACCAGAAGGTCCTCCATCTTTAGCTTCCACAACTCAAAACTCTGACCATTAAATTTCTCAATATCTATCTTTCCACTGCTTGCCTTCTTCTTTCACCGCAAGAATCGATCCAGTAGATCTCCCACTGAACAGGGTCTACCTCGGGCCCGAGCAAAAAACCCCTTAGTAGCAAAGGCATCCCCTTGAAGCTGAAACAACTCTGAAACCAAATGTAGGTTTTAACATTGTACATAAATGATCTACAAATGGATCTTAAAAACAAAAAATAAACAATAGCGAGAGCATAAAACATACAACAGATATACACAGAGATTTTCCCCTCGATCCCAAATTGGGACGACCAGCTTGATTTTTCATTATATTCCTGCCAGTGTTACAACACATATATATACATGCTGAAGCATCCATAAACTCTGGATTAGAACATAATCATAGTTTCGTTGACCAAATCTACAAAATACGAGGGGTCGAATACCATCGTCCCCCAAAAACCACATGCAAAATCATGCACAAAACCATCGGTGGGTCTGCACACCAAAAAAACTTTTTCCCAAGGCGCTACCCCGGAACCCAACGAGGGGGGCTACCAGCCCCCTTGTGACCCCTTTGCTGTGCCCGACGTAGCGTATAGCGCGTATGCCTAATCGTGGAAAGAATATAACACATACCCAACAGAAAAATATCGTTCTCTATTTCATGAATTCTATGATGTCTTTTCTTGGTCTTATGAGGAAATGCTAGGCATAGATAATAGTATTATTGATCACACTAGTAATATGTATCCTAATTTCAAACCAGTGCGTCAATGACTTCGTCCTGTTTATCCAAAGAGATCCACTGCCATCAAAGTAAAAGTTGAAAAATTTTTGTGTGCTAGTTTCATTTACCTTGTTCCGCTAACAAAGTGGGTTTCCAATATCGTTCCTGTCATGAAAAAGCAAGGAACCATTAGATTTTTCGTCAATTATTGGGACGTTAACATTAATTGTCCAAAAGACAACTATCCTACTCCCTTTATCGACCATATTATTGATGATTGTGCTGGATGTGAAATATTTTCGTTCATGGATGGATTTTCTGGCTACAATCAAATCAATATTTTCCCAGAGGATCAACATAAGACAACATTCACTTGTCCCTTGGGACATTCTCTTATAGGAAACTATCGTTTGGTTTAAAGAACACCAGGGCAACTTTTCAGAGAGCAATGGATTATTATTTCAATGACATTAAGCACATTGTTCAACCTTATCTATATGCTTTACCCACACATTCACGAAATCAGACTGATCACCCGATGTATTTGAGAGCCATTTTATTACGCTGTCGACACTAAAAAATAGACCTCAATCCACATAAATGTGTTTTTTTGTTTTTTTTTGGTCATTTGATTGGATTCATAGTCTCAAAAGAAGGAATTCAAATTGATCCATTGAAGGTTCAGGCCATTCTTGATTTTCCTGCACCATCAAATTTACTTTAGATACAGAAACTTCAAGGAAAATATAACTTCCTAAGAAGGTTCATTCCAAACTACGCTGAAATGGCTAAAGGATTTACTCAAATCTTGAAAAAGGGGTTTCCGTTCCATTGGGACCAAGTTGCTATTACAAGACAAATGACCTCCTCATTAGCTCAGAGGAAAGGAATAAAATGACCTAGACAAAACCCATTTCTGCCAAGGTAACGCACCCCAGAAATAGCAAGACAACATTATAACTCACCTAAGACATGAAAAGGGAGAGTTAGTACCTAGGGTAACGCTCTATCTTTCCCAAGGGGCAGCGTTATCCATGTTTGAGTGTGAAAAGGGGAAAGATCTTACGGAAAAGTGACTGGCAATTCCAGCTTTTTCTCATAAAGATCCAGTTCAAAATAGAAACTAAAAGGAAAAAACCTTTTATTAGGCCTTTCCAAATATAACTGGACTCCTAAGGAAGGAAAAATCATGGAATAACAAGGAAACATCTTGTTCTTTCCCATTTCAAACTGGTTGAAAGAGTTGGAAATGTTTTCCCTCTCCATCTCCTATAAAATGGAGTTGTGGGCTCTTGGTCTAAGATCGAAGGTTTGAATATATGTGGAGCAAAATTTCATTGTTGTAGTGTGAGGTTTGAAGATCGATGAATTTCATTGATAGCTTTTTTCCTTGAGCATCATCACACTCGGAGATAGAGAAAGAAGGTGAGGAATTGGAAGACTGGAGAGGGCTTGGTGCAACTGATGGTTGTAATCCTCCTTTTTATAAATCAATAGAACTGTATTTTTTTTGTCCATTCGATGCATCAACGTCACAATTGTTTTTCAATATTCTATGTAGCATGATATGAATGGCTTAGATCTATATTGTTTCATGTTTCTTATATGCTATTTTAATCGATAACAAGCGATACTCTTGTAGAGATTACATGGGTGCTTTGATTGATTGCAGGATCTGGATTTGGAGCTGGTGAAGAAGGATCTCTACTTCACTGCTTGGTGTTCTCCATAGGATCTGCTATCGATAAAGAGGTAATCTCTCCATATTACTTTGTTGATTATAGATATTAGCATGAACATGTATACAACATCTTTGTGAACTTTACAACTAATCTGATTGTCTACCTTGGGCACCGAAAAGCCTTGGGAAGGATATTTAATAATCACCACCCAAGCATATTACCCTATAGCAGAATTGGCGACTCCACTGGGGATTAAACCTCAAGTTTATGGTTTGTTCCTATCACTTTACCTTTTTCCTTTTGTTCACATATCCTTCCGACCAGTTTATATGCTCAGTGAACATCTCAAAAGCTCACAGAGTCCAGATTAGACCCTACTTAGCCATCTGTGCAACTTTACCCTGACTAACACTTCCCCTGTAAGTGTTTCAGAGTGTTATAACCTGGTCTAAACTCAGATATAGTGCGTTAGTCCTAATATTAACACTCTATATCCTCTGCTTTCCAGTGTTACGCAGCCAAAATCTGTTGTTTACACCTCTATTGTGTTTCCCTTTGGCTGTGAAGTTCTTGGCCATCATAATAGCTTCTTTTGCTAGATCCCTATGCTTATTTACCAGCTAGAATTTCTGTCTTTTGTTCTTATTTAAAAGAGTTAATGTCAATCACATCTACTTTTTGAAGAAGATTTTTCTTTTAGTTTTCTGAGCTTAGCTTAATTCATTCTGAAAATTTTTGGTTAAAAAGTTGTTAAGAGAAGATAGATAGATGTCTTAATCTTTAAAGTTAAACTGTGTTATTTGAATGTTTGGTGCATGAATTTTGAAAGAAAATACCTCCTTGTAGAAAAAGCCCTTCATTGAATTGAATATTTAGAGCATATTTCTGCATGGCTTTCTGAGTCAAAGTCTTATCATATTTCACATGTCCACTCCCCCTCCGCAAGACTTATAATCAAGTACACTAAGAATCAAGCGATAATAAAATTAATCATATAAATTTTTCTGAGCTCACACCAACAATAGTTCAGGCTAGGATCTTGGGGTATGAGAAGTGAGAAAATCACCCAATATCTCAAAACTTGAGACTAGAGTCATTAATAAGTGAAATACTACTCCACTCATATTATCGGGACCACTCCACTACCATTGGAGTTAAGCGTGAGACAACACCAAGGTGCATGAGAAGGTAGCCCACCTTCGAGTGCATTCAGTGGGCATGCTATATATTGGGGTTCCCTTTGGGGATGTCGAAACTAGATCGGGGATCTAAGTGTTCTGCCCATATAGAATACCTCAAATTATAGACATCATTAGGGGGGTCAATGATCGTGACCCCCCTAATGATGTCTGTGATTTGAGGTATCCTTAGTGTCCAAACTTTTTAGGGACTTACACGAGGTGACTCGGATGGGCTATCCTGGTACCTAAAATAGACAGACCTACTTTGTCTTCAGTCTTTACGAGGGTAATCATCTTCACGAGAGTGCTTACACCTATTGTCTCAGGTTCAGGTGAAGCTCTAGAGTAACCATAACTGTGTTTACGACTAACTCTCTCTATATGCTATTGTGATACTGGGTTTCATCTCCAACAAACGGTAGTACTCAGAAAGGGCCACCCTGTTCTAGCTGCTTGTTGATTGATTTTAGAAAGTAAATTTTTTTTTTTCTTTTTTAGGTGTGTGGTTACTATCAATAAGAATTTATAATAGATCAAAAATAATTAAAATTTGCTAAAAATAAATAGGTCACTATGGAATCTTTCAACCCTCACCGTCTGTCTCGACGATAGCGAGGTCTCCCTCCATTGACATCGAAGGAGGAGTCGAGTCTCGGTGAGCCCATGCCTTCTTCAGAAGAGCAACCTCTAGTGACAACCTCTAATTTTCACATAGCACTGTATCACACCAAATTTGCAGAGGATCCTTTTATGGATGGAGTCGTACCTCCTTGCAATCCTCCACTCACTAATCCGTTAGTGCTAGTGTTAGTTCAAATTACACCAAGCCAAGATATGTCTTCGGCTACACCAACATCCATTTCACAACCGGCACCCATGGGGTCGGTGTCAATGGCAACCAACCCAAGTTCGCCACCATCTTCCCTGCCAATAGTCAGTTCTACGCCAATAATCGGCAACCCCAGTAACCAGCCTATGCATGGTTCCAACACTACGGTCACCATAAATGTTAGTGGATCTCCGAGTCCTTCAAGACCTACTCCTATGGTGACTACACCAAGACCCATGGCTCCCTCTCCCCCGATTGGGGTTACTTTGGTTCTTTTTAGCAACCCTTTCGGTTGGAACCATTTGCTAAGTTCAAACCCCTTGGCTACCATGCTAGTGGGTAGTGTCACCAACACACGGATGATAGGGGGCACTTCGGTACCCCTGCAATTATTAGGACAAACAGGACAACCTATTGTTAACACTGTTCCTTTGAGTGGTAAAAATCTTGGTGTAGGGTCTATGTCTTTGCTTAACTATGCAAATAGTAGCATGCCTACAGCTAGCTCTATTATGTCCAAATGGGCAAACCAACCCCAAAATCCATTTGGAAAAGGGGGGGAAATTTTATGCTGGGGGCAACCAACCATTAGCCCCCCAATACAATATAACCTACGGACAGAAACCATACATCCATACACCCCCACCCACAGGGAAATTTTATCAAAAAATTCCTACTTATCCTATTGGTAACACATTGATGGGCGAACCCTATGGTCCAAATAGTCAACCAATACTTCCTTGGTTAGATCCGGGGGCAAAAACACAATTTCCATTCTTGGCAGCTCTAGACATCCCCAACATCTACAAATTGTCTAATGATCCCATCAATCACAACCCACTCTAGCCTCCAGTACCGCACAAGATTTCGTCTGACATCCCTAAATTCGATGGGAAACAAGCAAACGATCCAGCTATGCACATCACCACCTTTCATCTATGGTCTGTTTCTAACTCCATGGTGGATTATAGTATCTGACTTCAAATTTTCCCCTGCACTCTCACATGCAATGCTGCCAAATGATACATTGAGTTACCACACAGAGCCATCAACACTTTTGGCGCCTTAGCTACAGAATTTCTTAAGAACTTCCAATTACCTATTAGATACGAAACAGGCACGAAACTCTTAACCTTGCTGTGCCAAGACACTGCCACCCACATCTCTGATCACATTCATGAATGGAGACGTAGGAGGAGGCTGGTCAAAGCATCAATCCTGGATCATCTCTTATCTAATTGGTTTTGTAAGTCACTCTTAACAACCCTATCTAAGGACATTTGTCTGTCCGGTGTGGTCACGGAAGATAAATCCATTCGTCGTGCACAACATTTAGATTTGATCTATTCGCAATCTGGCACACTATATTATTTACTCCCCCATGCGCCTAATAATCTGAATCCTCCCACTACTCAGAAACCTGGAGCACATGCTGACAGTATCGTTGATGCAATCTCGGTTATAGCCATAAAATAGCCTAGTGGGAAAACCTCCTATCCATCTTCAGCTGCGACCACCCCTAAGCAATCGACTACTCTTCCTACCGCTGAGGTAAATTCTGTGCAAATTTCACAAAAAACTAGTGGCAAAAACAAGAAGAACAAGAAAAATACCTCTTCTTCAGAAGAGCAGTCGGATCATCAGAATAATCCCAATCAGAAAAACATTGCTAAAACTAAAAAAGGGAAGAAGAAACCCATGAAATTTCCTTGCAGAATCTGTGCAGAGGACCACTTGACATAAAAATGTCCTCGGGCACAGGAATGCATAGATTTTATCAGAAATAAGGACTCTAGGAGGACACCTTCAGTCCTTCATAATCCCTTTCCTAATCCACAACAGCAACAATAACACATGATTGCAAACCCACCACAACCACCGTAAAGGGGCAATGGTAGTATGCATCCTTTCGGTGAAGGATTGTCCGCCATTTATGGCGTAGAAAGTGTTGAACTACAGACACAAGAAAAAATCTATGGAAATCCTGTCATTAATACTCAGGAACCTGGTACCAGGTAAAATCCATGGCTGCCCAAATATTTGCATATCAATTGGCCTGCTGCTGACCCCGTGATTCATCCCCCCAAAGGGAAACTTCAACGCATGAATCATAACACCTCTACACGTGCCGCCCAAAACTAAAATATTGTAGAATATTTGGCGTAGGCACCATCACCTATGTCTTCTCTCGAAGTATTTCAAACTTACCTAGCACAAAGAAAAGCCTTGCTTTCGGCCATTGGTGGAATTGACCCCCAGGATTCTACGCTAGCTATCTTTGACATGGAGAAATCTAAACCTCGCCTCTCATACCAAATTGCATTCCAGGTGCAAGCTCTTTCGAAAGGGAGACCAATCCATTGTACTTTCATAGACAAAGGTGCTTCAACCTGCGTTATGTCAACTACTTGTTGGCTCGCTTTGGGTTCTCCTACTTTGTCCCTACCATCAAATTCCCTTAAAGCTTTCGATGGCCACACTTTCCTCCCAAAAGGCTACCTTGCTATCTTTCCCATTTCTCTTAGTGGGAAAATGATAACGGTGGACATAGAAGTCGTAGATCATCATCTCGACTATAATCTATTGCTAGGTCGCAGTTGTTCGTAAACAATGACTACCATTGTTTCTTCGGTTTTCCAACTCATCCTCTTTCCATTGGATGAGAAAATAGTCACAATGGATCAGTTATCCTTTTGCACCCTTGATTATGCCATGTTACCAAGTAGCACTGTACCCCTAAAAGGAGGCGTTCCTGACTCATACGTTAGTATTGGTACCGGGTTATTTCAATGTCAATTAGTTTTCTAACTTCCATATTCTATCATTCAATCTATTTGACTTCTGTGTTTCAACCATATGCATTATTTGAGACAACTTCTTTTCATCTTCAACACTTTTTACTTGTTCTTTAAGTCTATTAATCTCATTTTTTTGGATTTACATGCCTTGCATAGCTTTGATTAATTTACCTACCTCATCATTGGGATGAGCTGCTACTATTACAGGTGTAGTAGCTGGTGTTGCTGAAACTTCTGTTGTCACTGGAATTTTTCTAGTAGTTGGGATTGCGGTAGCCACTGAAGATGAAGTTGAAGCTATGGTAATGGCAGTAACAATAACTACTTCCATGCTGGCCTTCTTTTCCTGCACTAATTTTTCGATTTCATTCTCCATCTCTTTCAGTTGAGTTGTCAATTGAATGATGAGATTCATCATTTCATATTTCTGACCTTCATTTTCCTAAACTTCTTTAGTTTGTGGTGTTCAGTGGGAGGTAATTTCAGTTTCTTATTCTATGTACCAATGTCTGCATTATTCTTCTTGATGAGCTCTTCAGCTAATTTGATGTTCTTTGGATCATATCCAACCTCCATGAACAATTCTTCAAGTGATTTTATTATATTATCCTTGGCTTGTGAGGAAGCCTTCTCTAGCTTTAATAGTGCTCTGATTTTTTCAAGAGAATTTTATAGTTTTTGGACACTTGTAGTTTTGCTGGTCATATTGGAGTAGATAATTTCTCCAGCATTCTTATGGAATTCAATCTGGTATATGGGATGAGCATCTTTAGCCATAACTTAAAATGTTGTTTTCTTGTAGGATGTTGATGATTTTGGAGCCTGCACTTTGGCTGCAAAAAGGTCATTTGCATCTTCTTGGTTTTATAATCAAAGGCTAAAAGTAACCTGTTCTGGTCACTAGGAGTCTGTTTCCAATATTGGTTATAAGTCACTTCTTTCAATGTTTCATTCTTTAGTTTGATTTCCTTATACTTCTCCATTATATCCTATTCTTTATCTACTAGTTTGCTTGATGAAGAGACTTCTACGATATGCTGCTTTTGAATGATATGAACACTACAGGTTGATGGCTGATGTGTTTCCTCTAAAACTATGTTAAGTGCATTATCCCTAACAATTATATCTCTATCAATAATCTCAACTGTGTCAACTATCTCTTCTTGCTCAATTACTGGATTCAACTTGGGCTTCTTCCTATACATTAACTTGAATTTGGTGTCAATAGTGGTTTCAGTAGAATATGATCCTTCCTCTCTTGCTCTCTTTGAGTTCATATCTTGTAGGGATGGAGTATGAAAGTTGGAACTAGTATCAACCTGTTTCTCCACCTCTTGCAGAGTATCTTCCAACCACTCTGACTGGTTGGAATAATTTTCAATCTCTAGTTTTGACTCATGGACGAGTTGAGGGGATATTGATAGGTGGAACTGGAAATATTTTATGCGATGGGTTAAAATGATATATGTGGGTCAGTGTTACACTAAAAACTGTCACCTTGACATTCTGCTAACTGTATGATCTCATTAACACTCATACATACCTTAAGAAGAAGAAGAAGCAAGATAAGAAAGAATTCAACCAACCAACCATGGTTGTAAGTGTTATTTGTGTTGAGGAAACCTCCAACATGCATCGTAAACCCAAATACCCTTGCAGGCTTTGTAAGGGTGACCACTTCCTTATCAATTTTCCTGGTATTCCAAAGGTCTTGGAAGTATGGTCAGAAAAATATCATCAACTTTCCGTTGATCCATCAACCAGTGATAGTCAGGTTCCAGGAAAAAGGGTAAAGTTAGGTTTCCTTGTAAGTTATGAAAAGGGAGTCATCAAACTCAAATTTTCCCTCACATGGATGAAGCCTCAAAATTATTGGAAAAACTTATTGTTCCACAGCAAGAATTTCCAACTGGGTACCGTAAGCTTTCTCCCAACCTACCATGAACTGACAGAGTGATTGATCTAATTTCAAGTGCAGTCGATCCCACTCTTCCATTGGAGAGTGAAACTTATATCACTCAGGTTGATGATCCATTAGTTGATCAAGTGGTTGATTTGATTTCACGTTCAGTCGATCCCACTCTCCCTTTAGAGAGTGAACTTGATACCGCTCAGGTTCTTCTTGTGAGATCAGATTCTTCTACGCCGGGGGGCATTTCACCTGTTTCTATAGAATCCCCTCCAAGTACATAGGTCTTTTCCTTTGATTGGAATAGACTAACAGAACCTCGTCTTCCTTCCTCCATCCCTTTCCAAATCATTGTGAAGTTGAGTGGTAGGGACATACACCGCACACATGTAGATGAAGGTGCTTCTGTTAGTATTTTATCCTCAACTGCTTGGAAATCTTTGGGTTCCCCTCAGCTTGTGCCTATTACACAGAATCTGAAAGCTTTTAACAGAACCATTAGTGAACCTTTAGGGATCCTTCCTAAGTTTTCTATTACTTTAGAAGGTAAAACTGTCTGTATTGATCTTATGGTAGTTCGAGGCCCCTTGGATTTCAATTTACTCCTTGGGTGAGACTATGTCTATGAAATGAAAGATGTCGTATCGACACTCTTTCGCGTGATGTCTTTCCCTCACAATGGAAATATTGTGACTATAGACAAGCTTTCGTTCCCTAGTCTTGATTCGACTACCAATAATCCAACACCCCTAAATGTTCCTGATTCTAAAGTGGTATCTACCCCGCCATGGGTTAGATATTTAGAATAAGCAAAGTAAAAAAAATAAAATAATGGTTAATTTGGATAAAAGTAGTGCTTCAAAATTCTACCATTGACTGGTCCACCTGGTATATCTGCTCAGTCTAACTCCTTCAAGAAAAATGCATTATTACCTCTGTAACCATAAATGATGTATGGGCCTTTCCAAAAAAAATAAAATTTACCATGTTTCCCTTTGTCTTCTCTTCTGGAATACCATTTGACTACTTTATGACCTATGTAAAAATCATTTTATTATGTTTTCTTGTCAAAAATACTTTTGATTTTGTCTTGGATCTCTTGTGATTTGACATGCATTTCTTCCCTGGTTTGCTGCAAATGAATGGTCTGATTTATCCTCCTTTAGATATCATTTGGTTCTACTTGCAGCTCTTGAATCATTTTCATCACCGGTACTCCCAATGAGGATGGAAAAATTGCATCCATCCCATATACTAACTGATAGGGAGATGTACCAGTGGATTTATTTGTAGTGAGTGTGTTTTCCCATAAGGCATTGATCAACCTTTTATTCAAGGTCTTCTTGTTATCTTCTAATAGTTTCTTGATGATATTAACCAGGATTTTTTTTATGATTATGCAAGTCCATTACCTTGAGGGTAATAGACAGTGGAATGGCCAAGGTTGATGTGATATTTGTTACAAAATTCTATCATTTTCTTGGATTTGAAGGCAGCTGCATTATCAGTAATGAGCTTTTGTGGGCATCCAAATCTAGAAAGGATGTTGTTTTCAAGGAATGAGATAATGAAAGAGTCATTAGGTTGTCTAGAAGGAACAAATTCTATCCACTTGGTAAAGTAATCATTGGCTATCAAAATCCATTTATGCTAGGCAGAGGAGGGTGGGTGAATTTCACCAATGAAGTCTAAACCCCATTGCTGAAATGACATTTCTACAGAAATAGGTTTGAGGGGTAATGGTAAGAGTTTATTCTTTCCTTAAAATATCTGACATTTGTGTTAGGAGGTCACATACTTTCTAACATCTGCAAAAGGAGTGGGCGAGTAAAAACTTGCCCTTAAAATTTTATCAGCATTTGTTTTCCAGTAAAGGTGTCCTCCACAATCACCTACATGAAATTCTTGCATAAATTTATCAGCTTCCTCTTTCAATAAACATTTAATAGAATTCCACCATGATCTTTCAGAAATAAAGCATTATCTATGATACAATTATTCATTGCTTTTAATTTTAAGAATCTACCTTTAGTTCTAGATAAACCAGGAGGAGCTTGTAGGTTGAGTAAAACAAATATAATATTTGGATACCAGGGTGAGTCTAAACAAGCTTCACTAATATGTGGAGTTTCCATCTATTACTGCAACAAAATTTATATCCAAGGCTTGAAAATTCGATTTAGCCATGAGTTTGGCTAAAACTTGGCCTTTAATCAATTTTGTAGTATTTATGTCATTATCATATTCCAATATAGTGGCAATACATTTGCCTCTCTTTCCATCAGGCCCATTCTGAGTCAGAATGTCCTTTACTACTGAATTTGGAACATATGCAACTATGTGGGAATACAAAATATACACTGTGAAATCTTTAATAGCTTTCACTATGGCAAGTGTATGTTTCTCCATAATATTGTACTTTAGTGTTGCATCTCTTAAGGATTTGTTGAAAAAAGAAATGGGTTGTTCATAACCCTCTTCATTCTTTTGCAACAACACTGCTACAATGGTGTGTTCTGTAGCGAAAGGAAAAATAAAAAAAAAATCTTTTTTAAAATCAAGACTTATGAGCACAGGTGTTTTAGTAAGGGCTTGTTTGATTGCTTCAAAAGACTGTTTGGCCTCTACTATCCATTTAAGTGTTGAATCCTTTTTCAACATGTTATTCAATTCTCTGATTAGTTCTGCTAAATCAGAAATGAATCTTCTAAGAAAAATTATTTTACCTAAGAATTCATGTAATTATTTGATGTTTCTAGGATGACTGATGTTTAAAATTGCTTCTATCCTAGATGGATCTATTCTAATTCCCTCTTTTGAAATTATGTGTCCTAGGAGTTTACCTTCTTCTAATCCAAAGAGTGTATTTTTAGGATTCAAGGAAATACCAAATTTTCTACATTTAATAAAAGTTCTTCTCAAATGATCTAGATGTTCATCATCTATTTTTGAAAATACTGTTATATCATCTAGATAAATTACTAGAAATTCATGGATTTCTTTGGCCAAAGCTATGTCCATAGCTCTCTGGAATGTAGCTCCAACATTAATCAATCCAAAGGGAATTTTCAAATACATGAAAGTTCCACATGGAGTGGTAAATGCAGTCTTTGCTTGATATTTTGGTTGAACTAGGATTTGGTTGTATCCAGAAAATCCATGAAGCAATGAAATTTTGGATGACCGTGTTAGCCCCCTATGAAATTTTTGACAAGCAAACACAGGGCTAAAATATTTTTGAGCCTTCAAGGAATGAATTTCCTCTGAAAACACATCATCCTTGAAGCCTCCTATGCCTTTTCCCTTTGATGAATCCTCACCGCGGTTTTCATTATAAAGCCTCTCTGTTTGAGAAGAAGAATGCCCAAAAGGCCTCCATTTATCCTTTCATTTCAGCCCTATTAAGCCTCTGTCATCATCACCTTTTCCCGCCTTTTCTATTTCCCCTTAAACCTTTCAAATACTCTTTGTTTGGTTTGATATCCCCTTATTCTATCTACCGATCTCCTTTTTCAGCCTTAAAAACCCTCCTTTTTGGCTAAAAAACCCATTTTTCCTTATGCTAGTCTAGCCCCTTTCGGCCAGCCCCTTAACCACTTCCCCATATGCCCCGGGTACTAATTGCAATCGCAAATCTTAAAATATGCTGCCCACTACAGCCCCTGATTACGATCCCCTGACTATAATCTCCGTCGTCGATTCCCCTTTAATCCAACGGTCATTGCAAGCCTGATCGCGCCCACATATCCCTTTCGTCACTCCCCCGATTAGTATCCCCACCGTTGATTCACGTCTAATCCGATGGCTCTCGCATCTTTTCCCGATCATAATCGCAATTTCCAAACAGCGCCACCCTCCGCCTTGTGCGATTGTGATCCTCCGACGCAGTCTCCACCGTCGATCTCTCACAGATCCAGCGGTCCAAAGCCAATCACTCCATCACCTATCGGACTTAGGTTCTCCCCCCATCGCTCCTCCTCCGATTCAATCTCAGTCGTCTGTATCAACCTGATCGACGGCCCGCATACTTCCTTCCACCAAACCTCCATTTCACCACATTTTCACCTATTTTCCTTAGAACCACTGTCTTCACAGCTGCACCACTATTCTTCCAGGCCTCACAACATCTCTTCTGCCAACCTTGGGTTTTATAATTGGTTTGTTTTATTGTGCAGGGAATTACAGAGTGGTGAATTCGCTCCTTCATAGTCACAGTGAATCAGAAGCACAAAGAGGCCATTACAGTAGTGGCTCAGTAAAACAATAGAGACGGATTAAGCGGATTAAAGCCAGCTAGTTTAACATTCAAACCTAATCCCGTGATCAAAAGGATTAAGGCACAATCTGAAGATTTGAAGAGCACAAGAAATGAGCCATATCTACTCTCAGCATCAGCAGGACATTTTCTCAGAATAGTACACCTCCGACAAAGGTCTCCATGCCTCCCCGAGCTCCCAAAGGCCATCTCACTGATAGAGAGCTTCTAAAAACTATCAGGACAACAATAATGTAGGTATGGAAGCCCAGCAGACCTTCAATCGCCCTACTTGCTTCAGAAGACAAAGCAGAGAGCTTTACAGCCAGAAGAAAACTTCAAAGAGGACAAATCCAACCTGACAAAGACTCCAGACCAGACCCCAAGTACAGCGCAGAGCTATTAAGTGGAGTGGCGTGAAATGTCTCCTCCACTATGTCTTAATAAATCAATTTAATGTGTATCACCTACTCTTGCTATTTATTTTTCCCTATAAAGAATCCCAGAAAACACATTGTAAAGGGTTGGATTGCGTTATTGCTGCTGTAGTTGTAGGGATTCATTGCTTACTATTAGAAACAATTTTGGGAGAGAGTAACAGAGTAGTTTGTAATGTAGTAGGATGGGAGGAGAAAGTTTAGACTGTAATCAGCCATTGAGCTCATTCTATGTGACTGGTTTTGCGTCAAGTAATCAAGCAAATTTCACAGGATCATGGTTTATTAATATGGGTGATGTTTCTCTCTTTACATCGTTTATTTAGATTATTCATGCTATTCATTTTCTTTTGGTACGCATCAGAAATATGGCATAGGATTTACCCTCGCATGGTACCCTATGTTTCTGCTCTCCCTACCTTCAATTTTTTCCACTGATTGTGAATCTAAGAGTGAATTCTTGTAATTTAACTAGTGTAGCAGTTGTTATTTCATTGCTAGCTGATGTGTGAATTCGGGTTTGCTGCTTCGATGTTCTTTTTGGGGTAAAAACAGGGAAGGTTAAAAGTCCTTCTTCGATCTATAGACCCTAGCTCTGTGTTAAACTTATCTCTGTTTTCTCTTGGAGCATGCTAAATTAGGCCTAGAGTTAAATGACCTCTGGTCTGATCTATAAGCTACCCCTTTTTCCCTCCTTTGAGAGTTGCCTTTGAGTATGTCAAAGCAGGCCTGGAGTTAAATGACCTATGACCTGATCTCCAGACAGAAATTGGGTTGCTTTTCCTTCTTTCACTTTCAATCCTTAATGTCCCATCCCACCATCTATCTAAGAAGATATCCTTTAGTATAAATGACTTGCCCTTTGGAAATCCTTGGCTAGTTGTGTGTGAGTAATCTCCTTTCATGACTCCATAGCCCAATGGATGGCACAATCTTGACTCATTCTCTTTTTCCAAAACGTCCTACTTCTCTACTCCTTCTTTCCCATTACCTTCTCAGTCTATGATCTCATGACACAACTGATAGCCAACCCAATCATTTAAAACCCCCCGTGCTTCATACCTAGCCTAATATCTCATTTGAGCTTAAAAGATATATCATTCTTTGTTTTATTGGAGAGACCCCTCTTCGGGTCCAGGAGGGCTAGATCCTGTTACCCCCTATAAATTCCTTGACAAGCAACCAAGGGGCTAATTTGTTTTATGAGCCTTCAAGGAATGCATTTCTCTTGAAAACACATCACCATTGAAGCCTTTTCATGCTCTCTGCCCTTTGATTATTTCCCTCTGCTGTGCTTGAGTCAATAAGCCTCACTGATGATGATAAATTGTGCTCCTAAAGGCCTTTATTTGCCCCTTGTACCTCTGCAGAATTCTCCATTTCATCCCTTTTTTCCCATTGTCAAAATTCCCCTCTTACCCTCTAAATCCTCCCAAAATCCCCTATTAATCCTACAAATGCCCCTCATTTGGCCTATTTTCCCCTTATTCCCTCTATCATTACCTTTTCCTAGCCTTAAAAAATACTAAAAATGGGCCAAAAACCCATTTTCCACATTATGTGGGCTTAGCACCTTTCGGCCCTAGCCCCCTCACCCTTTTCCACCACGTGACCCAGTGCCAAGACCAAGTGCCAAGGCAGAAGGCGCTCATCACAAATGTATATTGGGAGCATTTCTGGCTGTCGATCTGTTTATATCGGATGGTCTTCACAGGTCAGCGCCACGCCATGGCCCACTCCATTCGCCCCGCCTTGATCACACATCCATTGTTCATTTACCCACCGAATCAACGGTCAGATTTTCACCCGCCCGGTGGTCCCCGCGCCGCACACTATTCAAAAACCGTCAGTTTCTATCTCACCGCCATTGGAGGGTGTGTGGTATTTCTCGTTTCGGAGCGATGCCACTTACCGCAAGGCACGTGTCTCAAGCACTATTTGAAAACTGCCCCTCCACGCGCGTTATCATTCATCCGCAGATCTGGCGCGAAATTGTTGTACATCGTCCGATCTGGGGCGGGCAATCCAACGGTGATCGCGTCGTGAAGATGCACAGGAGTTAAAACAAGGCAATTGTACCCCTGGGCCACTATCCATTGCCCTCCGACGAATTTTCAGTCGTCGATATCCTCCTGAGATTGGACGGTCCAGATTTAACTACATGTCCCGCCGTTGACCGGTCCTGCCACGTCACCAGTCCACGTATTTTCATCATGTTTTCTTCGGTCCCCTATATATTTCTTTCAAAGGTCAATTTTCATTTATTTTCATTCGAAATTTGCTGCAGTCCACCAGCTTTCTCCAGACCATCCTACATGTTTTCTCTGCGTTTTCACCGTCACCCTGCACTGTTCCGCCGTTTTAGCAGACTGCACGGCCATTTCCATCATCCCCACTGCATCTACCCTTCCCATGCATGGTTTTCTTAATGTATTTGCGTGTTTTGTAGGGTTACAGGTGGTGAAATCCACCATGGTTCATAGCCTCTGTTACAGTGACAGAGAACACAGGAAAGGACAATTTTTAGGAGCTGAAATTATGGAGAAAGGCTTGGGAAGGTGCCACGAAATGAATTTCATTAAAGGATCGGGTTAGACTTTGTCAAATCTCTCCAGAGCCATTAAAGCACAGTTTTCGAAGTCAGAGGAAATCATGGAAGCGACAAAGAGTATTAGTGGGAAAACAGAGCGTTTAGGGCCTGCAATTGCAGATTTTGAGCCTTAATCCAATAATTTAAAGGAAGAATACCAGACCGAAGACATCACGGATCACACGGAAGGCCTAGCGTGAGGAAAAAAATACTATCAGGTTTTCACATCAGCATATTGTTCTTTCCATAAAGGACGGAGTGCCCATACTATTTTCATTCTATAACATGTTACTGAGGAAATTCCTGCCCTGAAAACAGTCCTACGCTATCAGAAAAATTTGTTACACGGTATGGCAGACCCTAGCATCATTATTCTACCTTTTTTAATTCACCGTAATGCTACAACAAGTACATCAGAGTCATACCGGAGTAAATGGAAGCCTGGAGAAGACCACTCTTTCACCCGAAGAGTGCCATAGATAAATGCACAAAATTTAAACAGAATGGGTTTCGGCCCTCTTTCTTTTCAGAGTTTTAATGCTTCATTTAGATTTTCACCTACCTCCTCTGCTCTCTTCAGCTATAAAATTTATGGAGAAGCTCATTGTAAAGGTTGTTGTTGATCAGTTATCAGAGAATTACAAGTTATTTCTTTTGAGACATATTCTCTGTGTAAAGTTGTAAGATAGGCCGAGGAAGATGTTTTCAGACTGAATATCCAGCTATTGGTAATGTTTTACTTGACTGGCATTGCTCTTTAATATGACAAGCACATTTCTTTGGATCCTGATCTAAAGCAGCGGTGATGTTTTCCTATCTCTGTATTTGTTTTTAACTTGCAGTTCATTTCATTTCATTTCTACTGGCTCGCATCAGAAATCTGGCATAGGATTTACCCTTGTTAGGTACCCTATGTTTCTACTCTCCTTGCCTTTAATGTTTTCTACTAAATGTGTTATCTAAGGGTTGATTTCAATTAATTTAACCAGTGTAGTGGATGTCATTGCCTACTAGCTGATGTATGAATTAATGAATCTGTTCTTAGATGTTCCTGTTAGGATTTAATTGAATGAATTGGGAACACTGGGAGGTCTAGAACTCTGTCTCTATCTCACTAGGATCCTTTTCAATTAGTTGAACCTTTCTAAGATCCCTCAAGATAGAGGCTAAAGCATTGAGAATTCAAAGTCTCTATCTGATCTCAGGTCTTTAACTTTGCGTTCTAAATCTTTATTATTTCCTTCTCTCTTACCATCTCATACCGCACTATCATCTTTAAGATCCAATGCTTTAGATGACTACCCCAACTGAAAGCCTGCACATTGACTAGCAAGTAAACCCTTTCCTGACTCCATTGCCCAATGGTCTTGATGTTCTCTGAAATCATCCCTCCTTTGCCTAAAATCCTCTTCGCTCATCCTTGTCTTATATTGAACCCTTCTTTCCTGATTACCAACAACCAAACAAACAATCAAAAAAACAAACCCCGAGCCTTATAACTAGCCTAATATCTTAACCTTTGAACTTCAAAGACATATACCTTTGACAATCATAGAGAGATCCCTCACTGCACCTAGGAGGGATAGATCCTGAGGTCTGAAAGTGGTTTGATGTTGTCTCATCTTTTGGTATTTCCAACCTTGCCAAAGCATGGGAACCCCAACATAATGGTGACTCCACTAGGGAACTTTCTGAGTATTTTCCATCTTACTACATCACAATAACCTCATAAACTTAGAACCTTTGGTTAGGTTGGAAGTTAAACAATCCTATTCTCTAATCAACCTCCATTTGTTGTGTTCTATCCCACACTCTTAGACAGAGTCCGGAAAGGGCTAGGTAGCCTCCGGATCTCATCCTCTTCGGAGGTGACACATCTGGTAAATGCCCTCCTAGTCAATCTCTGGTTAGATTTTGCTGTGTTTGAGGTTATTCCTGAAAGGGGACATCTCATAAGCACTGTGGTGGATAGTGTACCCTCCAGAAGCATCCTAAACCTTCCACCTGGCGACTCCATAGCTCCTTAAAGATAAAAGACTCCACTGGTGATTAGTAGGCTTGCTGATTATCTTGGTTCACATAAGACTCCACTGGGAGACCAACCTTTATAACAACATCAACCACAATAGAAGGAACAAGTAGGGTTAAGATGCTTTATTGGAAAACAACGTTCTGGCTTTTAGAACCATTCACACAAGAGCTTATCCTAATCCAAACCCCCCTAAAATAGTTGACAACCCTCAGATCATCCTCAAGATATCTCCTAAACCTAAAAAATAAACTATTTCCAGCCACATCCATAGAGCTAACTCTACACCAGAAGACCTTACAGCTCTACTAGTCCCACCTTTCGACCTAGACCTACCAAGCAGATTACTAAGAACTAGGTCATTCAGTGTTCTAGACCAGCCAGACCTTGAGCTTCCCATTTCACCATCTCATAGTGGTCAACACATCAGGGAAAAAGAGACCCCTCCATCTACTCCCCTTGATATTCACTTCATTCGAAACTTGGGGCTCTGCCACCCTAAATCTGCCCAACAAGCTTCTGATGGTCCTAGTATCCCTGTCATCCATATACCAGCTACTCAAACCAACCCTTTACCTCATAAAAACATCATCATGGCAGCCTGGTATGCCCCTCTGGTTTTACCCCAGCCTCTAGTACCCTTACCCAATGATTATCAATCAAAGATCCCACACTTCACTACAAAAGAGTCCACCACAACTCAACACCATGTAGATAGGATGGAATATTCTTTTGACTACATGGAGATAGATGATGATATAGTCAAAATGAGAATTTTTGCCCAGAGCTTAGGAGGTGATGTGAAAAAATGGTTTAAAAGCCTACCTCGTAATAGTATCCAAGACCTTCCTGCCTTATACCAGATTTTCATAAAAAAATGGGAAGTTAAGGCCAACCCTCTCCAAATCCTAGAAAAATACAAGAATCTTAAGAGAAATGTAGGGGAGATTTTCCATGACTACTCTGCAAGGTTTAACAGCATTTATAATGCTCTTCCTCCACACATGAAACCTCCCCAAGGTATGGTCCTAGTGAAATACCCTGAAGGCTTGGATGCTGATATGGCCTACCAGCTTAGGGAGAGGGATTACAACACATTGGAAGACATGCAAAAGGGAGTAGTGAGTGTAGAGGCTAATCTAATTGAGAAGAAAGCAAGATTGAGAGCTGAGAAAAGGGTAACATATAGAGATGACAATGTAGCTTCCACATCTGATCCCAATTATGACCGCATATCCAAAAACATGGAAAAGCTATAGAAAATGATGGAAAAAATGGTTGTCACAGTTAGCAATCAAAATAGAAACCAAAGTCATAACCAGAACCAGAACTTTAGAAGAAACAACACCACTCCCGACAGACAAAGAGAGTCAGATCAAAAAATTGTTCCCCCATTTCAAGAAAACTTCCTTGATGAAGATGAGGGAATCATAGAAGAGTCTGAGGGGACCACCATAAACATGTTTGAAACATAAGATTCAATCCACAACTGTTACATAGAAGAAGATCAGCCATCACACTCATATTGGGATGAGGAAAGATTAGAATCTGAGGATTACAGACTTGGATTTGAAGATGCCATCATGCAGGTCAGACAGTATGAACTTAGGAGTAAGAAAAGCCTAGATAATTACAAACCCAAAGCTTCTGAGATTACCATCAAGAAAATACCCGAGAAATATTCTAAAGCAACTGCTGAAAGTAACAAATCAGCAGCTGAGAGTTCTGGGAAGAACAAAGAAAAGGACAACCAAAACACTGATAAACAAAGTCAACCAACTAGTAGCACTAGCACTGCAGTTAGTGCTCCTGATAAAAAAATTCTAACACTGTGCATAGTGAGAATAAACCCACTGATTCTTCCACCAAGGTGGTGGCTAACAAAACAGAGTTAAACATTCCAAAGAGTCAGTCCACTTTCAATTTGAAGAGTGATATTGAAAAAATTAAAATCTCTGTCCCTCTCTCTGAGCTGGCCACTCAGGATGTGTATAAAGGCCAAATTTTGAAAGCATTAAATTTAGGTGAGAACAGTGACACTGTAAATCTGAGTGATGATCAACCAACCCTTCTGTTTTGTCCAAATATAGAAGGAAATTTTCAGGAAGGGGTAGTGCCACCTTTTTATATCAGTCTTAATATCCATGACAAGATCCTTCACAATGCAATGTATGATTCTGGGGCATCTCACAACTTAATTCCTAAGGTGGTTATGGAAAAGATAGGCCTAGAGATAACCCACCCCTATAAATATTTATATTCATTTGACTCTAGCAAAGTAAAATTTCTGGGCCTAATCAAAGACCTATGGGTAAGCCTTACCCAGATTCCAGTAAAATGTATGGTCATGGATGTTGTGGTGGCAGATTGCCACCTAAGTATGGTATGTTGCTGTCAAGGTCATGGGGAGCCAAGCTCCAAGGAACAATGCAGGTGGATGGGGCTTATGCCACAATTCCTGTTTTTAGCCAACTTAGAAGACTGTATAGGGAAGCACAAATGAAATTCCTGGTTAGTAGCCCCGAAAAACCTGAAAATTCACCTTTATACTCTATACACATGGATCTTGACTCCTTCATCCTTTTCAATGATGAATCTACAGAGGGGTTAGGATTCAAAAACATAGATACACACAATGAAACAGAGCCTATGGACTTTAACATAATGGCTACTCTAGACTCAGAGGAGAAAGATGTAGAAAAATTTGAATAGTGCACTGAAACAAAAACTCAGAGTAAACCAGAAATAGAATACAGTCAATTGATTAGTCACTCTCCGCAAGCTCATACACCACATCAAGAACGAAACAATGGTAAACTCGAGAAATAACCTTTATGGGAAATGAATTTCGATGGGTCATGCACCAAGAGAAATGCAGGAGTAGGAGTGTGGGTGCATAACACAGAGAGTGACTATGCAGAAAGCCATGCATGTAACCTGCACTTCAAATGTACAAAAAATATCGTAGAATATGAGGCTCTGATCCTAGGCTTAACTCTGTTGAAAAAATTAGGAGCCCGTAGGATAACTGTGCATGGAGAACCTGAGTTGATCATTAAACAAGTAAATGGTGAATACAAAGCAAAACATCCTAGGCTGAGAGCATACAGGAATGACACTCTGGATTTATTGAAAACCTTTGTAGAATACGAGCTGGTGTTTGTCCCTAGGAGTCAGAACGCAATTGCAAATGGATTAGCCTACATGGCTAGTTCATATCACAAGCCTCCCAGCGACCAATAGATCATCATGAAGACAAAATTCAAACCTGCAGTGGTGGACAATGAAAAATATTGACAGGTCTTTGAGGGAAATAAGCAGATTGAGGATTTCCTGATAGGCAGAAATGAGTTTGAATTTTCTGACTCAGACTCTACATCTGACAATAGCTTCCTAAGTAAAGAGTCCTCAGATGAGGAAGAACCACCTTGTAACATAGAAATAAAAACTTTGGATGAACAGATTGGAAATCCAAAAGAAAAATTTGAAAACGCAGATAGTGAAGAAGTAGAGGTGCTGCAGGCCAAAGATAAGAACATACCTCGAGGTCTGGCACCTTTAGAGGACCTTTTTGACTTTGACGATGTAGCAAAAAATCCCACTATAGAACACTCAGATTTTGAGGTGGAGGAATGCAACATAGGCACTGAAGATAAACCCAAGATGATCAAATTTATATATTTCCTCTGTTTCTACTGTTTCTAATTTATATATTTCTACTTTAGTAAATCTAGTTGGTTCCGTTTTATCTACGTCGTTTACATTTAACTCACTATTTATTGTATAATCTATTGTACAATCAGTATCTATATTACAATCTTGAAATTCTCCCTCGGCATTCATAAAATTATAGATTTGAGATTCTTGTGAAAAAATATGCCAATATTTCAAATTATCTAGTATAGTTGGCCTATGTATGACCTCTGTAGTGTATTGATGATTTGGTTGAAAAGGTAATCTGCATGTGCTGGCAAAAGTGGCCAAACTGTGAGCTTGCATATTTTTTTTCCTTGGAATAACAACAAAGTCAGTGTCAAGAAAATAATTTATCAAACCTAAAATGGTTTCTCTGTATTGGCTAAGTCAAGTATTATTCACAAGATAATATCCTCTAATTTGTTTTATGATAAGTTTTGAGTCTCCCATGATATAAACTCTCTTGGCACCAAGTTTTCTTATAATTTGCAGTCCTAAGATTAATGCCTCGTAATCTGCCATGTTATTAGTGCACTTAAAGTTTAACCTGAAAGCATGACCTTCTGAATTATCATTTTCTAAGTTATAAATCCATACCCCTGCTCCTGCTCCTAATCTGTTTACAGAACCATTGAAATCTAAGTGCCACATAGACTCATGAGTTATATTGTCACTGTCAATTTATTTATGTTTCTATTCTACAACAGTGTTTTTATTTGTGCCAATGTTTGAATTACATAGGATAAAAGAGTCCATATCAGAGTGCACAAAAAAAAGGATAATTTTGTGGTTTTTCTGCACTACTGGCCATGCATTTCATCAAAGTTTCTCTGTAAAGTTTTTTGGGCTGACCAAATACAAAAATTGTAGCATATGACATGTCTAACTACAGTGATCACTGTAATTTTTCTCCCCATGAGCGAGATAATAACATTCCATACTTTAGAGGGATATCATAAACTACAATATCCATGACAATACTCTTAGCTGTGTATTTGACTAGAGTGACACACAAATCTTTTATCAGGCTATGACATTTAAATTTACTAGAATCAAAGGAGAAAAGTTCTTTGTATGGTTTGGTGGTATCTAGATTCAATGTTTCCATGATTGCCTTAGGCATTAAGTTGTGATATGCTCCTGAATCTAACATAGTATTGTGTAAGATATTGTCATGAATACTCAAACTAATGTAGAATGGAGGACACCACCTTCTTGATGTTTTCCTTTTACCTTAGGACCAAATAGTAACTCTGTTTGGTCATCATTGAGGTTAACATCTTCTCCTTCACTTATGTTCAGTGCTTCAGTGATTTGTGCTTTGTATAAATCATTTTTCACCATATCTATTAAAGGAAATGGTATTTTCAATTTGGATATTAAACAAGATTTAAGTTTTTCCTAACGGAATGATTTCCTCTTTACCAATTGTAGTTTGAGTGTTTTTATCTTTTTAATCAGCAATTGGTATTTTGGTTTTTGTTTCCACTATTTTATTTTCAATTTTCTTTTCTGGAACAGTCTGAGTGGCAGTAGTAGTTTTAGCAACAGTTGATGTTTGAGTATTATAAAATGTTATGTCTACAATTTTTGGACTGGTTTCAATCATTGGAGTGGAAATGTTATGAGTTTCTCTAGGGATAATTTGCAATACTTTCGACATAGGAGCTTCTATTGTTTTCTTGGTCTGAGTTTGGACTTTTTTCTTAGTAGGGGATTTTGTGTTTTTCTTACTTCTAAGGCTGTATTTTTTGTGAAATTCATATATTGCAGACTCATAGCCTCGTTTATAGTCAAAGGACTTCCCATATTCTAACTGTAATTGTTGTAGCATGTATAATTCATGTTCTTCTTGGGTAAGAAAAATAGTATTATCATCATTTATTCCCTTTAAGTTAAAATGGGTGTCTTGGTATTCATCATTTTGTTGGGAACTCTCTGCATAGTTTTCTTGGAAAGGTGGTCTAATCAATTGATTAGGTGTTGTTTCTCTTGATTTACCAGTATTTGTATTATTCCTAAAGTTGGGATTTCTGATTTGAGGACCTTGCTGATTATCCCACTGAGGTTTTCTTTCCATATTTTCTAATCTATCCACTATTATTTCATACTCTTAGCTAAGCTATCTATATTACTGTCTGATGTGTATGGTTCATCCTTAATTGTAACTCTTCTTTCATTTCTCATCCTAGCTCTTTTAGCTAACAAGTTAGCTTCTACACTAACTGCATTACTTTGCATTTGTTCTTATGTTTCATGGTTTCCTTCTCTCAATTGGTAAGACATATCAATATCAAAACCATCTGGAAATTTTATTAGAGCTAAGTCTGGTGGAGGTTTGATATTTGCAGGGATTGCATTGTAAATGCTATTAAACCTAGTACAATAATCCTAAATAGATTCATTAGTAGCTCTTCTAATGTTTTCATATTAAGATAATATTTGTAAAAGAGTTTTTCTTTCTCTCCCATCTATTGATAAATAATTGATGAAATGTAGCTAAATCAGCTATATGATTGGCAGGTAAATATTTAAACCATTTCTTTACATCTCCTACTAATGTTTATGCAAAAAACCTCATTTTTAAACCAAATTCATCAATTTAATGTAATTCAAGGTAATCAATAAATTTTTTTACATGTTTTTGAGCAGTATATTGACATGTACCATCAAACTGAAATATTTTACTTTGGTAATGCTGGGGCATGGCATGTAATTGAGCTGGTAAGACCAAAGGGGCATCTCTGGTTGCCGTGGCTAAGATGCTAGTTTGACTGGGAGGTAAATTTGTGGTGCTTGGTGATGAGTTTGAAGTACTTGCAGATGAACTTTGAACACTAGAATATGTACTTGGAGATGATGTTGAAGTGTTTGAAGATGTAGTAGAAGTGTTAGAAGATGAACTTGAAGTGTTTGAATATGTATTTGGAACACTTGAATATGGAAATAAAAATTTAGGTTGAAGACGAAGCTTGGGGATGAATGGTTTTGTGGAATGAACTGTGATGCATATTATAGATGAGGTGGTACTAAATAAAGTTGTATTTAAAGTCTCTAAAGGTATGGTAGAATGCTTAGGGGTAAAAGCAGTTAAAGCAACTAATTCAACATACTTTTGAAAATAGACTTCATATATATCCTTAATCAAAGTTGCAATCAAAGCATCAAGTTTATCAAAAGTCTCTAGAATTTGTTGATCTAAGTCAAGTTGTATAGTTTCCTTATTTTCTCCAATAAATTGAATATAGTTAATTTCTATTACACTATCATAGATTGAATTTTCAGATTTGGTTCTAAACAAAGAGTGTTCAACTGATAAATCAAATTCAATATCTTGTAAGCTTGATAATTCTTTAGGGAGTAAATTTGCTTTGATTAATTGACTACTACTTCCTAGAATTTTTCCTTTTTTGGTTTTTCTTAAAATTCTGTCAGGATCATCAACAATTATAGCAGGATATGGATCAGGATGAGCCCTGGTATAGTATGTTCTTTTAGAATCCAGAATTTTAATTTTCTATGAAAAATTCTAAAAACCCTAAATAAAACTTAAGGTGAAAAGATGAGAAAAAGTGTTTCCTTTAAGATTTATTTAAACTGAGGACTGATTTCCCAAGTATGGTCGCTAGTATGTTATCACTCCAATAATTTCCAAGGGTTTTTGTGCGTGTTTAAAGAAATATTAGAGGTAACTATCAACCTAATTGTAAGATCAGGATCTAGCCTTCCTAATGCTCAAAGAGGCTCTCTCTTAATGATTTAACTTCGTTTTTTAACTGATTTTAGGCTAGTTATGTAAGATTGATTTGGTTTGATTTAACTTGTTGGTGGAATTACTGATTTACATGGGCAGGTGTATGACTATTTTCCATTGGGATATGGAGTCAAAATATCAAGAAAACAAGACAAAATCAAGTTCTAAAGGAAGTGTTCACAGGGCAAGGTAGCTGAGAAAAATCAGATCTTAAAGGCTGAATGGTGAAGTGGTTTTCAATCGGGATCAAGGAGCAGTTATGGATTCCTTAAACCAGATAATGAAGGAGGGCAAAAGAGGTCAATTGGGATGGGAGAGAAATTAAGGATTCTTAGATCCAGATATCAAAAGAAAACATTAAAATGAATAACAGTTCAGAACAGAGTGTACTTAAACAAATTCTGCAATAATATTCCTGTTATAACATTTAAATTTGGAAAACATGCAAGTTTATGAAATACTTAAGGAAAAACATGAAAAATTGAAATATGCTTCACTGAAGTGGCTCAACACATGAATATTGTAATGCAATTCCTTTATTACTTGTCCTGTCTGTTGACTTGAAGATGGTACAACAAAACCTCGGGTGTTTAGATCAATTACAACTATAGAAATGTTCAGGAATCCAAACTCAATACTTTGAATTATGAAGTATTTATACAAAAACTAATAAAAAATATCCTAAAACTGACTTAGGAATTATTCAAGGGAATTAAAATATCTTCATGCAAGAAGATAGATACAACTATGTAACTAAATGCAAGTTGTCCCTATTTTTTGGTTTATTGTTTGCTTCTTTGATATTTTGTTGTCTTATCTCTTTGATTGTTGTTTTCACACTGGCTGCCTTTTCTCTGTTGAGTGTCTTTTACGATGCTTGTTTTTCATTGTCTTCATCTTTGAACTCTATCTTTGCTATCATTGTGAATTTTGTTAGCCACCTATAAATTTTTGTCAAGAAAACAGGTGGCTAAATATGTTTCTGAGTCTTCAAGAGATACATTTCCTTTGAAAATCTATCATTCTTGAAGCCTCCATGTGTCTTCTATCCTTTAAAAGACCCTCATTGCTTTTTCCATTGAAGAACCCTGCTGTTTTTTAAGAAAACTATTTTCAAAAGGCCTATGTAATTGCCCATTTTCACTTATTCCCTTTCATTTTTATAAAGCCTCCTTTCATCTTTTAAACTCCCATTTTTCCTCTAAAAACCTCCAAAATCCCCCTAAACCTATAAAAATCCCTTTTATTGGTTTAAATCACCCTTTTTCCACTTTACCGAAAGCCAAGAAAACCCTCAAAAAACCTTCATTTTGGCTTAAAAACCCCCTTTTTACATTGAGGCCTTAAGCCCCTTTCAGCTTAGCACTTAGCCCCTTTTCCACATGTGACCCGTGCCCAGGACCAGGCACTAAGCCCCATCGTGAAATCGAAATCAGAGCTTTCTTTACCGCCTTTTTCTTTGTTTCTTCTCTTTTTCCGATGTGATGAACCATTGCTCCATAGACCTCCGCTTCAATATTGACTGTCGATCTTTCAAGATCCAACGGTCAACGCTAATATCACATTGCACCCATAACCTCTTTTCATTACCCATCCGATTGTGTATAGACCATTGATCCCCCCTCTAATCCGACAACCCTCGCATGATCACCAATCGCAAAAGTCTTAAGTGCCATCCCTTGTCTCCGCCGATTTGCGATCCCCGATCTAATCCCGACCGTCCATCCATATAGATCCGACGGCTGAGACACCATCTTACTCCACTCTTGAGCCTAACATCATCGCTCTGCCGATTTAATCTGGACCATTGAATCCACAAGAACTAACGGCCCATATTAAATCGCGCTCCGCTCATGTGCCCTCTGTCATTTCCCCCTAGTCAAATATCGACCGTTGATCTCCCCTCTGATCCGACGGTCCGCGCTAAATTGCAAATCGCAAAATCAAAAACCTCAAAGTTTTGGCCCCCTACCTTTTCTTCCAGGTGATTAAATCCTAGCCGTTCATTCCTATAGATCCGATCGCTCTCCTTCTCCCCGCTCATTCACTTGCCCCTTTGCCCACAACTTTCTCTTTTAAATCTCCACCGTCCATTCCATAGATCCAACGGTTAGCATTTAAACCACCGTTGATTCTTCCCACCTTACTTCCCGTGCACCTTTCCACATCACGCTCTCATTCCCACCGTCAGATCTCCCCGCCTTTCATCCAACGGCTAAAAATGCATATCACGTAATTTTTGCGCCCGAGGTTTAATGTTTCAAAATTACGCGATAAAAGCAGTTTCAGGAGGACATGTGTCAGGCGGCGAGGCATATCACGTTTTTTGGAAAATATTTCAAAACCACTCCAAATTTGCGCAAAAACCATTCCGTTTTTCCGCTTACCACCCTTCTCCACAACTGCAGCTTTTAATCCTAGTCGTTGACTGTTTAATCTAACGGTTCATATTATATCGTGTTCCCATCCATTTTACATTCATCAGACCTTCCAAAGGACTTCCTCAGAAGATCTCCACCGTTGATCTTGTCCAATGATCTGACGGTCTAAATTCAATCTTCCTTCGCCCTCCTGGTCCCACCACCAAATTCCCCCATTTCCTCTCATTTCACCCTTTTCCTTTGTATTTGCCCCGGCTTTAAAATTTTACATTTTAACACTAAAGGTTATTTTTTCCGCCTAATGTAGTATAACCTTCTAAACAACTTCACCGGTGAATCCTGACCATAGATCGCCACTGTCTAAATTAATCCAACGGTCCCGAACCGTCCTCGCACCAGACCTCCATCAGGCCAATTTTCTCCCATTCCGCCATGATTTTTACCTATTTTTTTGCCTACATCCTCCATTTTCACTACTGCGCCACCATTCCCTCAGTCCTCCACAACATCCCTCCCACTCCCATAGGTTCTTTCATAATTATTTTGATTGTATTTTTGTAGGTTTCAGTGGTGTAAATTCACTCTGTCTCACAATCACAGATAGGGTAATACAGGGCGCAGAATGCCATTCTTCAGAGAAGAGATAGCAGGAGAGACATCCAGAAAGGGTTCAAAGCATGTTTTTCATCCAAATTAGAGTTATTAAATCTGTTTCAAACCCTCCAATGCCATTAAAACCTGTGTATCCATAGACAAGATAGAAGAGAAGTGGCAAAGAATATCAATGATTGGTTTAAGGGATTAAAGCCTATTATTGAAGATTAAGTGCTATAATCTAGTGTTTAAAGGACAAAGATATAGATTAAAGACCTTATAGATGATCTATAAGGCTAATAAGGCCTAAAGCACATGAAACAAGCCATATTAGTGTCTTCACATCAGCAAAATGTTCTTTCCCAAGAAAGGACATGTTCCCATAGTGTTTTTTATTCTTCATCGAGTTCCTGAGAAGATCACCACCCTGACAGAAGTCCTAAGATTGCCAAAGCATTAGTTACAAAGCATGGAAGGCCTGAAAGTCATTTATCTACCTTACTTGTCTCAGTGTACAAACAGAGTACAAAATGCCAAAGAGTACTTCAAGAACATACCTCTGGAGTTATTATCAGCCTGTCGAAGACCACTAATTCATCCAAAGGGTACTGAAAGTCAATACAGGGATATTAAGATAGAATGGGCAGCAAAAAACCTCTCCCTCTATTTTAATGAACCATTTAAAGTCCTATCTACCTCTACTACCACACTTTCATCTATAAGAACTCATGAAAAATACATTGTAAAGGTTGTTGGTTGGTTAACCATGGATTGTAAGTTGTTTCTTTGAGATAGAGTTCTGTGTGTATTAGTTGTAAAATAGGTTGGGAGATGATTTCGAGTTGATATCAAGCTGTTTGAAAATGATGTATGTGAATGGTGTTGCTCTTTAATATGACAAGCATGTTCATTTGATCCTGATCTAAATTAGTGGTGATGTGTTCTATCTTTGTCAATGTTTTCCTTCTGTTATTCATCATATTTCATTTATCTGATAATAATCAGTAATCTAGCTCAGGATACACTGCTGTAAAGTACCTTGATGCTTCCTGCTCTTCTTATCTTCTATGTTTTCTACTAACTGTGTATCTAAGAACAAGTTCAATATAATCTAACTAGTATAGTAGTTGGTTCTCCCTGCTTATTGATGTATGAATTTAGAGTTTGTTTTTAGATGTTCTTGTCTAGTTTTAGCTGAAAGAATTGGGAAACTTGGAGTTTCAGAGTTTTTCTGTCTCATTAGGGTCCTTTTCCAATAGTTAGCCTTTCTAAGATCCCTTAAGGTGAATGTCAAAAGCATTGAAAGTTAAAATTATTTCTCTGATCTTAGGCTTCACTTTGCTCAAATATTAAATTTTTTCTATTGTCTGAAGAGTTAGCCTCATAGGAGTTTGATCATAGAAGGTTAAGGCATGCCCTGTCCCTAGATTTCCTCATAAGTGGTCACCTTGGAAGGTTTCCTTGTCATTCACCTTCATTTCCTTATTGTTTCATCCCATACTATCATCTTTAGAGATCCTCTGTTTTAGATGACTAGCCCATTCGAAAGCCTTGGATATTGAATTTTAAGTAAACCCTTTTATGATCCCATTGCCCAATGGACTTGAGTTTTCTTTGAATTGTCTCCCCATTTCCAAAAATCCTTCTTTGCTCACTTCTTTTTCTTACATTGAACCCTTCTTTCATATTTCCCAACCAACCAAACAAAAAAACAACCTTTGTGCCCTATAACTATCCTAATAGCTTAAAATTGAACTTCAAAGATACATTATCCTTTGCCTTTATAGAGAGTTCCCTCTTTGGATCCAGGAGGGCTAGATCCTAAGATCCAAAAGTGGTTTGATGTTGTCTTGTCTTTTGGTATTGCCAAACCTGCCAAAACACAGGAACCATAACATAATGGTGACTTCGTTGGGGAAGAAGACTAGAGTTGCCTTGGTTTGGTAGTAAATCACTGTGGTGGACAGTAAATCTCCTTAAAAAATTCTAAACCTTCCACATGGCGACCCCATAGTTCCTAAATGACCATAAGACTTCATTGATAATTAGCAGGCCTACTGATTATCCTTGTTTTAACAAGACTCCACTGGGAGACCAGTTTCATTACAACATCATCCATATCAAAAGAAATACATAGGATTAAGCTTCCTTGTTTGAAGACAGTTGCCACCTAAAGACTGTCACATCTGGCTAACATTCTTTTTTGAGTTTGATGACTTAACATACTGGCTTCAAGAACAATCCATACTAGAGCTTATCCTAATCCAAACCCACCTGAGATAGTTGACAACCCTGAGAGTATTCTTAAGAATCCTTATACATATAGGGATCCAACTATTGTCAAACACATCAATAGAGCTAATTCAGCACCTCAAAACCTTGCAGCTCTATCAAACACTCAAATTGACTTAGACTTACCAAGTAATTTACCAAGAACTCAGTCACTCAATGCTATAGAACAGACAGACTTTGAGCCTCCAATATCACCACCACACAGTGGTCAAAACATTAGGGACAGAGAAAATCCTCCATCAAAACCTCCTGATATTCATTTCATCCATAACTTGGGTCTCTCTCACCCTAGATCTATTCAAAAACTTGTTGTTGGTCCTAGCATTTCTGTCATTCATATACTTGTTGCTCAAGCCCAAACTTTACCTGCACAAAACACTACCATGGCTGCATGATATGCTCCCTTGGTGTTACCACAGCCTCTAGTGCCTTTACCCAATGATTATCAGTCAAAAATCCCTCATTACACTGGAAAATAGTCTACCACAGATCAACACCATGTATATAGGATGGAGGATGCCTTCGACTATATGGAAATTGAAGATGAGACTGTTAAAATGAGAATCTTTGCTCAGAGTTTAGGAGGAGAAGTGAAGAATTGGTTTAAAGGCCTCCCTCCTAATAGTATCCATGATCTTCCCTCTTTACAGAAAACCTTCATAAAAAAATGGGAAGTCAAAATCAACCCTCTCCAAATATTAGCAAAATATAAGAACCTTACAAGAAATCAGGGAGAGAGTGTCCATGACTATTCTACTAGATTTAACAATGTCTACAATGCTCTTCCACCTCACATGAAACCTCCCTGAGGAATGGACTTAGTGAAATAACCTAAAGGATTTGATGCTGACATGGCCTATCAGTTAAGGGAGAGAGATTATAACACATTAGAAGACATGCAGAAAGGAGTAGTGAGTGTAGAAGCAAACTTGAATGAGAAAAGAGCTAGAATGAGGGCTGAAAATAAGGTATCCTATAAGGATTGTACTGCATCTTCTTCATCTGATTCCAAATATGATAGCCTAGCCAAAAACATGGAGAGGATAGAAATAATGATGGAGAAAATGGTTGTCCAAGTCAATAATCAAAGCAGAAACCAAAATCAAAACCAGAACCAAAACTTTAGGATAAACAATCCCCCAAATAGACAACGAGACTCTGATCAACAAGTCATACCTCCATTCCAAGAGAATTTCCTTGATGAAGATGAAGGAATAATAGAAGAATCAGAGGGAACCATCATAAGCATGGTGGAAGTAGATAACCAAGATCACACCTTTCCTACAGAGGATAATCAGACCTCATACTCACATTGGGATGAGGAAGGGTTAGAATCTGAAGACTATAGGTTAGGATTCAAAAATTCCATCATGCAGGTCCAAGAACAATATGATCTCATAATAAAAAAGAACCTAGACACTCCCAAAACAAAAACTTCTGAAATCACCATTAAGAAAAGACCCAAAAAGACTCCCAAAGTGACTGCTGAAAGCAAAAAATCAACAGCTAAGAGTTTTGGCAAAAACAAAGAAAAAGACATCCAAACTACTAATAAACCAAGTCAAGAAACTAGCAGCACTAGCATTGTAACTAATGCTCCTGATAAAATAGCTTCAAACATTGGACATACTGAAAATCAGCAAGCTGATTCTGCCAATAAAATAGTGGCCAACAAAACAGAATCAAAACTCATAAAGAGTCAATCTTCTTTCAATTTGGAGAGTGAGATAGCCAAAATAAAAATTTCAGTTCCTCTCACTGATTTGGCCATCCAAGATGTATATAAAGGTCAAATTTTGAAAGCTTTAAACTTAGGATAAAACAGTGACACTGTCAACTTAAATGATGATGAACTAGCTCTTTTGTTTGGCCCAAAAATTGAAGGGAAATTTCAAGAAGGGGTAGTACCTCCTTTTTATGTCAGTCTCAATATCCATGAAAAAATCCTACATAATGCCATGGATGATTTTGGGGCCTCACACAACCTTATGCCAAAAGTGATAATGGAAAAGCAAGGCCTAGAGATAACCAGACCCTATAAGGATTTATATTCTTTTGACTCTAGCAGAGTGAAATGCCTCGGCCTAATCAAATATTTTTGTGTGAATTTGACCCAAATCCCAGCCAAGTGTATGGTAATGGATGTTTTAGTGGTAGATGTACCTCCTAAGTAAGGCATGTTGTTGTCAAGGTCATGGGGTGCCAAGCTGCAAGGTACAATGCAGATGGACATGACATATGCCACAATCCCTGTCTTTAGCTAGCTTAGAAGACTATATAGAGAGGCACATATGAATTTTATGGTTAGCAGCCCTGAGAAACCTGAAAATTCACCTCTTTACTCTATCCATATAGATCTGGACTCTTTTATCCTTTACAATGAAGAATTTATAGATGAGCCAGAGCTAGAAGACATAAATTTAAACAACAGAGTAGAGCCCACATATCTTAACACAATGGCAACTCTAGATATAGAGGAAAACAAGGGAGAAACCTTTGGACAGTGCACTGAATCAAAAAATTAGAGTGAAAAAAACCAAGACTGCAAACTACATATTACTCATCACTCTGAACTCCATGCAAATCCTAAAGAACAAAACATTAAACAACATGGTGCAGACCTCAGAATATTACATAATGGTGAACATAGCATTAGGGATGAAAATGATAATATGTCTGCAGACAATCCCTTATGGAGAATGAAATTTGATGGGTCTTGCACTAGAAAGAATGCAGGAGCTGGAGTATGGTTGCACAATACTGAAAGAAATTATGCTGAGAGTCATGCCTTCAAGCTAGATTTTAAATGTAAAAACAACATTGCAGAGTATGAGGCTCTCATCCTAGGATTGAATCTATTGAAAAAACTAGGAGCCTAAAGGATAGTTGTACAGGGAGACTCTGAATTAGTCATAAAACAAGTAAGTGGAGAATACACTGCAAAGCATCCTATATTACTGGCATACAGAAATGCTGCCATGGATCTGCTGAAAACCTTCATAGAATATGAGCTTGTGTTTATCCCTAGGGCCAAAAATTATTGCAAATGGATTGGCCTGCGCTGCTAGTTCATATCAGAGGCTACCTAGTGATAAAGAGATCATTATTCAAACAAAATATAGACTATCAGTGCCAGACAACGAGAAACATTGGCAGGTATTTGATGGTGACAAACAGATAGAGGATTTCTTGCTTTGCGGGAATGAGTTTGAATTACTTGATTTAGACTCTAAGTCTGATGAAAACTGTTTGAGTAAAGAGCCTCCTGATGAAGAAAAACCATCCTATTCTGTAGAAATAAACATGTTGACCAAATAATTTGAAAAACAAACTGAAGAATACACGAAATCATGTAAAGAAGACATAGAGGTGTTGTAGTCCAAAGACAAAAGCATACCTAGAGGTTTAGCACCCTTAGAAGACCTTTTTTATTTTAAAAATGTGGCAAAGAAGCCCACTATAGAACACATGGAATTAGATGTTGAAGAATGCAATATAGGCAACCATGATAAGCCTAAAATGATTAAATTATCCAAATCCTTGCCAGCACACATCAAGAAGAAATACATTGATTAATTTAAAGAGTTTGTTGATGTGTTTTCTTGGAGCTATGAGGACTTAAAATCCTATGAAATAGAGATCATCCAGCATAAGATCCCATTGAAAGAAAACCAAAAACCCTTTAGGCAAAAACTGCATAGAATTAACTCGGTACAATTTCCTCTGGTAGAAAAGGAGATCAAGAAAATGTATGAAGCTAGTATCATAGTGCCTGTGAGGTTTTCCGATTGGGTCTCCAACCTTGTGGCTGTAAGGAAAAAGACAGGAGAGATCAGACTGTGCATTGATTTTGGAAACCTTAAGAGAGCCTCCCTAAAGGACAATTACCCTTTACCCAAAATGGAACACATCCTACAAAGGGTAGTTGGTTCAAAGAGTATTTCCCTATTAGACGGTTTCTTAGGGTATAACCAGGTCTTATTACTCCCAGAAGATCAACTAAAAAAAACTTTCACCACTCCATGGGGCACTTTCATGTATGTGAAAATTCCTTTTGGACTAATGAACGCTGGTGCAACCTTCCAAAGAGCTATGGACATTGCATTTTCAGAGGAAATAGGGAACTTCATTTTAATTTATCTTGATGACATAAAAATTTATTCCAAAACTGATGAAGAGCACCTGAAACATCTGAGGAAAGTATTTGAGAAATGTAGAAGGTTCGGGCTATCTTTAAATCCCAAAAAGACATTATTTGGCCTCCAAGAAGGTAAACTTCTTGGCCATATTATATCAGAAAAGGGGATTAAAATAGACCCAAAAAGAGTTGAGGGAATACTGCAGATTAGCCACCCAAGAAACATAAAATAATTGCAGTCCTTTATTGGGAAAATTAAATTCTTGAGGAGTTTTATTCCCAACTTAGCAGAACTCCTCAGAGATATGACAAACATGCTGAAAAATGAAGTGGGAGTTAAGTGGACTGTAGAAGCCAAAAAATCCTTTGAACTGGTAAAACTTGCACTAACCCGAGCCCCAGTTCTTATCAGCCCAGATTTCACAAAAGACTTCCTAATTTTCTCTTTTGCATCAGAGCATACAGTGGCTGCTGTCCTATTGCAGAAGAAAATAGAAGGACATGAGCAGCCGATTGCTTTCTTTAGCAAATCCTTGAGAGATGCACACTTGAAATATAATATAATGGAAAAACAGGCTTATGCTTTGGTAAAGGCCTTAAAAGACTTCAGGGTGTATATTTTGCATTCTCACATCATTGCCTATGTGCCTAATATGGTGGTAAAAGACATTTTGTCCCAAGATCCAGATGGCAAGAGGGGAAAACAGATAGTAGTGATACTAGAGTACGATTTGGAGATCAAACCCACAAAACTTATCAAAGGTCAAGGATTAGCTCAATTAATGGCTGAATCTAACTTACAAGCCCTTGACATAAACATGGTAGATGCCTTGGATGAACATGAAGGATTACTTGCTCCTAATGTTGAAGAACAATTCCAAAACTCACCTTGGTATGCTAACATCTTGTATGTGCTTACAAATCTTAATGCTCCTCCTAATTTATCAAAGACAAAGGCAAGGTTTTTAAAGTTAAAAGCTAGAAACTATTGCATTTTAAATGAATGTTTATATTGGAAAAATGCAAATGGTTTGTTGCTTAAATTTTTGCCCAAATTTGATGCAGAGAGGATCAAACATGAATTCCATGCAGGAGAGTGTGGAGGCCATCTATACTGGAAAACCACTGCCAACAAAATCCTTAAGGTTGGCTATTACTAGCCCACCCTTTTACAAAATGTACATAAAATGATAGTTTCCTGCCACAAGTGCCAGATCTTTGAGGGCAAAAGAAAAATCCTTCCTTTACCATTACAACCCATCACTGTTGAAGCTCCTTTTCAACAGTGGAGCCTAGATTTCATAGAGGAAATCCATCCTACTTCATCAGCCCAACACAAATGGACTCTCATAGCCACAGACTATTTCACAAAATGGATAGAGGCCATCCCTACTAGGAATGCCACAGATTCTATCATTATAAAATTCCTTGAAGACCACATCCTATCTAGATTTGGCTACCCTAGGAAGATTATCATTGATAATGCTGCTGCTTTTGGTTCCAAAAAGATGATTGATTTTTGTCACAGGTATCAGATTTCACTTGGTCATTCTACTGCTTATTATCCTCAGGGTAATGGGCTAGTAGAATCATCAAATAAAATTTTGGTGACCATCATCAAGAAGCTGCTTGAAGAGAATAAAGAATCATGGCATAATAAGTTGGTGCATGCTCTGTGGGCTGACAGATTGACAGCAGAGAAGTCCATTGGAATGTCTGCCTATAAACTTGTATATGGGGTAGATGCAATGTTCCCTACTAGCATAGGGGTACCAGTGATAAAATTGGTCCAAGAAATATAGTCAGAAGAAGACAAAATGGTAAGAAGGATTAATCAAACTATACATCTCCAACAGACAAGAGAAGAAGTCTACAACAGAGCTCAGAAAATGCAAGAGAACATCAAAAAATTGTTTGATAAAAGAACAAAAGCTTCTGATTTCAAAATTGGACACAAGGTACTTAAGTGGGACTCTAGGAGAGAGGACAAGGGGAAGCATGGAAAATTTGACAGTTTGTGGCAAGGTCCTTATGTCATCCAATCCACCATTGGTCCCAATTCCTTTTTTCTGCAGGAATTAGATGGTACAGATCTGTTTGGGGGTCCTGTCAATGGCAGGATGCTCAAAAATTACTACTGCTGAAGTTTAGAGTTAAAATTTTTCACCTCCATTGTAAATACCATTGCTTTGTTCAGTTTTAAAGAAAAAACGAAAAATACAAAAAAAAGAGAGAAAGAAATGTTCAGACAAGTTCAAAAACTTAAGAGAGAAAGAAAGGTTCAGACAAGTTCAAAAACTTAAGAGAGAAAGAAAGGTTCAGACAAGCTCAAAAACTTGAACCTCTGAGAGTTTCGAAGGATGGCTCAAATCAGCCCAAAACCTGAGCCAAAGAAAGGGAAATGTTGGTTCTAATATGCCCAAAACCTGAACCAGCAAATAAAGAAAAAAGAATCAGCTCTAACAAGCTCAAAAGCAGAGCTAAAATGAAGAAGAAAAGTGACTCTAACAAGCTCAAAATCTGGGTCACAAGAAAAAGAAGGATGCTCTAAAGTTTCAAATTTCAAGCCTTCACATTTTGGTTTCAATTTCTTGCAAATTTCAGTTCATGTGCAGCTATCTTTATGCCATGGACCCACAGCAAACCAGACAGTCTAATCCTGGTTTGACTGTTTTTTAATTTCTATTTTAAAATGTAGAGAAAGAAATCTGCTAGACAGTTTAATCCTGGCAGATATTAGTGTAGGTAGAGAAGCTATGAGGCCAACTGTCTAATCTGATCTCATGGAGGAATAAGGGTAGAATTAGATTAGTTCTTATGCTTTCAATAAAAAATGAATGATTAAGAAGGTCTACAATTCTAAATGCACCTTGAAGAAAAAATGTTAGGACTGTAGGATAGGTAGGTAGATTGTTTGGGAGAATATTTTCTGTTGACTTAATATCCATCATGTTTGTAGCAGCTGATCAAGGAAGAAAAATATGGTTAAAGATCAGGCATATGGCCTACTTCCAAAATATTATTTCTGAAGTTCTTGACACCTTCAAGAAGATGCCATCCACATGTGGAGCCACTGATAGCCACCTATAAATTTTTGTCAAGAAAACAGGTGGCTAAATATGTTTCTGAGTCTTCAAGAGATACATTTCCTTTGACAATATATCATTCTTGAAGCTGCCATGTGTCTTCTATCCTTTAAAAGACCCTCATTGTTGTTTCCATTGAAGAACCCTGCTGTTTTGTGAAGAAATTTGTTTTCAAAAGGCCTCTATAATTGCCTATTTTCACTTATTCCCTTTCATTTTCATAAAGCATCCTTTCATCTTTTAAAATCTCTTTTTTTCTATAAAAACCTCCAAAATCCCACTAAACCTCTAAAAATCCCTTTTATTGGTTTAAATCACCCTTTTTCCCCTTTACCGAAAGCCAAGAAAACCTTCAAAAAACTTTCATTTTGGCTTAAAAACCCCCTTTTTACATTGAGGCCTTAAGCCTCTTTCGGCTTAGCCCTTAGCCCCTTTTCTGCATGTGACCCGCGCCCAGGATCAGTTACTAAGCCCCGTTGCGTAATCGCAATAGGAGCTTTCTTTACCACCTTTTCCTTTGTTTCTTCTATTTTTCCGATGCGATGAAACTTTGCTCCATAGACCTCTGCTTCAATATTGACCGTCGATCTTTCAAGATCCAACGGTCAGCACTAATATCGCATCGCGCCCATAACCTCTCTTCATTACCCCTCCGATTGTGTATAGACCATTGATCTCCCCTCTAATCCAACGGCCCTCGCATGATCACCAATCATAAAAGTCTTAAGTGCCATCCCTTGTCTCCGCTGATTTTCGATCCCCGATCTAATCCCGACCATCCATCCATACAGATCCGACGGCTGAGACACCATCGCACTCTGCTCCTGAGCCTAACATCATCGCTCTGCCGATTTAATATGGACCGTTGAATCCATAAGAACCAACGGCCTAAATTCAATCGTGCTCTGCTTATGTTCCCTCCGTCATTTCCCCCCAGTCAAATCTCGACCATGGATCTCCCCTCTGATTCGATGGTCCGCGCTAAATCGAAAATCGCAAAATCAAAAACCTTGGAGTTTTGGTCACATACATTTTCTCCGATGCAATTAAATCATAGCCATTCATTCCTATAGATCTGACGACTCTCCTTCTCCCCGCTCATTGACTTTCCCCTTTGCCCACCGCTTTCTCTTTTAAATCTCTGCCATCTATTCCGTAGATCCAACGGTCAGCATTTAAACCAGAATTGATTCTTCCCACCTTACCGCCTATGCACCTTTCCACATTGTGCTCTCATTCCCACCGTCAGATCTCCATGCCTTTCATTCAACGGCTGAAAATGCATATCACGTAATTGTTGTGCCTGAGGTTTAATGTTTCAAAATTACATGATAAAAGCGGTTTCGGGAGGACACGTGTCAGGATGCGAGGCATATCGCATTTTTTGGCAAATATTTCAAAACCACTCCAAATTTGCGTGAAAACCATTCCTGTTTTCCGCTTACCACCCTCCTCCGCAACTGCAGCTTTTAATCCTAGCCACTGATTGTTTAATCTAACGGTTCATATTATATCGTGTTCCCATCCATTTTACATTCATCAGACCTTCCAAAGGACTTCCTCGGAATATATCCACCGTTGATCTTGTCCAATGATCCAATGGTCCACGTTCAATCTTCCTCCGCCCTTCTGGTCCCACCACCAAATGCCCCCGTTTCCTCTCATTTCACCCTTTTCCTTTGTATTTGTCATGGCATTAAACTTTTACGTTTTAACACTAAAGGTTATTTCTTCCGCCTAATGTAGTCTAACCTTCTAAACAACTTCAGCGGTGAATCCTGACCATAGATCGCCACTATCTAATTTAATCCAGTAGTCTAGAACCGTCCTCGCACCAGACCTCCATCAGGCCAGTTTTCTCCCATTCCGCCATGATTTCTACCCATTTTTTCACCTACATCCTCCATTTTCACTGCTACGCCACCATTACCTCGGTCCTCCACAGCATCCCTCCCACTCCCACAGGTTCTTTCATAATGATTTTGATTGTCTTTTTGCAGGTTTCGGTGGTGTAAATTAACTCTGTCTCATAGTCATAGATAGGGTAATATAGGGCGCAGAATGCCATTCTTCAGAGCAGAGATAGGAGGAGAGACATCCAGAAAGGGTTCAAAGCATGCTTTTCATCTAAATCAGAGTTATTAACTCTATTTCAAACCCTCCATCACCATTAAAACCTATGTATCCAAAGATAAGACAGAAGAGAAGTGTCAAAGAGTATCAGCGAAAGGTTTAAGGGATTAAATCCTATTATTGAAGATTAAGTGCTATAATCTAGTGTTTAAAAGACGAACATATAGATTAAAGACCTTATAAATGATCCATAAGGCTAATAAGGCCTAAAGCACATGAAACATGCCATATTAGTGTCTTCACATTAGCAGAATGTTCTTTCCCAAGAAAGGACAAGTTCCCATAGTGTTTTTTATTCTCCATCGAGTTCCTGAGAAGAGCACCACCCTGACAGAAGTCCTAAGATTGCCAGAGCATTAGTTACAAAGCATGGAAGGCCTAAAAGTCATTTATCTACCTTACTTGTCTCAGTGTACAAACAGAGTACAAACTGCCAGAGAGTACTTCAAGAACATACCGCTGGAGTTATTATCAGCCTGTCAAAGACAACTAATTCATCCAAAGGGTACTGAAAGTCAATATATGGATATTAACACAGAATGGGTAGCAAAAAACTTCTCCCTATGTTTTAATGAGCCATTTAAAGTCCTATCTACCTCTACTTCCACACTTTCATCTATAAGAACTCATGAAAAATACATTGTAAAGGTGGTTCGTTGGTTAACCGTGGATTGTAAGTTGTTTCTTTGAGATAGAGTTCTGTGTGTATTAGTTGTAAAATAGGCTGGGAGATGATTTCGAGTTGATATCAAGCTGTTGGACAATGATTTATGTGACTGGTGTTGCTCTTTAATATGACAAGCTTGTTCATTGGATCCTGATCTAAATCAGTGGTGATGTGTTCTATCTTTGTCAATGTTTTCCCTCTGTTATTCATCATATTTTATTTCTCTGATAAGAATCAGTAACCTAGCTTAGGATATATTGCTATAAAGTACCCTGATGCTTCCTTCTCTTCTTATCTTCTATGTTTTCTACTAACTGTGTATCCAAGAACAAGTTCAATATAATCTAACTAGTATAGTAGTTGGTTCTCCCTACTTACTGATGTATGAATTTAGAGTTTGTTTTTAGATGCTCTTGTCTGGTTTTAGCTGAAAGAGTTGGGAAACTTTGAGTTTCAGAGTTGTTTTGTCTCACTAGGGTACTTTTCCAATAGTTAGTGTTAGCCACCTATAATATTTTGTTATACCAAAAGGTGGCTAAATATTTTTGAGCCTCCAAGGAACAAATTTTATCATTAAAAATTGTTGGCTTTTGAAGTCTCTTTAAGGCCTCATGCCTCTGTCCAAAATCCTCATTACTGTTCCTATTAATTCTGCTGATTTCCTGTAAGAAACTGCTGAAGAAACCATCATTTTTCTCCTTTCTCCCACTCATAACTAACCTTCATTTACTCCCCCTTTTTCTCCATATTATTTTCCTACTTTTCATAAGTTTCTCCCTCCATTCGTGAAAATCCTCCTGACATGGTTTAAAACTTCTTGTTGAGCTGTGCCGAACCCCCAAAATCCCCTTTAAAATCCTTCCCCTAACCTTTGTTGGCCATTTTCCTCCCTTACCCCTCTATCGTTCATTTCCTTGGCCTTCAAATTCCATTTAAAAAGGCCAAAACCCACCTTCCGACCTTAATATAGGCATAAGCCCCCTCCCGCTAGCCCCTTTCAAACCACTTCCCCGCACATGCCCCGGCGCTGGAACCAAGTGCTTAAGTCCCAAGCGCTAATCGCAATCGGAAGCCTGGCAGGTGCACAAATCCTTTGTAAATAGTCAAAACTCCGATGCGATTTATTTATAACAATAAATCTGGCGATGCATTCTGCACAGTTGATCTTCCGCGGAGATCTGACGGTGGAGCGCTAATCGCAGCCCCTGCCCGATCGCAATCGCAATACTTCAAGTGTACCCTCCTATCAATCGCAGTCCATACCTCCGATCTTCCGATCCTGCTCTCCCTCCGATTTATTCTTGACCGTTGATCTGTCCCGCCGATCCAACGGTCCGCGCAAAATCGCATCGCAATGTTTCACCCCCTTGCGATTACCTCCGATTCTTTCCCCGCCGTCGATCTGGTCCTCAGATCAACGGCCAGCGCTCAATCGCAAAGGGCTCAATCGCATCCCCTTTTCTGCCACCCCCGATTGAGACCCTCCGATTAGATCTGGACCATCCACGTGTCCAGATCGGACGGTCCAAAACTGCTTCTCTTTATTCTTCTCCCGCTATCCTTTTTGCCTTTCTATGCAGATCTCCACCGTTAGATGTTTTTGTCAAACCCAGCTCCCGCTCCTCCCGCCATTTGAGACGATTTAAGCCTATTTTCATGAGTTTCTTAATTGTTTTTGTGTTTGATGCGAGTATTCTAAATGGTTTCCGTGTATATGAAAAAGAAATGCCAAGGGAAATTTCAGGAATGACGATTCTCATGCCCTCGTTGCATTACAGAGAGGCCATCCGGGGGCTCCATTCCATGTTTCGTCAGTACTCTATGAGTATTGATGCCGTAAGGCCGGGTGCAGCTCTGCACATTGACAAGACACTGCATTTTAACGCGATTTTAAAAAAAGAGTATAAGTTTTAAAGAATAGAGCGCGGAAGGACAGAGGATTGAAGACAGATTTGGGGGATTATGGCTAAGAATGCTTATAAAAACCTAATTCCCTGAATTTAGACACTATTTAAGAAAATCATAAATGTTTTGATGACAGAAAGGTTTCCACCGCTTCAACTGAGGCGAATTGATTCCTCAGCTACTACAAAGAGCCACCTGTTGCCTCAAACCTTTCAAACAGAGGCCGAAGTTATTGATTCAGGAAATATCTGCCTCCAGCGCTGCCAAGAAGTTAATTCTGCCAAAGGAGTGTAATAGAAAATAGCTGCAGAGTTTCTCCAGACAGAACATAGAGCCTCAAAGTCAAATAAAGCTCCCACCGAGCTTTGATATTAATTATAAAACATCAATACAGTGATCCACCTGTACACTTCTCCATCGAACCCCTCAAGAGACCGAGAAGTCATTTAATCTGTATTAATGGTTCACGAGATATTTTTGTTAGTTCTCACCTCCTCATCTTCCTATAAGTACTTCTGCATAAGATGAGAAGGTTGGTTTTTGTTTGATCACAAGTTGTAATATTGAAACTCTCTGAAATAAATATACAAGTCTGTTGAAGTTGAAAATAATTTGGAGTCTTGGATGTCTTGATGATGCCGTTGCATGTCTGTTCCTGAGAAGGCTCTATCATTTGATCCATGAGCTTGGCTGTTGGTGAAGTGCTCTGAACTGTTAAATGTTTTTTCCTTGTTTTCATTATGTTTCATAATTTCTTACTACAGTAGGCTGAAATTTTTAGGCTAAGAAATTACTCCTGGAAGCACCTTAGACCTGTTCACCCTTCACTGTTTTATGTTTTCTTCTGCTGAAGTATTTTAGAGGCTTTAAACCTTTTCTTTAGTCTTCATGCTCGTTTATTTCCTTGATAGCTCAAATAGTTGGTTTCAGCATGTTATGGTTCTCCCTGCTTGTCTGCCATCACTTGAAAGCCGTTATTGAAATCTCCCTTCGAAGTACCATTGTCTTAAGTTAACGAAAGAGGTCGGTTTTGATCTTACCCTTTGCCCCTGCTTAAACAGTTGTTTTGAAGGTCTTTATAGTTGCAAACACAGATGTTATTTAGGTGTTCCCTCTTCTATGAATGCAATTATCGGTGAATCTTTTATGTTTTCTAAATCCTTTAAAATAAGATCTTTGAGGAAATAGGGTGTTCCCCGAATCTTAGATTTCATTTTAGAAGTTGTCTTGAAATCATTATTTGCTTAAAAAATGTTTGTAGAATTTATGGTTAGCCCTGTCTATCAAATATCTCTTTATTGATAAGTTATGTTTCTCAAGTTCCCTTTGTTGAGAATTAAATTTCTTTTTCCAAATCATTAATGTCCATCTCATTCCAAAACAAAGGATCATGTGGCCAAGTTAGATTTGCCTTTTGATATCCCATATCCCTTGAAGAGTTTGTCATGATCTTATTTTGACTCCATTGCCCAATGAACCGGATATTTCCTCTTTCTGTCTATCTTTCCTAGACCTTTCATATTCTGCTGTATCAACTCAACCCAACCAAACAAACATCTGCACTTAATAACTAGTCTAAAATCCATAACCAAAGAAAACAAGATAAACCTTTGCAAACAAATATTTGAGAGATCCCTCTCTGAGAACAGGAGGACTAGATCCTGGAACTCTAAAGATTGGTTATGATGTTGCCTTGTCTTTTGATTTTCCAAACTGTCAAAACACGGGATACCAACAGTTAGCCTTTCTAAGATCCCTTAAGGTGAATGTCAAAAGCATTGAAAGTTAAAATTCTTTCTCTAATCTCAGGCTTCACTTTGTGTCAAATCTTAAATGTTTTCTATTGTCTGAAGAGTTAGCCTCATAGGAGTTTGATCATAGATGGTTAAGGCATGCCCTGTCCCTAGATTTTCTCCTAAGTGGTCACCTTGGAAGGTTTCCTTGTCATTCACCTTCATTTCCTTATTGTTTCATCCTATACTATCATCTTTAGAGATCCTCTATTTGAGATGACTAGCCTCAAATAGTTAACCTCTCAAAGATTGTCATACTTGGTTGAACTTTTCATGTCATTTGGATCGCAAATTATGGCATAGTGGCTTCTAGGAAGATTTATACTAGATCCCATCCTGACCCCGATCCAACTGAGATAGTTGATGACCCAGAAAGTATCCTTTGGAAGTCTCCTAAGGTTAAATTTTCAACTGTTTTCAGATCACCCTTGAGAGCTAATTTAGTTCCTGAAAATCTTTTAGCTCTACAACAATCACAAGTTGACTTAGTAAACCCATTTAGAACTAGGTCATTTGATGATATAATTCAGATATATTCTGAGTCTTCACTTTCATCCCCGGAAACAAGTGAATATCCTGATAGAGAATCAACACCTCCTGATCCACATTTTCTTTTTAACCTAGGTGTCTCTCATCCAAAATCAGCTCAGCAATCTACTGTTGTTCCATCCACTTCTGTACACCATTCATCCACTGTTCAAACCACTCCACTCCAGCCAAATCCCCCTCTTGTTAATCCACCCCCACCACATATCATGGCAGCATGGTATGCTCCCTTAGCCCTTAATATACCACTAGTCAATCTTCCACAGGATTATCAGTCCAAAATTCCATTATATGATGCTAATAATGCTACAACTGCATCACAACATGTGGATAAGATGAATGACTATTTTGATCGAAATGAAATCGATGATGATTCTATCAAACTCAGACTGTTTGCTCAGAGCTTAGGGGGAGAAGTAATAAAATGGTTTAAAGGTTTAGCCCCCCGTAGTATAAATGACCTCCAAGGCTTCCATCAAACATTCTTAAACAAGTGGGAAGTGAGAAAAAATCCTCTCCAAGTCCTTGCTGATTATAACAATCTCCATAGGAACCCTGGGGAAAGTGTACAAGCTTATTGTACCAGATTTAACAGCGTGTATAACGCACTTTCCCCTGAACTAAAACCTCCTCAGGGCTCATCTTTAAACAAATTTCCTGAAGGGTTTGACCCAGACATGACATATTCACTCAGAGAAAGAGTTTTTTCAACTTTGGAAGATATGCAAAGAGGTGCCCTTTCCGTGGAAGTAAACTTGATAGAAAAGAGAGCAAGAATGAAAACTGAGAAGAGAGTATCTTTCAGAGAGGAATCCCCTCCCTCTACTTCAAGCTCAAAAATGGAGAGAATGTTGGAAGAAATGATGAAAGAGATGAGCGTAATTAAGAAAGCACAAGCAAATCAAAGCCAGAATGCACTTCAAAACAATCAAAACAGAAATAGAAATCAGAATTATAGAAAAGATAACAATCAGGATAAGCAAAAAGAAAGTGACCAACAAATCAGACCTCCCTTTCAACAGAACTATGTAGATCAATATGAGGAAGACAGGGAGTTGGAAAGATTGGAAGAATCACATGTAAACTTGATTGGATCAGACAGTGGGGATGAGGTCTTCCTCACCGAGGAAGAACAAGGTTTCTTCTCAAATGATCAAAATACAAACACCTATGAAGATTCTGATGACTATAGATTGGGTTTTGAAAATGCAATCATGGAGGTGCACAAACAGTATGATCTTAGGAGCAAGGGAAGTGTAGAGAATTCAAAAGATAAAAATACTAGCATTGCTGTCAAGAAGAACATGGAAAACCAGTCCAAAAAGACAGCAGAAAAAACCAACATTTCGGCCAAGAAAACAGACTCAAACAAAGACAAGGGAATCCAGCCAAATGTTGAAAAAAGTACCCTAGCACTTCAGCTAGTAGTCCCAATAAAACCATCCCAATTACTATCCCAAACCAGGTTTAGAAAAGTAAAATTGTTGAAAGGAATTTAATTGAAAAAACAGATTTAAATATCAACAAGTCAATTATTCCTTTCAGCCTTGAGGGGGAGATTGCCAAGATTAAGATTACCATCCCCCTAGCTGAACTAGTAACCCAAGATGTGTACAAAAACCAAGTTTTAAAAGCTTTAAACTTAGGAAGTGATACTGACACCTTAAACTTGACAGACGACAAACCTAAGCTGTTGTTTGGCCCAGAAGTTGAAGGAAAATATCAAGAAGGACCAGTCCCTCCCTTCTATGTCAGTTTGAGCATACACGATAAAATTCTACACAATGCCATGTTAGATTTCGGAGCTTCACACAATCTAATGCCCAAAGTAGTAATGGAAAGCTTAGGCTTAGAAATTACTAAACCGTACAAAGATTTGTATTCCTTTGACTCAAGTAGAGTCAAATGTTTGGGTTTAATCAAAGATTTATGTGTTAACTTAGCTCAGATCCCTACCAAGAATCTAGTGATGGACATCATTGTAGCTGACATTCCCCCTAAGTATGGCATGCTTTTATCAAGATCATGGGGAGCCAAACTTCAGGGAAGCCTTCAAATGGACATGTCTTATGCCACCATCCCTGTTTTCAACCAAAATAGAAGACTATACAGGGAAGCCCACATGAAGTATATGGTGAGTAACATGGACAAACCAAACAACACTCCGATCTATTCTATTCAATCAAGTTTAGATTCATTTATCTTATATAACGAAGATGAAATTACTCAACCATGTAAAGAAAATATAGACCCACCAAATTTCACCTCGAATAAACTTCAAAACGTTGACGATCAACAGCGACAAGAAAATGAGAATGAGTCAAATATACTTTGGACAATAAATTTCGATGGATCCTGTAATAAAACTAGTGCAGGGGCAGGTGTCTGGATTCAAAACACAAATCAGAGTTTTTCATACAAATTAGACTTCCCATGCACTAACAACATTGCTGAGTATGAAGCACTTCTCCTAGGCTTACAATTGCTTAAAGAATTAGAAGCCCAAAGGATATCCATTTTAGGGGATTCTGAGCTTATCATCAAACAAATCAAAGGAGAATACTCAGCCAAGAATCCAAAGCTTAGGGAATATCGAAATTCTGCGCTTGACCTGTTAAAAACTTTCGAAAAATATGAACTCATTTTTATCCCTAGAGCACGGAATCATCTAGCAAATGAACTTGCCTTCAATGCCAGCAATTGCCAAGTACCTGAGATAAATGAACAACTCAGTATAAAGGTGAAACACAGAACTGCTGTGCATGATAACGAAGATCACTGGCAAGTGTTCGAATCTGAAAAACACATAGGAGATTTCTTAAAATCAGAAAATGATTTCAGCATACCAACACCAGAAGCTAGCCATGAAGAAAACTGCTTGTATAATGAACAAATCCCAGAGGCTGAAATGACATATCCTGCTGATATAAATCATTGTGAGAATCATTTTGAAGCAGAGGTAGTGAACAATGAAGACCGAGAAGACTTGGAAGTCTTACAATGCAAAAATGATAAAATCCCAAGAGGTCTCACACCTTTAGAACACATGTTTGATCTCAACGATGTAGCTAAAGAACCCAGAATGGAGCCTGTGGAGACAAATGTAGAAGAACACAACATAGGCAGTCTCGCAGAACCCAAGATGATCAAGCTATCCAACACCCTCCCAGCCCACATAAAATCACAGTACATAAAGCTTTTTAAAGAATTTAAGGATGTGTTTGCTTGGGAATACAAAGACTTGAAATCATATGATACCAGCATCATCCAGCATAAAATTCCCTTGAAGGAAAATCAAAAGCCTTTTAAGCAAAAACTAAGGAGAATAAATCCCCTTTTATTACCTTCGGTTAAGGCAGAAATTGAGAAAATGTACAATGTTGGGATCATAGTACCCTTTAGATTTTCGGAATGGGTATCAAACTTAGTTTCTGTTAGAAAGAAAACTGGGGAGATCAGGCTCTGTATTGACTTCAGAAATTTAAACAGAGCCTCTTTAAAAGACAACTACCCTTTACCTAAGATGGACCATATACTTCAAAGGGTAGTTGGATCAAGAAGAATATCCCTATTAGATGGGTTCTCGGGTTACAATCAGGTGTTAGTTTTCCCAAGTGATCAAATCAAAATTGCTTTTACCACACCTTGGGGAACTTTTATGTATGTCAAAATGTCTTTCGGATTAATGAACGCAGGGGCCACCTTCCAAAGGGCCATGGACATAGCCTTCTCTGAAGATATTTGCTATTTTATAATTATCTACCTTGATGACATAACTGTTTTCTCAAAAACTGATGAAGAACATTTGATTCACCTAAGGAAGGTTTTTGAGAAATGTAGGAAATTTGGCTTATCACTAAATCCCAAGAAGACCCTCTTTGGACTCCAAGAAGGGAAACTTTTTGGTCACATAATTTCAGAAGAGGGAATCAAAATAGACCCTATGAGGATAGATGGCATATTGCAAATCAGCCATCCTAGAAGCCTCAAAGAATTGCAATCTTTCATTGGAAAGATTAATTTTTTGAGAAGGTTTATTCCCAACCTTGCTGAGCTATTGAAAAACATCACAAACATGCTTAAGAAAAATGTCGGTGTAAAATGGACTTTTCCAGCCAAAAAATCATTCGAACTGGTCAAACAAGCTCTTACCCAAGCGCCAATACTGATTAGTCCTGATTTTATCAAAGACTTTTACATTTTTTCTTTTGCATCTGAACATACAATAGCTGCAGTTTTGCTTCAAAAGAATGATCTCGGACAAGAACAACCAATATCATTTTTTAGTAGGGCCCTAAGAGACGCTCCTCTCAATTATAACATTATGGAAAAGCAAGCCTTAGCATTAGTAAAAGCATTAAAAGACTTTAGGGTTTATATTTTACACTCTCACATAATTGTTTTTGTTCCGCATACTGTTGTCAAGGATATTCTAAGTCAAGACCCTGATGGTAAAAGGGGAAAATGGATTGCAACTATTCTTGAATATGACTTAGAAATTAGGCCCACCAAACTTGTTAAGGGGCAAGGATTAGCAAAACTTATGGCCGAGTCCAACTTCCAAGCACTAGACATAAATATGGTGGATGTGTTGGAAGAAATGGAAGAATATGACGCCCCTTTTATTGAGGAAACTTTCCTAAATTCCCCTTGGTATGCTGACATTGTTTATGTGCTTTTATATTTGAATACTCCTCCTTCTTTTTCTAAAACTAAAGCTAGATTTTTGAAACAGAAAGCTTTGAGTTTTTGCATTTTAGATGGGGTGTTATATTGGAAAAACGCTGTTGGAATTTTTCTTAAATGTTTACTTGAAGATGATGCAGGGAAGATCATGCACAAACTACATGATGGTGAATGTGGAGGACACCTCTACTGGAAGGCCACATCAAACAAAATTCTCAGATCAGGTTACTATTGGCCTACACTTTTCCCAGATACTCAGAAGCTGGTCATGTCTTGCCATAAGTGTCAAATCTTTGATGGCAAGAAAAAACTCCTTCCCTTACCCCTACATCCTATCAGAGTTGAGGCACCCTTTCAACAATGGGGGCTGGACTTCATTGGAGAAATTCATCCATCTTCCTCGGCTCAACATAAGTGGATCCTCACAGCCACTGACTTCTTCACCAAATGGATAGAAGCTATACCTACCAGGAATGCTAATGACTCTGTCATTATCAATTTTCTTGAAACCCATATCCTATCTAGATTTGGTTGTCCCAGAAAAATCATAACAGACAATGCTGCTGCTTTCAAATCCAAAAAGATGGTTGATTTCTGTCACAAATACCATATAACCTTGGGCCATTCCACTGCTTACTACCCCCAAGGAAATGGATTAGCTGAATCCTCCAACAAGAGTCTCATCAATATCATTAAAAAAATGTTGGAAGAAAATAAAAAATCATGGCACAGTAAGTTGGTTCATGCCTTATGGGCTGATAGACTAACTACAAAGAAATCAATAAATATGTCCCCCTATCAGTTAGTTTATGGCATGGATGCAATTTTTCCTACCTAATTAGGAGTTCCAGTCATAAAACTCCTTCAAGAAGTACAGGTTGAAGAAAATGATATGCAGAGGAGGATCAACCAAACAATCCATTTGCAGCAGACTAGAGAAGAAGTTTATGAGAGAACAGAGTTAGTCCAAGAAAATATGAAGAAGCAATTTGATAAGAGGACTAAGGCAAACAATTTCCAGGTTGGAAGTGTTGTTCTTAAGTGGGATTCACGGAGGGAAGAGAAGGGGAAACATGGCAAGTTTGAGAACTTGTGGAAAGGGCCATATATTATTCATCCTGGGAGGGGTCATAATACATTTTTCTTGAAAGAATTGAATAGAGAAGACTTATATGGAGGTCCTGTCAATGGCAGGATGCTCAAGCATTACTTCTGCCAAGAGTCTTAAGTTTCAAAGCATTTTTGTCTCCATTGTAAATATCATAGTCTAACCATTGCATTCAAAAGTTATAAAACTTCAAAAATACAAAAAACAATAGGAAAAAGGAAAAGAGGGCAGGTTGTCAAAACAAGAAAGGTATAGCCTCATACCAAAAAAGAAACAAATCTGAAAGTGTGCAAGCTTAAATGCCACTCCCGTAAAACACACTTCTAGTTAGTCAAACTGTTTAATGTTGACTAATTAGCTTTCAATTTTTCTGCTGATAGGGTAGTGAATTTGATTTGCCAAACCGTTTAATCTTGGCTTATGATAGATTAGGATAGAAATTAAGGTTCAAACAAACTCAAAATCTGAACCAAAGTTTCCAAAGAGAGATGACTCAAAACTGTTTTATTTTCTGAGTCATAAAAGAGGAAAAAATGGTTCTAATTTGCTCAAAATCTAAATCAGATATCAAGGAAGAGATAGCTCACAGAAAAAAGAAAAATCATAGCTATGAAAAGAAGAGAGAAGGCCATAATAAGAAGCTTTCAGATCTTAAGCCTTCAATTTTTGATGCTCAGTTTTCTACAAATAATAATCTATGTGCAGCTTGTTTTTATGCCATAGATCATAGCAAGTCGAACAGCTCAATCTTGACTTGACTATTTTTAAATTTCTGTTGTAGAAATTAGAGAATGAAAGTTTGTTGGACTGTTTAATCCCAACAGACAGTAGACTAGGTAGAGAAATATCTGAGCTCAACTGTTTAATCTGAGTTCAGGGATAAATAAGGAGTAGAAATAGTTTAGATTTCCTATTTTTTTTTTTGAAAGAATAAAATTTTGTGTAAAGATTTTGCCAATCCAAGTGCACTCTGATGAAGAAAAAATGCTAGATCTGTAGGATTGGGTAGGTAGCAAGCTGGTTGATAAAGGTCCATTGTTTTCATGGCTGCCAAATATGTTTTTAGAGAAGATCATTCAATCACAGAAGGACAGCCCAATGGATGAGGCAACTAATCAGCCTCCCAGAAATCAAGACTGAATTCTTGATGCCTTCAAGAAGGCACCATCCCCAAGTGGAGTCACTGTTAGCCACCTATAATATTTTGTTATACCAAAAGGTGGATAAATATTTTTGAGCCTCCAAGGAACAAATTTTATCATTAAAAATTGTTGGCTTTTGAAGTCTCTTTAAGGCCTCATGCCTCTGTCCAAAATCCTCATTACTGTTCCTATTAATTCTGCTGATTTCCTGTAAGAAACTGCTGAAGAAACCATCACTTTTCCCCTTTCTCCCACTCATAACTAACCTTCATTTACTCCACCTTTTCTCCATATTATTTCCCTACTTTTCATAATTTTCTCCCTCCATTCGTGAAAATCCTCCTGACATGGTTTAAAACTTCTTGTTGAGCTGTGCCGAACCCCCAAAATCCCCTTTAAAATCCTTCCCCTAACCTTTGTTGGCCATTTTCCTCCCTTACCCCTCTATCGTTCCTTTCCTTGGCCTTCAATTTCCATTTAAAAAGGCCAAAACCCACCTTCCGACCTTAATATAGGCATAAGCCCCCTCCCGCTAGCCCCTTTCAAACCACTTCCCCGCACATGCCCCGGTGCTGGGACCAAGGGCTTAAGTCCCAAGCGCTAATCGCAATCGGAAGTCGGGCGGGTGCACAAATCCTTTGTAAATAGTCAAAACTACGATGTGATTTATTTATAACAATAAGTCTGGCGATGCGTTCCGCACCGTTGATCTTCCGCGGAGATCTGACGGTGGAGCGCTAATCGCAGCCCCCCGCCCGATCGCAATCGCAATACTTCAAGTGTACCTTCCGATCAATCGCAGTCCATACCTCCGATCTTCCGATCCTGCTCTCCCTCCGATTTATTCTTGACCGTTGATCTGTCCCGCCGATCCAATGGTCCGCGCAAAATTGCATCGCAATGTTTCACCCCCTTGCGATTACCTCCGATTCATTCCCCGCCGTCGATCTGGTCCTCAGATCAACGGCCAGCGCTCAATCGCAAAGGGCTCAATCGCAAAGTTTTCAATCGCATCCCCTTTTTTGCCACCCCCGATTGAGACCCTCCGATTAGATCTGGACCGTCCACGTGTCCAGATCGGACAGTCCAAAACTGCTTCTCCTTATTCTTCTCCCGCTATCCTTTTTGCCTTTCTATGCAGATCTCCACCGTTAGATGTTTTTATCCGACGGCTACGCTCCTCCCCCGCCATCTGAAGCAGTTTAAACCTATTTTCCGCAGGATTTCTTAATTGTTTTGTGTTTGATGCAGGTGTTTTAAATGGTTTTCCATTGTATAACGAAGAAATGCCAAGGGATGGGAATGACGATTCTCATGCCCTCGTTGCATTACAGAGAGGCCACCCGGGGGCTCCATTCCATGTTTCGTCAGTACTCTATGAGTATTGATGCCGTAAGGCCCGGTGCGGCTCTGCACATTGACAAGACACTACGTTTTTACGCAATTTTAAAAGAGTATAAGTTTTAAAGAACAGAGCGCGGAAGGACAGAAGATTGAAGACAAATTTGGGGGATTATGGCGAAGAATGCTTATAAAAACCTAATTCCCCGAATTTAGACACTATTTAAGAAAATCATAAATGTTTTGATGACAGAAAGGTTTCCACCGCTTCAACTGAGGCGAATTGATTCCTCAGCTACTACAAAGAGCCACCTGTTGCCTCAAACCTTTCAAACAGAGGCCGAAGTTATTGATTCAGGAAATATCTGCCTCCAGCACTGCCAAGAAGTTAATTCTGCCAAAGGAGTGTAATAGAAAATAGCTGCAGAGTTGCTCCGGACAGAACATAGAGCCTCAAAGTCAAATAAAGCTCCCACCTAGCTTTGATATTAATTGTAAAACATCAATACAGTGATCCACCTGTACACTTCTCCATCAAACCCCTCAAGAGACTGAGAAGTCATTTAATCTGTATTAATGGTTTACGAGATATTTTTGTTAGTTCTCACCTCCTCATCTTCCTATAAGTACTTCTGCATAAGATGAGAAGGTTGGTTGCTGTTTGATTACAAGTTGTAATATTGAAACTCTCTGAAATAAATATACAAGTCTGTTGAAGTTGAAAATAATTTGGAGTCTTGGATGTCTTGATGATGCCGTTGCATGTCTGTTCCTGAGAAGGCTCTATCATTTGATCCATGAGCTTGGCTGTTGGTGAAGTGCTCTGAACTGTTAAATGCTTTTTCCTTGTTTTCATTATGTTCCATAATTTCTTACTACAGTAGGCTGGAATTTTTAGGCTAAGAAATGACTCCTGGAAGCACCTTAGACCTGTTCACCCTTCACTGTTTTATGTTTTCTTCTGCTGAAGTATTTTAGAGGCTTTAAAACTTCTCTTTAGTCTTCATGCTCGTTTATTTCCTTGATAGCTCAAATAGTTGGTTTCAGCATGTTATGGTTCTCCCTGCTTGTCTGCCATCACTTGAAAGCCGTTATTGAAATCCCCCTTCGAAGTACCATTGTCTTAAGTTAACCAAAGAGGTCGGTTTTGATCTTACCCTTTGCCCCTGCTTAAACAGTTGTTTTGAAGGTCTTTATAGTTGAAAACACAGATGTTATTTAGGTGTTCCCTCTTCTATGAATGCAATTATCAGTGAATCTTTTATGTTTTCTAAATCCTTTAAAATAAAATCTTTGAGGAAATAGGGTGTTCCCCGAATCTTAGATTTCATTTTAGAAGTTGTCTTGAAATCATTATTTTCTTAAAGAATGTTTGTAGAATTTATGGTTAGCCCTGTCTATCAAATATCTCTTTATTGATAAGTTATGTTTCTCAAGTTCCCTTTGTTGAGAATTAAATTTCTTCTTCCAAATCATTAATGTCCATCTCATTCCAAAACAAAGGATCCTGTGGCCAAGTTAGATTTGCTCTTTGATATCCCATATCCCTTGAAGAGTTTGTCATGATCTTATTTTGACTCCATTGCCCAATGAACCGGATATTTCCTCTTTCTGTCTATCTTTCCTAGACCTTTCATATTCTGCTGTATCAACTCAACCCAACCAAACAAACATCTGCATGTAATAACTAGTCTAAAATCCATAACCAAAGCAAACAAGATAAACCTTTGCAAACAAATATTTGAGAGATCCCTCTCTGAGAACAGGAGGACTAGATCCTGGAACTCTAAAGATTGGTTCTGATGTTGCCTTGTCTTTTGATTTGCCAAACTGTCAAAACACGGGATACCAACAGTTAGCCTTTCTAAGATCCCTTAAGGTGAATGTCAAAAGCATTGAAAGTTAAAATTCTTTCTCTGATCTCAGGCTTCACTTTGTGTCAAATCTTAAATGTTTTCTATTGTCTGAAGAGTTAGCCTCATAGGAGTTTGATCATAGATGGTTAAGGCATGCCCTGTCCCTAGATTTTCTCCTAAGTGGTCACCTTGGAAGGTTTCCTTGTCATTCACCTTCATTTCCTTATTGTTTCATCCTATACTATCATCTTTAGAGATCCTCTATTTGAGATGACTAGCTCATTTGAAAACCTTGGATATTGAATTGCAAGTAAACCATTTTATGACCCCATTGCCCAATGGACTTGAGTTTTCTTTTAATTATCTCCCCATTGCCAAAAATCCTTCTTTGCTCACTTCTTTGTCTTACATTGAACCCTTCTTTCATATTTCCCAACCAAACAAACAAAGCAAGCAAAACAACAACCTTTGTGCACTATAACTAGCCTAATACCTTAAATTTGAACTTCAAAGATACATTATCCTTTGCCTTTATAGAGAGATCCCTCTATGGATCCAGGAGGGATAGATCCTGAGATCCCAAATTGGTTTGATGTTGTCTTTTCTTTTGGTATTGCCAAACCTGCCAAAACACAAGACCCACAACAAATTCTTCTTTTACTTTACTGCTTTGTCTGCCTGCTCTTTTTTCACCTTTGACCTTTTCTCTCTTTGACCTTATTTACTTTTACCTTTCAGAGTAAATCATACAATTTTTCCTAGGCCTCTTCATCTGGTAGTTTAATTTTTACCATGCTCCTATAAATATCATCTGATTCAGTGTACTTGGTAAATGTAGGCTTGTTTATAAAGAGATGATTTACCTCATGATGGAGGTAAAAGAGATTTTCAAAAGTCTGATAGAGTAATTTTTCTATAGGAATTACTTTCATAGAGGAATCGTTGGAATGTTCTTTAGCCACTTCTATAATATTTTTTTCATAATATTCATGCCTCATTAGTATGTCATTAATCACCAAATGATTAGGAAGACCTTTCTGCCTCAAAATATCAAATTTGATCATGAATCTGTTTACTGATATCTCCATAGTTAGACACTTATCTTCAAGTTGTGTCATCAAGTTTCTCTTGGAAATTACCTTTTTTACCTCTAAGATTATTTCTGTTCTGTCACTTGTCCCAATTTATTCTAATTCCTTCTTGTTTTTGGAATTGAGAAACTTAATTATATCAGTGGCCTCCTCTGGTTTCTTTCCAAGTTCTTCTTTGACTTTCTGGATTACATCACTTGCCTGTTTTATCAAGTCTTTCTTTTCAAATATAACTTAGATGGAAGGCCAAATATCATTAACAGAGTTAATGATATTGGCCCACAGTTGTTGCTTTGCTTGGGCTAGTGGTTCTTTCAATGTCAATTCCTTTTCTAACTTATGCATTCTATCAGTCAATATTTTTGACTTCTATGTTTCAACCTTATGCATTATTTGAGCCAAATTCTTTTCATATTCAAGACTTTTTACTTGTTATTTAAGTCTATTAATCTCAGTTGTTTGGATTGACATGTCTTGCATAGATTTGATTAATTTACTTGCCTCATCATTGGGATGAGCTGCTCATGTTTCTAGTGTAGTAGCTAGTGTTGTTGAAAATTATATTGTCACTGGAATTGCTGTAGTAGTTGGGACTGTTGTAGCCACTAAAGATGAAGTTGAAGCTATGGGAATGGCAGCAATAGTAATTTCTCATGTTGGCCTTATTTTACTGCACTAATTTTTCCATTTCATTCTCCATCTCTTTTAGTTGAGCTGTCAACTGAATGATGAGATTCATCATTTCATATTTCTGACCTTAATTTTCCAAAAATTATTTAGTTTGTGGATGTTCAATGGGAGGTAATTTCAGCTTCTTCTTCAATGCAACAATGTCTACATTCTTCTTTTTGATGAGCTCTTCAGCTTCTTTGATGTTATTTGGATCATATCCAACCTCCATGACCAATTCTTCAAGTGATTTAATTCTATTATCCTTGGCTTGTGAGGAAGCCTTCTCTAGCTTTAATTGTGCTCTGATATTTTCTAGAGAATTTTCTAGTTTTTGGACACTCATAGCTTTGTTTTTCATAATGGAGTAGATCATTTCTCCAACTTGCTTATGGAATTCAATCTGGTCTATGGGATGCACATATTTAGCCATAACTTGAAATGTTGTTTTCTTGTAGCTTGCTGATGATTTTGTAGCCTGCACTGTTGGATGAAAAAAGGTCAATTGCATCTTCCTGGTTCTATAATCAAAGGCTGAAAGTAATCTGTTTTGATCACTAGGAGTCTATTTACAATACTGGGCATAATTCACTGCTTTCAATGTTTCATTCCTAAGTTTGATTTCATTATATTTCTCCATTATATCATGTTCTTTATCTACTGGCTTGCTTTATCAAGAGACTTTTACACTATACCGCTTCTAAATGATCTAAGCACTAGAGGTTGATGGTTGATGTGTTTCCTCTGAAACTGTGGGAGGTGCATTACCCTGACAATTATATATGTATCAATAATCTCAACTGTGTCAACTGTTAGTGACCTATAAATATAGGATTCATAATTTTGACTTGACTGATAGTAATCTCGTAAATATGTACATATTTTTCCTTCTACAAGTTGTATTCTCATATTTTGTAAAAAAATAAAAAAAAATAAAAAAAATCAAAAAGAGGGTAAAAATTCCTAAAAGAAAAATAAGGACTTAGAAAAAATAGTATACCCCGAAAGAAAAATATGAATAAAACATGAAAGTGTGCAAGTCTAAATGCTACTACTTTTACCTTTTGCAGATGATTATGGCAGAGTGTCAGTAAATGCCATAATCTGTGGTGAGTTGAACAATTTAATCTTGACTCGTCATTTTTCAATTTCAAATGTTGTAGATAGAGAATAAACAATTGTCATACAGTTTAATCATGATAATTCATTAGTTAGGTAGAGAATAAAATAATCCCACAGTTTAATCTAGATTCTTGGATGCAATAAGTGTAGAATTAGATAGTTTACTTCTTTCAAAAAAATAAAATGTTGTAAGGTTGCTAGTTCAAATGCACCTGATTAAAATAGAAGGAAAAAATGTTAGAAGATAATCATTGGGTAGGTAGAAGAAGGTGGGAAACATCATTGTAAATATATTTCACCAGGCCATAAATAACTAATTTCCCCTCCCCATAGCTATTTGACATTCTAGATTATCAGTCAAAGAGGCTCAAGGCATTTCCTTAACTTCTGTTGGGACCGGACCCAAGGCTTGATGATTGACTAGTTGAAAATGTTAAGTTTCTTTATTAATCCCTGAAATTTTCATCATTTACCCCTTCATGCACTCATCACCATTTAACTTCATAAGTGAGAACTCTTTTCTTACTTAAACATTACATAAAGGCCAAATTGATTAACTTCCTACATCTTATGAAATATAAAAAACTGAAAATGGCATTTTATCCTAAGTTGAAGTGATGAAATTATCATAAATACAAGTTTTGCTTTGATCCTCACTTTTCTTGGTTATAATTGTATGTTTTGAGTATTCACTTTTCCCTTTTCATATTAACACCTAACATATTTTATTAACTCCTTATCAATTATCCTAGTCCTATTAATATAGTTCCATTTTATTTAATATCCCAAAAACCCCTTTAATATATGCTTTTGTGTCAAAGATATTAATCACATGTTGAAAAACATCCCGAAGTTACCCCTTTGACACAAAACTACCCATAAAAAATATATCCCTTTCCCCCTATGTTTTTAAGACCCCTCCACAGTCTAAAACTAATTAAAAAAATTAAATTATACAAAAACGAGCATTTTGTTTACATTCTATGTATTTAAAATGACGCACAAAAAAAATTAACATCTTTGTATTCCCCCCCGATCACCCTTAACCCAAGGTCAAAATACCTAAGCCTTTTTTCCCCCTCATAATATGCAAACCTTGGTTAAAACTTTATTAAATCTGCCCTTTTAATATATAAACTCATTTTATATATTTAACACCCATTTCCATTTTCGCAAAGCATCGGGTTTAACCTCAACCATCCAATCATCTCGATCAAAATCAATGGATAATATTGAACCCGGGTCCCACCCCTTTACTCCATTCCATACCTTTTCCCCGATACCGCATTTATTTGACACCGTAGATCTTTACCTTTTAAGATCGATGAATCATAATGAAAGCCCGACCCCACCTTATTTTTTCCCCACAGCTTTCCGACACATCTTAGCCGTTCGCTTCACTCAACCAAATCCAACAGCGCAGATTCCATATCGCATTTCCAAAGTAATCGAGAAATGTTGACAAATTTTTTTATGAAGAAAGTTCTTTTATGAAACCACTGCTTGCTACGTGTCCTATTATTATTGGATCGCATTACAAAAGTTAAAAACCAGTTACTACCTAAGAGAAATGCGATAACCACCACTGGTTTTTCTTTCAATACAAAAACCACTCCCACCATGTCAACTTGACATGCAATTAATACTCCACATGATCCATAAAAACTAAAGTTTTAACCTTAGTTCTTTATCGTTTTTCATACCTTTCCGCCTTTTCCCTCTGAGAATTCGCTCGCAGACATCATTTCCAGAACTGTTTCCGAATCAGTTCATAATTTAAAATGCCATTCCCCTCTGAATTTCACCTCCCAAAACTCTCATTGCCTTATACCAAGCAACTGCAACCAGTTTGAAGACTGGTACCACCTGAAACCTTCTGCGATAGTGACCATACCTATTTAAAGGTATTTTTCTGTAATCCAAACCTGCAAGTTCATAATTTTTAACAAAAAATAAACCACTTGGAATTTAAAAGCCAAAAGTACTCATCTGAGAGTACACAAATCTTGAAAAAATAGGGGAAACCTTGTCAAAATTTTTCCAGGATTTGTCATTTCTGCTTGAATTATTTTCATCATCCAAAAGCTATTCCTACGGTGAAAATCTATTTGAATTCCCAAAGAAACCATTGAAAATCCCTTTCCCATCATCTGAACATTGCAAATCTGCATTTTCCTCATAAAACCCTCGCCTAGATTCTGATTTTTTCTCAAATCAGCTTAATTGACCTTCTGTTTCCATAAAGAGCTAAGAAAATAGTTTAATCTTGGTAATTTTCTTCAAAAATGACTAAGAAGCAGGTCACCCCTAGGAATGGAGGTTCGAAACCTCAGAAGCCTACCTCCAGCAAGCTTCCAAACCCCAAACCTCCCAAAATTGATAAACCTACTCCTGTCCTAACTGCAAACTCTACTGAAGTAGTCAGAGCATTGCAACCTCCTATCACTACTTAAGAAAACATTCCCTTGATTGACTTAGATTACAAAATTACTGATGCTACTCTTGAATTTGATCTTCTGGAAGTACATAGCTAGTGTCAAGAAAAAATTGAGAAGAAAATGGAAAATGATATACCTGTATGGGACTCCAACTTACCTAAATATGTTGTTCCCATCACTCATCCAGCCCAATATTTCATTAGGTTGTGTTAGATGCACTATATCCCTGATCAAAGGTGCATGGTGAACAAAGATAGTGAAGTCCTATTTTACATAACTTATGAATCAATCAATGATATGCTCCAACTAAGCCATGATCCACGAGCAGTATCATTGTCAATTGAAGACTTGAATAAGATGTATTTAGACTTGGATTTCCCTAGGAAGTTTGAAATCCTTCAAAACTTCATGCCCAATCATGTCAACCTTCCTAAGGCAAATCCCCCTTATGATACTTTTGATTTCCTTGAGGGCTCCAGACAAGTCATTTCCATGTTTTCATTCATTTTAGGCTATGTTAATGATGAATTTACAGATGCCTCCATTTTAGGGTTCCTCTCCACTTTGTCTCTTGGAAAACAGCCAGAATTGGTCTTTGATTTTTCCAAATTCATTACTGACAATATAAATTATCAGCTAATAAAGTTACCTGATGAAGGAGTGTTAATATATACATCATATCTGTTACATCTCTTCCTTATCTCTCAACCAGATAATTTTCCCATTGCATTACAAAAGATGGATATGGAGGACAAACCTGTTTCAGTAATTTTCTGGACTTCTCTTCTCAGAAATAATAGCAGTGAGTATAGTTACAGTGATTTAAATGACTTGTTTATCAGACCTGCCATGAGTTTGTTGGAAAAAGCAAAGCCACCTAGGATCAATGAAGAAATAAAAATGATTTTACAGTTGTCTGGAAATTGTAAAGTTGGAGATTGGTATTTATATAAAAATCACACAAAAATCAGAGTATATGGTGCAATCTTGGCTCCATAAACATTACCAAAATTTCTAAACACAAGAATTTTTTCTTTGGAATAATTGAGACATGTTTTAAATGAAGATGCAGTAAACTTCATAGCATCCAAAAAGAAGGCACAATTCAAATTGAAAAGTCAAATTGGCTCTTTCATAGTTAACAGCAGAGATGGTTTGAAAGAAGTAAGCAGAAAATTAGCAGCATTCAAGTTCCAAGAGAGTTTCTACTCGAACTATGACCCTCAGGGTATTATAAGCAACCTTAGGGTCAAATGCAAGTTGACCCCATTCCTCCATGAATCAAAGCCACTAATTGAAAAATATGCCAATCAGTTGGAATGGGTTGCAAACACTTTAATTGATGATGATGAAGAGATACAAACAACTAATCTACAGGAAAATCAAATGGAAAGTACACAGGTGGTTATAGTTAACCAACCAGCAGAGGTATCCAATAAAAGGCCAAGGAAAGAAGAAGGATATTTAGCAGAGACAATCATTGAAAACAAATTTAAAACAGTCTACACCAAAAAGGCCAAAATGACTAATCTAGAAAAAGAAGGAGTCATAGATGTAGATGATACTAATGATCAGAAAATAGATGATGAGACCACCATGATTGTTAATGAAACACTCAGGGAAATTCAAAGTGAACAGGTACAAGCACAGGGAAAAGGCAAAGAGATGGTTGAAGTAGAAATGGATACAGAAGCTCCCTCTTCCTCTAAAACAACTAAAGAATCTGATTCTGATATTCAGAAGAGGTTCAAGAAAATCAGGGAAAAGAATGAAGAAATCAAGAATGAAGTTTATTCTAAACTTTTGAAGGAAAAACCAAGAGATAAAGATAGACTAGTGACAACATTTGATTATTCAACAAATAAAATGATCATGTCTTTTCTCCAACCAGTGGTAACATATCCAAAATCATCCACAGACTACAAGAAGATAGAATTTGCAGTGAATGATGATACTATACATGAACTATATCAGATAGAGTTCCACAGGAGTGCATCATAGATACTATATTCAAAGGTAGTAAGCAAAACAATGAGTGCTACCATGCTTCAAAAGAGCGCATCCAATTTGCAAACTCAAATGAAATTGGATAAAGCATCTCTACATGCTAAGGATTTGAGGATCAAATCCTTAGAAGATTTGGTAATACAATCTGGAGCAGATCCCTCCAACTCTGAAGTTGCTAAGAAATTGATAAGGCAAAAGAATGAGGACATTGTTGCCTTGAGAAAACAACTCAAGTTGCCACAGAGTGAGCACCCTCAGGCAAAAGAAGTTCTTCAGGAAAAGACAGAAAAAGAGGAAACTATGCAATTGGTTTTGAAAATGACAGCTCAGATTAAAGATATGGAAAATCAAATAGAATATCTAATGCAAGAAAATTAAGTATTGAAGAAAGCTCATGAAGGCTCCATTCCTACATTTATTCCCACTGTAAGTACAGTTGTTCCTTCTGCATTGGCAGAACATTTGGCACCGAAAGGAGTATTGGCAACTGTAGTGTCAATTACTTCTAAAGACATCTCTGCCACTTCTTCATCAACATCACAGGTAAATCAAACAGGGGAAACAAATGCCATAGTCAAGGCTATGGAAGACATGTCCTTAAAAGATAAAGAGATAATCAACTTAAAAGGCACCATCAGAAATCTTGAAACATCTAACAGGGATGCCTTAATTACCTCCCAAGGACATGAACAAAGAGCCAACAGATTGCAGGAATAGGTTAAGATTCTTCAACAACAGGTTAATCTCACTGAGCAGGTATCTTATATAAAAAATTATCTTTGGAACAACATCATTCAGGGCATACATTTACAATGGCCCTCAATCCAAATTATTTATGAACAAAAAGAGTTACTCAAAGTAGCCCAAATAGAAATACAGAAGACAAAAGAAGAACTGGCTGTAAAACTTGATCAGGCCTTGAGACTTATTACATTTTTGAATAGCAAACACAAAGAAGAGCTTGAAGAGCTAAAAATTCAAGACAGAACTGAAGTATACTACAAATCAAGAAAGTCCTGAATAAGAGAAATATGATGAATAATTTGGAGGACAAGTGCAAGGACATGAACTTGGCAATCACAAGATTTTGGGCCAAATACACAGTACTAACACAAGCAAGCCTACCAGATATTCATGCTTTGAATGAAAAATTGATGGCACAGAAGGATTATGATAACAAAATCAGGGCTTATGCCAAAGAGTAGGTTAGCAAACCTTTACCAAAAGGGTCTCCAACTGGTAAAGTCATTTTGGAATATTTTTAAAACTTGTTCTTTTTACAAAATGAGATCAAACATATTTTCATTGTTAAGCCCAATTTTTCCAAGTATACAAAGGCAGATGAAAGTTACACGAAACTGAAAATTATGAGAATTCCCAATGCAGAGCAATGGTAGGAATTCACTGACTTACTATGAAAATTTTCAGTCAAAGTGTATCAGGATCAGAAACAGAGTCAAAGAGTATCAGTCAAAATACCTTTTTACTGCAGATAATTCTTTATGTTACAACAGTGAAACCGTAAAAGGAGCAGCGTAAAGAGTATCAATGATAAAGCACAGGTGAAAGTATGTGAAATGGAAAGAGTATCTTTCAAGTCATCTTCAAAAAAATATCTTTTTCCAAAATGCCAGCAATCATTTTCAGCAGTTACAACCCAGCAACAAGTTAGGATAATTCATCCTATTTTTTATTGATAAGAGGACAACTTGCCAGTTTGTTTTGTAGTTGTCCCTTTTTCTATGTAATAAACTTTATTTTTGCCTAGAGATATTCCTACATGTCTCTCAGATATTTTGTAATATTTTTTTTTATAAATACTTCTCTTTTCGAATTATTAAGTGTGGAATAAAATTTATCAAGGCTACTATAGTCATTTTGCTCGATATATTGAAGTTTGTGTGAGTCAATCAATAAAGCAACAGTCTGGAATTAATATTAAAGACATCATAGCTCAGGATTCTTGTGCTGACCATATAAGTCTAGTATTTTCCTTTTTTCACTGTTTTATCTTTCAAAAGTTTCCATACATTCGTTTTAATGTTTTCTATATTTAATGATTAACTAGGAAAGCTTAAACAAGATTAGTGATAAAAAGCTCCCTGTTTTTTACTAGTTGTTCATTATTATGTTTTCTGCTTGATAACCGGACTTAAGAATCCTTAAATGCTCTTAGTCCCTGTTTGATTCCCTCTTTTAATCTTCATTTATGTAACTTAAGGATTCTTAATTTCCCTTTTGTTCATATCTTGCCATTTCATCAAAAAGCCTATTCAAAACCCTTTGAAGGTCATCTACCCTGCCCTTAGTACATTTGCTCTTTTGACCTTATTTTCTAGCTATGCTTGCCAAGAAGTTGACTCCATAGCCCAATGGTCTGGTAGATCCCTCTGTGGTTTACCTTGAAGTACCTTTTATTCCCACCAAACTTTCAAAACAAACCAATTGTCTAATGATACCTAGCCTAAAATCTAATAACAAAAATCAAGCTAAATCTTGAGGAGAGATCCCTCTCTGGAATTTAGGAAGGCTAGATCCTAGATTTCAAAAGAGGTTCTTGGTTACCCGTGGTTTTCTTTAACTATAAACCAAAATCCCACGACCTAAGAATTACTAGGGTGATAACATACTGGTGACCATACTGGGGAACTAACCACTCTCCAGTTTTAAGTTTAATCTTTGAGGAATATTTTTAAACATATCTTTTCTACTTTAAGATTAAGTTTAAAGGTTGTGGGTATCTATACAATAATAATTCTAGCTCCAAAGAAAGTCTATTATACTAGATCCAACCCTGATCCCAACCCTACATATATAGTAGACAATGCGGACTAGACAGGAAAAAAGAAAAAACAAATTGTTAGTTCAGAAACTGAAGTACCCCTGAAAAGAGCTGATTCTTTACCCAAAGAATTATTAATCTTACCAGACATTGAATTTTATTTGAATTTTGAAAAATCATTATTTAGAACCAAATCTGAAACTGATTTATAGGAAAATGTTTTAGATCCTGTTTTTACTTCTTTTGTGAATGAAAAACAGAAAGTTATTTCAGCACCTATAAAATCAGATAAAACGAAAAGTCAAAGTCCAGTAGAGAGGGTAAGTTTCACAAAAATTAAAGACATTGATGAAGCTATAAAGTTAGCCAATTTTTTGTCTCAATTTAAACCTCCAATTTCTCAATCATCCACCACTATATTTCCAACAGCAGATTCTACTCTATATGCTGCCACTTCATTTACAGATTCCACTATCAGTTCACCCCCAGAGCCTGTTAGTCCTGAGTTTCCTTTGCAACCTAGAATCATATATTCATCATATTCTCAATCCACCGCTAGTTCATCCACAGGACCATTCATCCCTGAGTTGCCCTTGCAGCCTAAAGTAGTATTTCCATCATTCACCAAATCCATTACAACCACCACCACCATAAGAACTAGCCATACCACTTATTTTTCATCTCCTTTTCCAAGCTCTTCAAGTACATCTACTGTCGTAACCAGCACTATCCCTTCCACTACTACTGTACCTCCTAGTTTAGCAAAAATCCAAGCCATGGCAGCCAGATATGCTCCCTTGGGCTTACCTCAAAACCTCCATGACATGCCCCAAAATTTACAAAAGGATATCCCATTATTTGATAATTTTTCACAAATCACTGGACAACAACATATCACTAGAATGAATGATTTTTGGGAAATTTATGAGATAGATGATTCTGATGTCAAAATGAGGTTGTTTGCAAAAAGCTTAACTAGAGAAGTGAAAACATGGTTTAGAAATTTAGGTGCTGGTACTATAGCAAACTTAGCTGCGTTTCATAGAGATTTCCTAAATAAATGGGAAAAGAAGAAAAATCCCCTACAAATATTATCTCAGTTGATGCTATTAAAAGAGCTCCCAATGAGTCTGTCCAAGATTTTTGCACCAAATACAACAGTATTTACAATTCCATTCCTGTGGATCTTTTTGGATGAGCATCGTACAGCCCTATGAGGAGGTTTTTCCTTTAGCATAATTCGATCCTTATGGATTCAATATGGTCATTGGTGCGGGGTCTTCACTGGGATATCTCCAAGAGATTGCATTTCAACATCCCATGAAATGCAAAAGTAGAAATCTGATTTGGGAGGATGGTATTCTCCATTGGAGGAGTACCAAGATGGAACATCGTCGAAGACACCCACATTTGGATGAATGGGTGTGGATGGTGAGCAAGAGGTTGGTGAGACACTTGCATATCTATGACACAGGGCAGTAGGAGGCATGGTTGCGTTGGCTACTTTTGAAAGAGTTTGGCCATCATATGACATATCCTTCTTCAAAGGGTATGTTGGTGGAGGAAACTTGGCAGGACACTTGCGTCATATGGCAGTAGGAGTTTGGATGCATTGTGTTGATATGACATTATCTATGTCAATCATCATATCTTCACCTCATGATTTGTATGATGGAGGTGTGAATGGGCAGAAAGAATTATTGTTGTTTTGGCTCTTCTTGGGAGAGTATGGGAATATTTTTTTCCCATACTTGGCATGAAATTCAGGAGAAAGGAATGGCACAATCAAAGTGCAAAGAGACTACCCTTCAACATTGGAGGATAAGGGGGTACTTACACATAGGGAGGAGATTGCCACACATAGCAACATGATGTTGAAATAATTTGGCATATGTCATGTCAAAGAAGTAAGTCATGGAGTGACAAGAGCCTTATCACTAAGGCCAACAACGCTGTCACTTGGGATTATGTTTCTATTGATGGAGTGTTCCAAGGAGAATATGCATCCCTTCATTTTGCAAACTTTTATGAGGAGATTCTCAAGGGAGGACTCATCCATGGACCTCACTTTCAGCCTACTCACTATGCATGGTAAGAAATGTATTTTGGTACTTATTTATCATTTCATAAAGTATTTTCATCTTCTCACTGTCTATGTACAGTCCATTGCTCCACAAGAGGGAAAAATTATTTTTGGGTTTCATGGTCATTCTAGGACCAAAATTTATGATGGAGATAACCCTTCTCTACATGACTTTGGGAAAGTGTGGTATTATTATTATTATTCTCAACTGATAGATAATGTCATTTACTACCTCCTAGTAGATTAGAAAACATGCACAACTAGTGACGTGTTGAAGGACAACTTGCCACATGATGTTCTAAAACAATAGTGGGAAAGACTGCGTTGTATCCATTGGAAAAACCATTGGGACTATGCAAACTTGCACATAAAATTCATCATTTTTCTGATTTGGATACCATATGGTGATGATGTACCATTCACTTTCTATGGGATGGATTGGGCCAGCATGATTCATGATTCTATGGAGAGGATATTTGAAGATCCAATATTCTTCTTGCCACTTAAGGGCAACATTATTGCAGCCCAATATTAGCAACTACTCTACACTTATCATAATTGGAGAGAGAGACAACGTGGGTTAGGCTATTTTTTCTACCATTTTCAATTATGTAGCCCACCTAAATTGCAGGAGCCAAAGGTGGAGGATATTTTTCATGAGTTACCATTTTGGAGGGTGGCTCATTTTGTATGGATGATAGCTTGGGGATGGGAGATTCACATGAGGATGATAGTTCCCAACATATATCATATCTCATGCCTCAATAAGGCCTCTAGACAACACATTTTTTCCTCCATCGGTGTTTTACTTCTGATGATAGTTATTTAGGATGGTCACCAAATGCTAACTTGCATATTTGGGGTGGGGGGACTTGGAGACTTATTGATGAGACAACATATTGTTCATTGGAGGAGCTTATCACATGAAGATGATACAAGAGGAAGAGGATAGGCTCTTCAGTTCGATCCTTACAGTTGCTTGAGGACAAGCAACATTTGGGAGGGGGGGACTGTAATATTCCTAAATTAGCCTATAGCTAATTGGAATATTAAAGTTTTGTTTTGTCACTTAGATAGGTGAATAAGTGGGTAGGGAGACCCATAAATATATTTATTGTGAATAAAACCACTTCTCATGTGAAAGTGGATCATATTTCAAGCTCAATAAAGGACCCTAAGGTGTGAACAGGGGCTAAAACATGTGGTTTGGGTCAACTTTGACCAAATCAACAGCGTTGTCTTTAGGACTGGACATTAATGGAGGGACATCGCAGTTTTAGATGGAGACACATTGCATGGAATTAGCGTCATTAACGGATGGTTCTTAGGGTTTGAAAGCTCATATATTATAAAAATATGAGGATGGAAACCATATTATTCATCTTGGTATATTTTATATTTTGATATATGGTCTATTTAGACATATAGCTTTCTTTAGTTGTTTAGCTAAGATTGCATGTGATGTTTAGAACAAGGTGTTCCTAATCGGGAATCCCACATCTTCCATTGAGGAGATCTTGGAGGAGTTCACTACACTTCCATAATCAGGCATTTGGCCAAGCTTCAGTATCATGTACAACGTAGTTCTGTTTAGAGTTGGGTTGTGTTGTAGGGGTGTAGCAGTGGAGGAGAGAAATCTCCAATTTTTTAGCTTGTTTTCTAGTGAGGGGACCAACCCTTCACCTATTGAGTTGATTGGGTGTTTTTGCAGCTGATAGATCATTCCTTTAGCCCAATATCAGCAGTCATCCCCAGGGAGTGTGTAATTCAGTCAGCAGAAATGCAGTGGGAAACTCAAAAAAGGCCGAAAATCCAAACTTAAATCTGACCAAACCATTTCTGGGTTTTTCTGGGTGTTCTGAGTAGAATCCGTGCTTAAAACAACAGATCATTCTGAGCAATATAACATCCTTCTGCAGATATTTATTATTCATAATAACAATAGTTTCTAGCAACAACAGTAGTAGCATCACACATTTCCAGTGCTTGGTTTCTTTGGTGTATTTCAACCATCTTGTGGCTTGAGTGCACTCCTTTTGGAGCACAATGTACTTTCATTTGATGTTGATATATAATGATATGGCTCAACTGTTTGCTGCCCATATTTATGATGTTTGATGTATTCCGGCATTTTCCAGTTCTACATGTTTAATTCTTATTTTACCATAGTTGGAATTGTGCATATGTTCTATATTCCTGTCTTTTCCATTTTGGAATATTACAATACCAACATCAACAATACCCTAGTTACACATATTAGATACAAACTCAACCTCAGTATGGGCCAACCAAGCCTGGTTATCCGGGAGGAATTCCAATCCCAAATGCACATGCTATTCTAGGCTATCCTAGATATCCTCCTCCTGGTATTGGTATAGTTCCTCAAGGTTATCAATCCGTTCAGCAGGACCCTAACCGTTGGTAACCATTCATAGTAATTTTGGATTTACCATATTGTTCGTGCCTAACAAATAATATGATTTATTATCTTCTACTTTGGCCGCCAATGCCAAATAATTTTCCCAGTGATATTCCTAAGTTCAAAGGTAAATCAGGAGAAGACCCCTCAAACCATGTCATGGCTTACCACCTCTAGTGCGCATCCAACTCTTTAATCAATGATTCCATTCGATTAACATTATTTCAGAGAACACTAATAGGTTTAGCTACAAATGGTATATTGAACTACCACGTGGCTCATTCAACAATTTAAACGCCTTAGAAACAAATTTCTTAACACACTTTTAGTTTCCAGTCCGATATGAAAATCGCACGGAACTCTTGACTTCATTAAAGTAATCTACGTCTACATACATTTCAGATCACATACATAAATGGATACGTAGAAGATGTTTAGTGAATTTTTTTATTCCAGATCAAAACTTGGCAGAATACTTTATCAAACCATTGCTTCCAAAGATCACTAAATATGTGTATAAGGTAGGGGTTGTTACAGAAGAACATTTCATTGCTCAAGCTCAGTTCTTTGACCTTGTATATACACAGCCTGGTACTTTATACAAAAAAATTCTTGACTTACCACGTCTTGGTCAAATAACTAAAACTCCTTCAGGTTCTCATGTTGTAGATGGTGTAATTGGTTTAGTTAGCACTAATAATATTAAGAAGAAGTCCTCCAAAACTACTTATCCTATCATAACATTACCAGATTCACCAAAAGGAGATTCTTCCCTTGAAACTTCTGCTGACATCCATGTTGTAGACTCATCTACAACTAAATCTAAAACTGGTAAAGGAAGAAAGGAAAGAATAAAAACAAGAAAAATACATCTCCCAAAGAGAAAACTGAAAATAATGAACCAGTTGATGATAAGTGGAAACCTCATTATCCTTGTCTTATCTATGATGAGAATCACTTTACCAAAGAGTGCCCACATCGGTCTGAGGTCTCTAAATTTGTCAAAGGTGTGCCCACACCCGCTGTCTTGAAGGATCCTTTTCCCACTCAAGATAGAAAAATGATAGGATCTTCTTCAAATTCATCGACAGATATTTTAATGATGTCTGAGGTTATGGTTGTGACGCGATTGCAAGACTATGGAATTAAAAATCCCGTAACTGTACAGAGACAGAAAATTATAGTCAAACCCTAGCTATATCTCCTTCGGTTTTCGAACCACTTCACATTGAGAAACAAATCCTGATATAGTGATTAAACCGCCTGCTAAAGTTGTACTTTGAAAATAATTTTTCAATCCACATACGAGAGCTACTCAGAATTACAACATTGTTGAAGATTTGGCGATATCCCCTTTGACAATGTTGGCCTTAGAAGTGCTACAATCATGTCCAGCACAAAGAAAATTAATATTAACAGCTATCAGAGCTATTTATCCTCACAATTATAACCTCATAGTCGTTGATTTAGAAAATTTTACACTGAGACTCCCTCAATAGATGGCTTTTCATATTCCAGTATTAGTAAAAAACAGACGAGTCTTTCATACTATAATTGATGAGGGCGCATCCACATGCATAATGTCGTCAAACTGTTGGAAAACTCCTGGTTCTCCAACACTCAACCAATCACCGACAATCCTGAAAGCCTTTTATGGAAGAGGATTTTATCCATTCGGAATACTCCAGGATCTACCTATAGAAGTAGAAGGAAAAAATGTTAATCTAGACGTGGAAGTTGTTGATGCCCCTCTGGATTAAAACCTTCTTTTGGGTCGTAGTTGGTCTTATTCCATGACTGCTTTTGTTTCATCCATCTTTTGGTTAATCATGTTTCCTCATAAAGTACGTATTGTAAAAATCGATCAGTTTTCATATTATTCGTCCCGACCCTGCTTCTACAGACAGTATCCAACATGTTGGAAAATCGACTATCCCATATGAAGATGTTGGTGAAGGTTTAGTAAAGGGCTCTGCTCTGATGGGAAATTTTTCTATGCCTCCACCCAGCGTACCACATAATATTGCCAACATCAATATGATCTCATCAAGCACTATCCCATTCGATGACACTTGGGTAGTGCCTTCAGAATCAAAACTAGATTCTTTCAATGGAGAGATGCCTTTGAGTCCTTTTAAAATGGCATATGTGGAAGTACAGTTGTTTTCTGACATAATTTCAACTAATCTTGATCAAATGAATGCGATCACCAAAGAATATTCTTTTCTATCAAGCTTAGCCCTTACATCACTTTCCGATCCTTTTCAACTAGTGTTTTACACTGATGAAAGTATTCGAGAATTTTTGTCTTTGGATGAATTACCCTGGGATGATCTACATCATAGATCTTCGTTTTTACTTGAACTTGATAGGTTTGAAAATGATTTTTCATCTATTTTTTCAATTTATTATGTTGAGGAGCCCCAGAATCCTATATCTATTACAAATTCAGATTCTAATACTAGTTTGGGAAATGTTTCTACAACTGTTCCTATCGACATATCAGTTAAACCTGGAATTTTTTAAAACATTCACATAGGTGCTTCTTTTACGATTGAAGAGATTAATACATACAAATCACTATTTCAAGAATTCCGAGACATATTTGCCTCGTCTTATGAAGTGATGCGAGGAATCGATCCAAAGATTGTCATTCATGAAATTAGGAAATACCTGAATGCCAAGCCTATTAGACAAAGATTACATCCAATACATCCACAAAAAGCTACCGCTATCCAAGCTGAAGTTGAAAATATGTTGCGAGTAGGATTTATTTATCCAATTCCATTGACAGATTGGGTATCAAATGTTGGACATTGGGTTCAATGCTCCCTGTGTGTTTCATGACATGGACTAACTACCTCTCGTAGATCCTAACTCTAGTGATTGTAGCAGAGATTAATGCCTGCGGGTTTTGGTCTAACGACAATCGTGATTCCAACAAGTGGTATCAGAGTGACAGGTCTCGAGTTTGAAACTCACCCCGCTCACGTTGGGGGGGGAGATTGTTGGACATTGGGTTCAATGCTCCCTGTGTGTTTCGCGACATGGACTAACCGCCTCTCGTAGATCCTAACTCTAGCGATTGTCGCAGAGACTAACACCTGTGGGTTTTGGTCTAACAGCAATCGTGATTCCAACATAAAATATAGTCCCCTTTACCAAGAAACAAGGGACTAAATGAGTATGCGTCAGTTATAGGGATATTAATAAAGCTTGTCCAAAAGACAATTATCCCACCCCCTATATCAACCAAATTATTGATGATTGTGCTGGAAATGAATTTTTTCATTTATGGATGGATTTTCTGGGTATAATCAAATCAATATACTCCCTGCTGATCAACCAAAAAAAACATTTATATGTCTTTGGGGGACATTTTCTTATTGAAAATTACCTTTCGGATTAAAAAAATGTTGGTGCAACTTTTCAAAGGGAAATGTCTTACGCTTTTCATGATATCAAACATATTGTACAACCTTATCTGGATGACTTACCTGCTCACTCTTTACGCAAGGAGGATCATCCTACACACTTACGGGCTATTTTCATGAGATGTAGGCATTACAAGATTCATTTGAACCTGCACAAATGTCTTTTTTGTGTGCAATCAGGATGATTAATAGGATTCATCATTTCAATATATGACATTTGTGTCAACCCCTCGAAGGTTGAGGCCATCATCAATTTACCTCCTCCTTCCACACTACGACAAATCCAAAGTTTCCAAGGGAAAGTAAATTTTCTACGTAGGTTTATCCCGAACTATGCTAAGTGAAAAAAAGGTTTTACCCGGTTATTGAAACAAAACATTCCTTTTATTTGGGATGAGATTTCTGATCGATATTTTGTTGCATTAAAACTCGTGTTGACCCATGCACTGTTATTGCATCCACACAATTACCACCAAGACTAATTTTTATACTTAGCAACCTCTGATTCCACCATTGGAATGGTTCTAGTTCAAGAGGATGAATCTGACAATGAGCATGTGATCTATTATCTAAGTCTGAATCCTAGCCCGATGGAAATAAAATATTCACATGTGGAGAAATTGGCCTTTTCAATAGTTCAAGTTGTCCAACGATTCTGTCACTACATATTGTTATGTAAAACAACTGTGATATCTAATTCTAACCCGATGATGTATATTTTGAAAAAAAAAAAATTACTCAGGGGGAAATTCTCGAAATGGATTGTTATCCTACAAGATTTTGATTTGGAATTCGAGAAATCTAAATCAAAGAAATCACTGGTGTTTGCAGAGATTATGTGTGACTTTCCCAATACTAAGACAGAAACCATGGTAGAGAATCCCATCACAGATAAATCTCTCTTTCTTATCAGTACATTAGATCCTTGGTATGGATATATCATCATATATCTTCAAACCCAAACCTTTCACCTCGAGCTTTCATGTCGAAATCGATGTAGAATCTGATACCAATACCAAAAATACAATATTTTTGCAAACACTCTTTATCGTCGTTGTGCGGATTCTTTTTTTCGACGTTGTATAACTCACGAGGAGGGTGAAATGGTTTTGAATGATTGCCACTCTAGAGCATGTGGTGGTCATATGTTTGGGTTTGCCACAGCCCAAAAGATATTTCACGATGGCCATTTTTTGTCGTCGTTATTAAAATATTGTATTATTGCGGTCCAGAAATTCCACAACTGCCAAATTTTTTATCGCAAGATGCATGTACCTCCAGCTCCTCTTCACCCAATCATTGTTTTTGGTCCTTTTGCCAAATGGGGCATTGATTTCATAACATGTAACCCTCACTCGGTCAAGGGGCATGGGTATATTATTCTCATTGTAGATTACTTTACTAAATGGGCTGAGGCGATGCCTACATTCGTGGCAGATGGAAAAACTGCAACAACGTTCATATTCAATCATGTCATTAGTCGTTTTGGTGTGCCTCAAGCTATAAACACAGACCATGGGAGTCATTTTTGAAATATAATGATGACCGAACTTTCCAATCAACTTGGCCTATGTGATGATATTTCTACTCCATATCACCCGTAGGCTAATGGTCAAGTTGAAGCCGTAAAGGTTTTAACCACCATGATTAAACAGATTATTGGAACTCACAAATCGAATTGGCACACCATGCTTTTTTTGGCAATATGGGCATACCGAACATCTACAAAAAATGTTAAAGGGTTCACTCCTTTTCAACTTGTCTATGGTTTAGAAGTTGTGTTACCAATTGAATGTGAAATATTGTCACTCCAATTAGCCTTTGAGTTACTACCAGCTACCTTTGAAGAGGAAAAACACTTTTTGTACTTAGCACAATTATATGAGACTCAGCGCACTACTGCATTAGCATCCGAACCTCATAAGAAACATGTGAAAGCTCAGTATGATCAAAGTATTAACCCTCGTGTTTTTCATAAGGTGGTGTAGTCTTAGTATATGATCAAGTTAACGATAAACTAGGCACTGGAAAATTTGAACCGATGTGGCATGGCCCCTACATCATCAAACATGTGCTTGCGAAAGGAGCCTATGAATTTACTGATTATTACGGGGTCTCTTTAGATAAGCCCAGAAATGGTCTTTATCATAAGAGATATTATGCTTGACTTTCGTGTGAATATCTCACTTGTACAATAGTTACTTTTTAGATAGTGTGCCTTAGATTAGATAAGTGTGCCTAGATTAAGTCTGATGTTACTACTATTGCTGCTTATCTTGATTACTCTTGATATTGTAGATGTTGACACCCCTTCAAACGTACATTGGTTTTGTTGATGGTGCCTATCGTAGTACACAGAATATATTTTCCGCAGCTGGGGTTATCTATTCACCCTCCGATGAGTTATCTTCTATGCATGGGGTATGCCTTGGTCAAACAATGAACAATATTACAAAATATAGTGCGGTCATTGAATTATTATCTGATGCCATTTCATTTGGTATTTGATGTTTGATTATTAGGTTGGATTCAAAACTCATTTTATTACATTTAAACAGGGTATATGCAATTAAAAATCCAGTGTTATTGAGATTATTTTTTAAGGTTCGTCTCTTGGAACGACAATTTGATTACATAGAATATCAACACATTTCAAGAAATTTAAACACATTTGTCGATGCATTAGCTAATCATGTTCTAAATAGACATTTTCAACATTGACATATTAAACCAAAATAACATTCGATACATGTTGAAAAAGATACTCAAAGAAAGTAGTAATATCATAGATAGGTTGTTTTCAAAAATATTACATCGCCTATGATCATAGGTTCAAATACCTTATGATCTAATAGATACTGATAAAAAAACAAAACATTTTAATCCACAATGATCATCCACTATCCATGATGATGATCATGGTAATAGAGTATGGCGCGTGCTACCTTGCACAGGAATCTCCTAAACGGTCCTGGAACACCTGTAACATGTCTTTGAGGCTGGAGAGGAATGTCATATGTTCCTCTTTCAGGAATTTCTATGGTTAACATCTCCAGGTTGTGTTCCATATCAGCTAGGATCCCTACTGCCTGATCCTATGATGGTGCCATAGGCTGTGCTTGCCGCTTATCAAAGCGAAGAAGTGTTTTTGGTCGTCGTGGACCGACATCTGAATTTAAATATTGTTATCAATATTGGATGATAAAAACAAATTAAAATTGTATTCAAAACATCAAAATATTTTTCTTACTTGATTCGTCCCACTCTGCCCCTGGAGGCAAAGACATCTCAGGATCACCTCTGAAATCCATACCTGCATAGGGGAAGTCTTTGATTATGAAGACTTGGTTCCTTAGCCACATAAAGTATGTTGGAGTGAACCGAACCACTGAACTACCATCGCCACCATGGTGGTCCATTAATGCAACCCAACATACCATCCGAGGTTCCCAATGTTCCCCATGAGCTACTGGAATCAGCTGAGGAGCAAGAAGCGAGATTCTCTCTAAAGAAAAAGAAATCAAAATGGTGCCATAACCAAAGTTTTTCAACTTTGAATTCTTTCCTATAGTTAATTAGCCTTTCATGTTGGCAAATACCCCTTCACACCAGTTAAATATGGTACCTCTGAAACACTCTACTGTAGTCTGCATTTGAGATTTAGTGGCTACATGTGGAGCTGCACTCCCACACAATCTAGTTACTATAAATGCAATAACTTTGAGATCTAATCGCAAGATAGTTTTAATGTCTATGCGATTATCTTTTGGATCTGCCTCATCACTGCAATAATATTTTTTATAGATGGAAATGGGTAGGCCACCTTGTCTAGCCCCAAACAAGGATATGCTTTCTCCTCTTCGGGAAAATCGAGTGAGAAAATAGATATCCTTTGGCTCAATTTCAAGTTGATATTCACCATTGATGAAGCATTGGTCTTGGACTTCCCATGCATTTACTATGCATGTCATCAACTCTACTTGTGATTTCATACCTTGGATAGCCTAGAACTTATATAACCCACAAGTATGCAATGTCCATATTGTTGTAGCATCTTCCATGGATTCATTTTATATAGCCTCATGTTTACGTTCCCTTCACTCTAGCATGGTGGAATAGCCTACAAACACACACATTTAAAATTTAGAAACCATTTGAGTGCAAAACTTAAACCATTTTTAAGAGAATTTGTGAATTTTAAAACAGTCATGACGCCTCCGCAGTTTTTACGAGGAGATAGTGCGGACGTCCCCACAGGATCCACACAAAAACCATGGTAGCCCGATAATTTTATATTTAAAAAAATTATCGGGGTCCACAGGTAGCGCGCACATAACTTGCGGACCCCCGAGAACACATTTTTAAAAACAAATTCCTCCCAAAAAATTAAACTAAGGCTAAAAAGGAGAAATGAAATGGATAGAAATGAAGAAGAAGATGATGTGGATTACCTAGTTCTAATGATTCATGGAATGGATGATCGGTTCTCCCGATATTAGCTCTGGAACTTCTTTTCCAAAAGCTCTCAATTCACTGCTCTGAAGACAAAAGGTGAAAATAATTTTTTCAACTCCTTTTTATAGTTTTTGAATGAATAAAACATTATATTTTATTTATTTTCACTTTAAAAGGTTATTCTTAGATATTTTTACTTCTTGGAAACAGGTATGTGTAATATTTTGAGTTTTTGTGCAGGGTATAAGATTTTTTTTTAAAACAATTATTTTGTCGCTGAGTATAATTTCATCACTTTTTTAGGCTCTTGAAAATCATGAAAAAGCGAAACCTTGGAGTTATCTTTTAATACCTTTTCAGACTCTCTAAATATTAAAATATCTCTGAGTACTTGATTATTCAAACTCGTTAAAGGAAATGAACATTCGTCCCTTCAATATAAGTTTACCCCTTTTCTGGACTGAAATGGACTAATTACGAAAAATGTATACGTTGACTAATCATGGTCAATAGAGTTCTATCCTATATTATTTTATCCTTTTTCAGGCTTGAGAGACTAAATTTATGAAAAATTACAACCACGGAGCTTTCTTATGATTTTCTTCTCACTCCCTAAAACTAAAAAATGCCGAGTTTCTCCTATACTGGACTCGTTAAAATTTAATAGTAGAGGACCTATCGATTACAAACAAGACCGAACCACTCCTTCTTAGGATTCGATTTTAATACTAAGCTATACTCATCCAAAGGATGAGCTTACACAAACAAGAAAATGTTATCCTCCTCAAGCTTGTCAAAAATAAAGAGGCACTTTACAGTAATGGTGAGGGAAAAAGAGAGAAAAATAATCCAGTTGTCACCCTTGTTTAGGAAGCAGCATGCCACTCTTGAACATGACGCTTTGTCACACTTGTACTTGGGTTGGAAAATCATTTTTCTAACAATTAATCAAACCAAATTGAAATTCTTCAGCCTATTTTTGGGTATCAGCTTTAGGGAAATTGCTACCAAACCATCTGCAGTGTCATTATGTGTTCAAGAGATAATTCAAATAAACCATTAATTGCACACATTTGTCACCGTTTGTGTTGACCATCCTTGATTCAATCCTTGCAAATATTTCTTCAAACCTTGATATAATGGTTTCATGTCGTGGGCTTTCCTATGACGGATCACTTTCTATTGATGACAGCTCATCATCTAGAAAGTTGATCTAGAATCTTACTAGTACCTTGGTATTTGCATGCCCTAATGGCAGGTTTCTCGCCGTTGATGATAGGTTATATCATTGACCTTCGATCGAATGATTATATGAAGTTTTTGACTGCAAATCCTTCATTCACACTTCATAGATTGTGCTGAGTACTTTGAGATCCATTTTCATTATTAGTGGTTTCTCTCACGCTTGTTAACCGTTCACATCATTGATTAGTAATCAAGTGGTTTCTTCCATGTTCTACGTCGACACAATCAATCACATTGATAGAATCGTACTAGTTTAGGAAGTGGAAATCAAGACCCTGGATCTATTTTCCACCATCCAGGATGCGAGGAGTTTTACTATTCATGACACAATAGACTACTTATGACAAATGGTTGTGCCCATACTGTGTCTACTTTTGATGTAATATTAAAATCATATTTGTACCAGAACATTTAATTTTTTTTTATCTGAGTATGGGAATTCCTACCTCAATGATGATATATATATATATATATATATATATATATATATATATATATATATATATATATATATATATATATATATATATATATATATATACTATTGGAATCATGATTGTCGTTAGACCAAAACCCGCAGGCGTTAGTCTCCGCTACAATTGCCAGAGTTAGGATCCACGAGAGGCAGTTAGTCCATGTTGCGAAACACATGGGGAGTGTTGAACCCAATGTCCAACATATACTTGCATTGAATTTTTTATAGGTTTTTGACCGGTGTGTCCACAATCCAATCCTTAGAATGATAAAGCACTTCACTCTTCAGAACAACCTCAGACTTTGCACTTTAGGGGGCAATATGTTATACATTATTTTGTCACCATGAAATTTTACTCTCTATATAGCTCTATCATCACCTATATCATGCTCCCTTAGAATTTAAAAACTCTAATGTTCCTAAACCAAGTCTCGGAATTGGAGAAAATCCCTTTAAAACCCTAAAAAGTCTACCTTCGCAATTTTTCAACCCTTTTCCTATGGGTTCGCAGATACTTGTTTTGTAGCTTGTGGCAGCCCCTGCACTTTCTGCTATTAAAACTTGCGGAGCCCCATAAAAAATTGAATTAAAGAAAAAGTAAATTCTATAAGCCTAGTTGGGAAAATATTCTCCCAAGTAGAATCTTCTAGAGGCGCGATCAGTTCGATATTTATCCCTCCACTCATGGAGCTTATCCCTTGGAATATGGATCTCAAATCCCTTCATGAGAGGAATCCATCCCCCTCTTCATGGAACTTAAACTACCTCCATTTCCCTATAAATTGAGCTCATGTTTTAGTCTCAAGGGTAGACATAAATGTAGTTGCTGAAGAAATTTCCAAGAGAGCATACTCTCTACACTAGTTGTTGTTCGCATGAGAATGATCACACCCTTATGTCCATAACTCCATGTCGGTATTCAGAGCAGAATATTTTTCAAACTGAATGAGGAACGATTTTTCAGGACCTCGGGAGAAACCTGTATGACATCAAGGCATCAGGTTTTAAGGTTACTCTTTTCATTCAAGATAATAAATATGGATCTATTTTTCTCATTGAGTTATTCTTGTGCTTGTTGAATAACATCAATACTTAGAATCCTTGATCACTAATTTGGATTATATTTTCTTGATTATTATATGTCGCAGGTGCTTTGATTATTTTTTCTTGTCTTTGAATGCAGGTTCTACTTACTAGAGAAGCCTCTTTGGAACAACTGGTTAAAAGAAAACATCAAACATTGGATTTCAAGGTAAGGGCATGTCCTCTCTCTTTGCTTATAATAATTCTGAATTGCAATTATTATAGAGAAAAAGCTTTAAAGATCGATGTTTGTTTCTAGATATTCGTAGAATACTAGGGAGATCGATCTTGTCTGCAAGAGGGATTAATCTTCATAATAGCTCCCATGACATTCGAAAGAGAGATATTGAGATTTTTTTTTCAACCTAATCAATGAGGCACTTGAGTTGTATATGGATGATTTTACTGCATTTTGGGATGATTTTGATCAAGCTCTAAAGAATTTAGAAAAAAGTCCTTGAACGATGTATATCTACATGATTGCGTTTAAGCATTGAAAAATTCCATATGATGATGACTGAAGGTATAATTTTAGGGCATACATTTATGCTGTAGTAATTCAGGTGGATCTAGCCAAGATTGTAATTCTTAAGTTTCCTACTGATCAAGAGTTCATAATTGTTTCTCAAAATTGAAAGTTACGGGATTGGGTTGAAACTGGGATGGTTGCGTAGATCTTGTATTCTTGATTCTAGTGCTGTGAATGGTTCGAAAAATCGATGTCATATGAGGGAGATATCCTGTTCTAATCGAATTCCCAAATAGCTAAATTTTGCGACAAGGTCGACTGGGTTGCCTAGTCAGCATGGAGGGTGCACAGTTAGCAAAAGGGATATTTCTGAGGAATATTCCTCTCCCCATAACCAATCCTAGGTTTATGGATTCTACATTGTTTATTGGTGGACCAATTATAGGGTTACATGTGGCTAGCCTTGAGGCCACCACGTGTCCCCAAGGTGTTAGTTTAAAATTTGGTAGAGGTTCGTAGGGTTTGACCCCACGACCTCCGGCATGCATGCATAGGTCTCAAAAAACAGGGCTACGAGAAGTTCCTAACCCCTAAGGGTCGTGGGTTATATATAAATCTTGTTTCATTGTAGTGTGGGGTCCCACGATGTAGTCACATGTTATAACAACTTTCGCAATATATGTAACTTCGATCACAATCGCCAGGTATATGCCATCATTATCACATGACATGGTAACTAAAACCGTGACATTAAATTACAACCTCTAGCTTTTAACCCGCAAGCATATCCGCAAATGTTATGCCTTGTCACATGGCGGCATTCCTGCGTGGTTAACAACTTATCTCTGACGATTCTGTTAACTCACGCTTCGAACTCCAGTTTCAAGGCTATAACCCATAGTTTAAGAAGAGTTTTGCTCCACCAAATGGTAACCACGGGTTTTGGGGGTTGGCTTATGGCCACCCCCTACCCATAACATTTATTATTACAGCTATCCACTAGCGGAGTTTTAGAGCGCGCTAATTTTTTGCGAAAATTGAAAAAATAACTCCAGTTAAGTGGAGTTCTCCACAATTAGTGGAGTTTTTCTCGGTGTTACTGGTCAAATGAGTTGGAGGCTCAATTTTCACCCATTGAGAGTGAATGAAGAGTCAATCTATACTAATTAGAGAATTCTGGAGCCATTGGTGCAAAGAAGACAACCATTAGAGGCATGTAACTACATGTATTTGCAAAATTTTGAGCATAATGAAATATGGACATGGCATTAGGAATTGGACCAACAGATGTAGCCCAAGATGGGTGAACTGCTTCATCAGTGTTATTTGCTCTTATTTCATGCTTCAATTCACTAAATTCATCTATATTTCATGGTCAAAATCCTCAATCCTTAAGAAAATTATGGAGACAACGATGCACATGTTTTATAGCTGAAAAGACACTTAGCACAACAAAATAATACACTCCTTTTAGATCAAATTGGTATCAGAGCTAGATTTTATCCTCTGGTGTTGTTTTGTGCAAAATATTTGTTTAACTGCTTGCAAGTTTTAGATGCTTACAAGGCTTAATCTCAAAAGAGGAGAAGGAAAATTGGTGGGAGCAGAAGGGTCTCAAGAAGAGCCAAAGCAAAGGAGAGAAATATTTCCACAATCTCCACCACCTATTTTACCTCCTGACAAAGAAGAAGCTGCATTAAGCATGCCTCAAGAGGAAGGACAAATCCATGAAGAGATGGATCCCAAAGAGGAAGAAACAGTGTTTAGGAAAGCATTCCTTCACATGACTAATATGGTTAGAATCCTTTATCAAAAAAGGAATGAGAAATTGGAAGGAGAAGGATCCAAACTTCACAAGGAAGGACGAGGATCATCAGGAGGTCACAATGATGAAGATAAGTCAAAGAAGGGAAATGGAGGAAATGGAGGAAGTGGAAATTCACCATCCTCACCCTCATCATCATCATCCTCTACTTCATCTTCAGTACATCAGCCACACAAGTCAAAGAACACTGGTAAAAGTCATTTTTTAAAAATTGATATTAAGTTTGAATTGCTAATGTTTAATGGTGAATTCAATGCAAAAAATATTGATAATTGGATTAGGAAATTGGAGGTCTATTTGAGAATCCAGAACCTTCAAGATGATGATACCAAAATCCAATTAGCTTCATTGAGAATGGAAGGTGCAACACTTATTTGGTGGGAATCCAAGACAAAGGAGGAGATCAAGAAGCATGGTAAGATTATTCTATCATGGATTGACTTCATTACAACAATAAAACAATAGTTTTATCCATTAGCTCATATGCAGAAAGTGATAATGAACTAAAAAAACTTTAGGAAATTGAAAGGAAATAATGTGCACGAATACACCCAGGAATTTAGGAGAAGAGATCTCTTATTACTGGTATATTTTCAGATCCAAGATAATTTTCTCAAGTACATATGAGGCTTACATAGCAACCTAAAAAATACCATTCTCATGTTTAACCCCACAAGTCTAGATGAAGTAGGTGTTCAGACCACACATCTAGAAGCTAGAGGGAAAAAAAATTATGAAGAGGGTAGGAACAAACCTTTTAAGGGTTAAAACAAAGAGAAGACCTCAAAAGGTAAAAGGAAAAAGACTGCATCTGTTAAGAAATAGGGAGAAAATTTTGTTTGTAAAATTTTTTCAAACTTAAGTTCATGATGAAAATCATTGTTGGAAATTACATCCTGAAAAGAGGCTCAAGAGATACAACAACAAAGGGAAACAAAAAACTGCAGCTACAACTCAACATGATTTAGGAGAGGATTCAAGTGATGAGTCTAAAATTACAACCACGGAATTGAAGAAAATGAAGGGGAAAGAAATTGAAACTAAACCCAATACTAGTACATCATACATGCTCCAAATGAAGAAGAAAGAATTGAATTGTTTCATGTGAGGGTCATATCCAAACATACTAAGATTGACACATTGTTTGACAATGGGTCACAAGAAAACTTAATCTCTGAATACTTGGTCAAGAAACTTAATCTTGAGACCATATCACATCCAAAACCATATCCACTTGGTTGGATTTGTAAGGATGCAAATTTTGTTGGCAATATGATGCAGAGTGTTGTCCTTGATGGTAACCCACTGAATGAAGATGAAGACATGCGACTGTTGACATGTGTTGTCCTTGATGGAAATCCACCTGATGAAGTTATTCTTGACTTGATGGACTTGGTAATTGATGTTTGTTAGCAATATGATGCTGAGTGTTGTCCTTGAAAGGCAACCAACTTGATGAAGTTAATGGCAACTTACTGGATGAAGTTGTGCTTGATAGAATATGTCTTGATGAACTAAATCTGATGTATCTATAGTGAGTACAGAAGGCAATGAAGAAAGGTATTTATTATGTGATAGATCTATGATGAAAAGAGTATGTCTCTAGGCATACGCGGATTTGCCTAAGGGAAGTCGCGTATGCACGCGGGAAAGAACGTTCCAAGTCGCGTATGGGAAAAAGCGCTCATAAAGTGCAAAACTAGGGGTAACCACCATGGTATTGACCCATTGTATTGGGTAATGATTCGTCTAAATGACCCCGTCCAGGAATACCATCGGAAGTAATGTGGTTTTGGCTCATGGTATTTAAAAAGGGTAAACCTATATAAGGAGAAGAAATTCATTGTGCAAATCATGAGCGTGGGTGCAAGAGGTCTGAGCTTGAATGAATACTTCTCTCTGAAGTATATCTGAATGGAAAGGGTTACAGTTGAATGAAATATCTGAATGTATGATGCACCGATAAAGGAGTAATGAAGAAGGGGATCTAGATCTGAAATGCACTTGTATTTGCTAGATCTGTTTATGGAATGATTAGATCTGTGATGAGGCGAACATCTGTCTGAGCTAAAGGGAAAAATCTGAAGTGATGTATTTGTTGTGAAGAATTGCAATGACATAAAAGTCTGAAGAACCATATGCTAGTTTGCCGAAGAGGTAGCGCATATATATGCGGCTTCGCTGAAGAGAAAGCGCGTATGCGCAATGAAATTGGATCTGTAATATGTACAGAAGTATACGCTGGTTTATGTGAACGGAAGTGCGTATATACGCGACATCAGTGAAAGGAAAGCGCGTATGCAAACTTGGGTTTGCTGAAGTCTGTGGTAAGAAATTTCTAATCTGTTCTGCTAGTTTACTGATATTTGTCAGTGAGTTATATGTATCTGTTTCATGATTGACTGTGCTTAAAAGTATGGAAAAGGTCCAGTCTGAAAATATGATGAAACATGGCCTGCAAGTTGTGTCCTAGAGGAAGCTTTGGATCCAGTGTGAAAATTGATGAAATGTGGCCCATAGAGGTGCTGAGGGTTGTAGCCTTCAGTCAGGGGGTTGTAGCTCCCTTCCAGAAGAGGCTGGTAAACGAGAGCAGGGGGTCGTAGCTCCCTTCTAGGAGAGGCCGGTAAACGAGTCAGGGGGTTGGAGCTCCCTTCCAGGAGAGGCTGGTAAACGAGCGCAGGTGGGTGCCTGCGTGCTGGTAGGAGTATGCACCAGCACATATGTTGTAAGATGTTTTCTCTGTAATACAATATTGAAGGCTGAGCAACTGTAGCGGTGGTTTTCTCCCGACTTGGGTTTCCACCTAAAAATCCTGGTGTTCATGTGTGATGCTTTGTGTGATGGTTTATTCTATTGTTACTACATATGTTTACTGTTAATATAACATCAGATGAATGAATAGTGCAAAGAACTAAGTTAATAAATATCTGCATATTTAGATCTCTGCTAATACGTGAGTTGTATGAAGGATATCCGCGTGTATACACGAGTTTAATAAAGGAAAGTAGCGTATGGGTTTTAGAGAGTGAAAAAGTAAAAAGTTTTGAATATGCAGTAAATACTGATTCACCCCCCCCCCCTCTCAGTATTTTTTCCCAACAATTGGGGTATCAGAGCAGGTCTTTCTGCAGAAGCTTGATCGCTTGAAGGAGATCTATCGCAATGGGAAGTCATGAAGGAGTAATGCCTCTAAAACCACCTCTATTCAATGGAAGCAATCTGATATTCTGGAAGGTACGAACAAAAGCATATCTGCAAAGTCTTGGTGTAGAAGTATGGGCAATCGTGGAAGAAGGCTATCAATATCCGGCAAGTATTCCTACTGATGTGGCTGAAAGAAAGAAGTATGAAATCAATGCCAAAGCAGTGAATGTCTTATTAGGAAGCATGTCTGAACCAGAATTTGCTAAAGTGATGCAGCTAAATTCAACAAAAGAAATATGGGACAAAATCATTCTCAGCTATGGAAGGAGATACAAAGGTAAAAAGTGCAAAACTCCAAACTCTTAGAATTGAATATGAAAATTTGAAGATGCATAGTGATGAAAGTGTTGCCGCTTTCTTTTCATTTAGATTTTATTGGTAAATCTGATGAAATTTAAGAAACCATAACTCCATACTACTTCGGGAAAAAGTCTTAAGATCCTTGACTTGGGGATTGACTCAAAGTTTCTCAAAATTTATCAAGAAAGGCAAAGATCCTGAACTTACTTCAAAATCTCAATTACATGGTATTCTGACTACTTTTGAATGAGACAAGGAGGTCCTTCTCAAATCAAAGAAGCTGCTTTTAAGGTATCTGCAAGAGGAAAAGAAAAGGAAGTTGTCAAAGAATCCAGCTATATATCCGAAGAAGAAGAAGCGAATTTTGTGAGAAAGCTCCAACTAGGTACTGGAAGATTCAAAGGTAAGCTTCCCTTCAAATGTTTTGAGTGTGGAAAAGTTGGTCACTATGTTGCTAAATGTCCTTATAGAGAAAAACGTGGTAAAGGGAAACAATTTGAAAAGAGGAAGAGTTATTATGCAAATGAAGATGATGATGAAGTGTCTAGTGAAGATGAAGAAGATTCTGACCATGATATTAAAATGCTTATGGCAAAAGAATCTAGAGAAGAAAAGGATACTTTTGTGGATGCTCTGGAAGACAATGATTTTCTTGAAGAAAACAATCAACTCAAAGTAAGCCTAGAAGAAAAGAACATAATCATAGAGACTATTGAAAATTAGCTTGAAGCAATGAAAAAACGCATTGAGGAATTTGAGTGTGAAGTAGTAAGTCTAAGGAAAGATAATGAGAAAGAAAAAACTCTCAATCTTAGATTTGCTAAAAGTTCAGAAACCTTAGATGAAATTATCAATGCTCAATGTTCTCCTCTCATAAAAACAGGTCTTGGATGTATTGGAGAATCCTCTCAGGCTTCAGCACCAAACTATCTAAAGGCAGTAACTACTGGTTTACATTATTCTGCCTCTCAACAAGGAAGCAAGGATTCTTTACAGGTAAAGCAGGATCATCGCACTTCAAAGAACATTGACAGGAATAACTTTCAAAGGAGCTCCAACCAGTAGGTAAATCCACATAGAAGATTTCATGATTACAAAAATGTCTATTTCAATGGACAATGTTTTACATGTCACAATTTTGGCCACAAAGCTGCTCAATGTGTTGCCTACAAAACCATCATGACAAGAGAAGCGAGAAAGAAAAGGTTGGATACTGAACCAAAGAAGAATACCTATAAAAAATTTTCTCCTCTTCAAAATGAAGTTGAATGTGCTTATTGTAATAACTTTGGCCATGAAGAATCTGAATGCAGGAGCAAAATCCAGCCAAAACAGCACTTTCCCTCAAGTTCCAAGGTATGGAAAAAGAAGGAATTACAGGTTGAAAATTGTGGGATAGCATTATTTGCAGAAGGTGAAGAAAATCAATGGTACATTGATAGTGGATGCTCAAGACACATGACAGGTGAAAAAGGCAAACTCCTTACATATAATTCTCTAGAAAAAGAAAAGAAAGTAACTTTTGGAAATGATTCTCCTGCTGTAATTAAAGGAAAAGGGTCTGTGTTTCTAAAAGAAAAGGTGAAGGCTAATAATGTCATGTATGTGGATGGATTAAGGCATAATATGTTAATTTTAAGTCAAATGTGTGATCAAGGAACAGAAGTGGTCTTTAGTTCAAAAGAATGTGTGGTTCGTGATCTTGATACAGGTAAAATCATTATAAAAGGAAAAAGAAATCCAAGCAACCTGTATGTACTGAACGGCATAGATCAATGTTACTTGAGCAAGTCTTCAAAAAATTGGCTATGGCATAGAAGGCTGGGGCATCTGAGCTTCTCTCAAATCAACAAAGCAAGCAGACTTCAAGCTGTTCGTGATCTTCCCAATGTTAATCTACCAGAAAGTATCATATGCAAATCTTGTCAATTTGGTAAGCAGACCAGAGTACGATTTAATGCCAAAGAAGTATCATCAAGTAAGCCTCTTGAACTCATTCATACTGACATATGTGGTCCTATGAGGAAAAAGTCACTACGTGGGGAAGAATACTATATCTTATTTATTGATGACTACTCTAGAATGTGTTGGATCGGGTTCATTAAACATAAAGATGAAGCGTTTGAAAAATTTCAGAGCTTCAAAGCATTGGTAGAAAATGAATTAGATCTAAAGATCAAGTGTCTTAGATCTGATCGAGGAGGAGAATATACATCAAATGAATTCTTTGAATTTTGTGAACAACATGGCATAAAAAGACAGTTCTCTGTAGCAGGCACTCCACAACAAAATGGCGTAGCAAAAAGAATGAATAGAACAATTGTTCAAATGGCTAGAGCTATGCTTGATGATTCTGGAACTCCTGACATGTTCTGGAGTGAAGCAGCACATACAGCAGCTAACATTCTCAACAAGGCTCATGTTCGGGTAAATAGTGACAAAACTCCATACGAACTCTGGTATGGTAATTCTCCCACCGTGAAGCATTTTAGAGTTTTTGGAAGTAAATGCTTTATCAAAAATAATGATGAAAAGCTTGGCAAGTTTGAACCTAGATCAGATGAAGGGATATTTCTTGGTTACTCATCTTCAAGAAAAGCATACACATGTTACAATAAAAGGCTTCGAAAGATTTTTGAATGTATTGATGTTGTTATTGATGAGTCTCCTGCAGCTCCTAAAGAAGAAAAACAAACAACAAAAGAAGATGATGGTGACTTATGGCCTTCTACATCAAATAGAAATGATGTAAACAGTGGATCCAATGAAGAATCTGAAAATGATCTATCTGAAAAAGCTCCATCCAGATATGCTCAAAAGAATCATCCCGAATCTCAAATTTTGGGAGACAAGGAATCGGGTGTACGAACGAGGAGAACTCTGGTAGGATCTTCTAGTCATCTAGCACTTCTATCCACAATTGAACCACACAATGTTAATCAAGCTAGCAAAGATGAATTTTGGAAGCAAGCCATGGATGAAGAGCTCGATCAAATTGAAAAGAATGACACTTGGGAATTGGTACCAAGACCACATGATAAAAATGTCATTGGAACTAAATGGATTTTCAAGAACAAGTTAAATGAGAATGGGGATGTTGTAAGAAACAAAGCTAGATCGGTTTGCAAAGGGTATACTCAACAAGAAGGTATAGACTCTGAAGAAACTTTTGCTCCTGTAGCTAGACTTGAAGCCATAAGAATGTTTCTTGCTTTTTCAAGTTATCAACAAATCAAAGTTTATCAAATGGATGTCAAATCTGCTTTCCTCAATGGTGATCTAGAAGAAGAAGTTTATATAGAACAACCAGAAGGATTCATTTTGGGAAATGATGAAAATATTGTTTGTAGACTTAAAAAGGCTCTATATGGTCTCAAACAAGCTCCAAGGGCATGGTACTATCGTCTTGACAAATATCTTCATCAACAAGGATTTTCAAAGGGGTCTGCTGATAGCAACTTATACACAAAAATTGAAAATGACAAACTATTGATTGTGGTTGTATATGTTGATGATATCATTTTTGGGAGTAATGAAGAATCTATGAGTCAAAAATTTGCTTTTGTCATGCAGCAAGAATTTGAAATGTCCTTACTTGGGGAACTAACATTCTTTCTTGGCTTACAAGTGCATCAAACTGCAGATGGTATATTCCTATCACAAGCAAAATATCTTAAGCAAATTCTGAAGAAATATGGTGTTGTACAAATCAGCCCCCCATTCACCTTTTCGGCCAAAATCCCCTTTCTTCTCCCTATTTTTGCCCTTCCCCAAGCTGGAAATACTTTGAAAGAGGCCAAAATCTTCTTCTAAAAAGCATATAAGGCCTAGCCTCTTTCCCCACTAGCTTCGCGCCTCTTTTTCATCCATGAAACCAAACTCTGTACCTAAAGGCGCTTATCACAGATCACATTTTCATTAGTTTTGTCCATTTGACCTATCGCACTTTCCATTTTTGCGATTTGCGCACCCATCGCAAAAGCGCAGTTTCATGACCGCGCTATCTGCCGTCATCGCACCTTTTGTTTTTGCGATCTGCGCCCGACCGATCACGCCCATCGCATATCGCAGATCGCAGAATTTTGTTATTCCATCACTACCTCCATCGCATTTTCTCCCCTTGCGTTTTTGCGATATGCGCTCGGGGTCCCACTTCTAAAACCTTTGGTTCATCGTTTTGTTATGTTTTCCCTTTGTAACTTCCTAAAAGTCAATTTTCAAAGTCTTTATACCATCAGCATGCCTCCACCACGTCTCGTCATTTGCCTACGTGTCACCCCCTTCTCCTCCATTAGTCTCATACTTCGGTTATGTTTCACGTCACTGTGTTCTGTTTGAAGGCTTTGCCCCGCGTCGTTCCATCATCCTCTCAAATCCATGCCACCACTTCTGTTAGTTCCGTTTTGTCCACCATCTCTGTCATCAGTTTTATTCAGCAGGCTTTTGGTTTTGCAGGGACTCCGGGAGCAAAATTGGCGGAAAGGATCCCGGAGTCACTATGATGTGACCGCCATTAAAGAAGGGTACTTCGATCTACAGAAATCTCCAGAGAAAATCAAGAAGGCACATTTGAGGCGGGTGAAAACATTAACGCAGCTACAGATCATTAATGAAGAAGCAATAAATTCAGTGTCCAGCTTGATAAAGGTTTCAAGTTTAAATTCAAAATCCGAAGATCGAGAGTACCATGCACAGGAGCAGGCGCCTCAAGGTTTTATTGCCGCAGATCTTCCCCCTCCAGAGAAGAGCCGACTCTCTACATATTTTATTATTTATATCTTGTATATAAGCGGATTTCCATTTCCAGCTTTCATTTCCAGAAATAAATTGTGAAGTACAATCATTTATGTTCAGTCATTCATAAGTATAGGCGCGAATGTTTTCCGCCATCCAATTCAAAATAAGTCATTAAATGTTCTCCATCTACCTCCTCCTCTAGAATTCTCTATCTCTTCTATAAAAGCTAAAAAGAAAGACATGATAAGGGTTCCAGATTTCTATCAGCAAACTATGCAGCGAGAAGACTTCTGTATACATTTTTGTAATATTTCTGTATGAAGTTTCAGAGCCCGTAGGGTCTCAGTGAGGAGGGGTTATAACTGTAATGAGGATTCTGGTCTTTGGTATCTCACAGTATGTAATTTCTCTCATGTGTTAATACAATATCTCTTTCATGCTCATTATCTTCTTGTATCATGTTCTAGAATGCGAGTGGCTCATTAGTTTGCATTAAGGATTCATCCTCGTTGATGCCCTTTCTGGAATTAGTCAAGCGCTTTAAATAGGCCTAGTCATGGTATACTGTTCCATGTTCACTCTTTCCATATTTTCTGCTATATTAGTTGCTTGAGGAGGGTGCTTTTAAAATGCCATTGTCATATAAGGATTCGTAAATTGGTGCGCCCTTATATGGTTCTGTTGTGTATCTGGGTATCAATTTCATGTCAGCTAATATCTTCTTTATGTTTCTTCACTGCACTCATCATCTGATATCTGATTTCTGTGATATATTATCTGAATTGGCCCTCTTTACAGTAAGCGGTCTCTTAACTGTCTGATGCCTTTATATTGGAGTTTTACTTGATGTCCCTACATTGTTCTTGGCTTTGTACCAACTTCTGAAAGAGATTGGTCCCATTTAAAACTAATTTCCTTGTTCAGAACAAGAGATAGCAAGTGAGCTCTTGGACTGACAACCCAAACTATAAAGGGCTCCTTGCTATATTAAGATGTGCTAGGCACTAGTCTATGGCAACTCTAGGCTGTCTCTAGGAGGGTGACAAAATCATCCACAACATCTTTCTGGTGCCGTTGCCGGGGAACGAATTCAAGAATATCAGTTTCCCTGGGTCTCGACAAATTGTTTTCACTCTCTAATCAGGTGAGCACACAGAGTTGAAGAGTTGCATATCTCTCACCTTGGCGACTCCACTGGTCTTTATTTGATAAATTTTATTGGTAGTCCTGGCTCCTCGTAAGCCGCATTTGAGGTCAGATACAGCTCAAATGAAGACACCCTACGTGTCTGACCCAGAAAAGATTATTCATAAAAGAACTTGGAAGGAGAGGAAGTCAGCCCGTCCTGAAAATCCTGAATATTCCGTTGAAGATTACCCGCCCTCTTCTTCTCAAGAAGTTAGAACATAAAATCTCGAGTTTTTCTTGGAGACTCCACGTAGAGGAAGCGCCTCAATTGAAAAAGAATCTCATCCCGCTTTTGAGGCTGAAGAAATTAAAGAAGTCACAGAAGTAGTTGCGGTTAACCGTGAGTTATTCCCATCCACACCTCAAACTTCTGTGCAATATATTCCCATTGTTATTCACACTCTGCTTCCTCCTACTCCTCTCCCTACTTTTGTATCTCAGACTGTTGTGCAACCCCCACCTCCTCCAATGGCCAATGTTCCTTCGTTTCTTTTGAACAAATACGCCCCACTGGCCTTACCCCAAGTGTTGAACAATATGCCACAAGATTATCTAAAGATTCTGCCAAGGTTCAATGGTGAAAATGGAGCTGATGCTCAGAAACATCTCGAGACCTTCTGCTCTTTTGCAGAGAACTTAAATGTTGAACATCTGGACGTGGTCTTGAGATTATTTGTGCAGTCTTTGGAAGGGGAAGCTCGAAAATGGTTTAAGAAATTAGGGAATAATTCTGTGACCACCTGGGACCAAATGGAAAATGCTTTTCGCAGGAAGTGGGGAGAAAAGAAAGACCACGGTCAATGTCTCACCGAATTTAATACCATGAAGAAGAAACAGAATGAAGGAGTTTCATACTTTATTAAAAGATTCAATAAGCTATACCTGAGCCTGCCCCCTGAGATGAAGCCCCATGAAGCTGCAGCCAAGATAATTTTCATAGCAGCCTTTGAATCTGATTTTGGCTTCTCTTTGAGGGAAAGAAAACCTGTCACTTTAGATGATGCACAATCAGATGCTCTGGATTTAGAAGCGAACTTTGCCTCCACCGGGAAACTAAAGGGAAAAACTGAACAAGATACTAGGAGGAGAGGCAAAGAAGAGGTTTCCACCTCAAGTCAAGAAAAAGATCCAGAGAAATTGGATGAAATAAGTAAGATGATAAAGAAGATGGTAAAGCTTGAACTGGAAGCAAAAAATGCATCTCCCAAGAATTTCTATAATGCTCCAAACAGAGGATATAATCCCCAGTATAGAAGGCCACCTCTCCAGATATTGCCGAGAGAGACGAAAGAACAACAAGACCAAGTACCTCATCCCTTATACTTGGAAGGACCAGCAGATGACTCCACTGGAGATGCAGCTTATGGAGTAGAAGATTCAAATATGGATCTTTCAAATAATGATGATATGGAGTGCCCGCTGCGAGATGAAGACGAAGAAGCGAAGATTGACCATTACTGTAAGCAATTTGCTGATTTTATGGAAGCACAATTCAATGTAAAATATGATCTCAGATCCTCAAGGAAGAGGACCAGAACTCAGGAGCAAGAAGAAGAACCACCTCAAGAGGAAACATCTGCTCAGAAGGAATCAACAACAAAGAAAAATGCGGAAAAAGGTAAGAATCTTCTGAATACCCCCTTGCAGTCTAATGATCAGATTCCTCCTTCTTCTAAAATAGTCAGTCCTCCTAATGCTGAGCCGATGTCAAAAGAAGTTAAGTCTTTAGCTGAGAATAAGGAGTCAAAAGAAACTGTGATAGAAAATCCCTCATCTGCTTTCAATTTGCAAAAGGAACTCGAGAAAATTAAGATTCTTGTCCCACTGACTGAATTATTGAAGCAGCCTATATATCAGTCTCAAGTTACTTCCTTTATGCTTCCTCCTGGAATACCAATTGTACCTGATAGTTTAAATCTTCAAGAAGAAAGACCCATGGTAGTCTTTGGCCCACATGTCGAGGAGATAGACCCTTCTACTCCTCCCTTCTACGTGTCTCTAGTCATTCATGACTTACTGTTACATAACTGTTTGTTAGATTCTGGAGCTTCCCATAATCTTATGCCTCTGTCTGTCATGGAACAACTAGGACTGCAAATTACAATACCATACAAAGATTTATATTCATTTGATTCAAAAAGAGTTAAATGCTCGGGAATGATTAAAGACTTAGTGGTCAATTTGGCCCAAATTCCAGCAAAGAGTGTGGTCATGGACATTGTGGTCGCTGATATCCCAGCCCGCTTTGGCATGCTCTTGTCAAGGTCATGGGGTACCAAGATTGGGGGAACAATTAAGTTGGATCTAACATATGCTACTGTCCCATTTTTTGGAGGTCAAGAGAGGAGGTTGTACAGAGAGACTAAATTTGTTAAAATGGTAACCAAGGCTGACTGCTCAGAGAACTCTCCAGTATATAACAAAGAGGGAGACTTTTCATGTTTGATGTTAAAAGAAAATCAAAATTATGCTCATGAGCCCCCTTTTGGTAAAATCCAAGCTGAGCAGCCTAAGGGTGATTAGGAATCAAAAATTTGGATTTTGCATTTTGATGGAGCAAACTCAAGGGAAGGTAATGGAGCTGGGGTATTTTTGATCTCCCCTACCGGAAAATGGGTTCCCTTGTCTTTTAAATTGGATTACGAGGCTACAAACAACGTAGCCGAATATGAGGCACTATTATTGGGACTGCAAACAGCTAGAAACATGGGCATCCAATGTTTAAAAGTCCTGGGAGATTCTGAGCTAGTAGTGAGGCAGATCAAAAATCAATGCCAAACTAAGCATCCTCGGCTCAGAGCATATAGAAACGAAATATGGGACATGATAGAAAATTTCTTCTTGGCATTTAATATACAATTCATGCCCCGGGAGAAAAACAGAATAGCAGATTCTCTTGCTGTAGCTGCCAGTACATTCTGTCCTCCTCAGAATCCACTTTTAAGATATGAAGTGGAGGTATGGTACAGACCATCCATTCCAGAAAATATAAAGCATTGGCAGGTATTCGAAGATGACGAACAAATGAAGAGATTCATGGAGACGGTGGGGGAGTTCTCAAATATGGAGATTGATGATAATAATGATGAAGAAGTTGAAAATATTGCAGAAAATAAATGGGAAGAGAATATAGCAGGAAATAGAGTGCTGCAGCTGAAAGGCAAAGTTATACCTAGAGGTCTGGTACCTCTAGAAAGATTATTTAATAAAAATGATGTACCTTTGCAGCCAAGTAAAGTAACAGAAGAAGATCAAGTGGGAGATTTGAATCTGGGTACTCATGCAGATCCCAAAATTGTCAAATTATCTAGAAGAGTCCCAGAAGAATACAAAGAAAAATATTTGAATTTGTTTCAATCTTACAAAGATGTATTTTCTTGGTCCTATGAGGACCTAAAAACTTTTGATATTGATATAATGCAACACAAGATTCCACTGAGGGAAGATGCACAGCCCTATAAGCAGAAGCTCAGGCAGATCAATCCTCTGCTGCTTCCCTCAATTGAAAAAGAAATCAAGAAATTACTAAAGGCCAAGATAATTGTGCCATTGAGGTACTCAGAATGGATAGCGAACCTTGTTCCTGTTCGAAAGAAGAATGGAGAAATAAGGCTGTGTGTAGACTTCAGGAATTTAAACAGAGCATCATTAAAAGATAATTATCCACTGCCTAAGATGGACCACATCTTGCAGAAAGTAGTGGGAGCATCCAGAATGTCAATGATGGATGGATTTTCTGGTTATAATCAGGTGGCTATTTTCCCAGAAGATCAGAAGAAAACTGCATTTACTACACCATGGGGAACCTTCATGTATGCCAGGATGCCATTTGGATTAATTAATGTAGGAGCTACTTTTCAAAGGGAAATGGATATAGCCTTTGTTGGGGAGCAGGACAAGTTCTTGGTGGTGTACCTCGATGATATAACAGTGTTCTCAAAGAATGATGATGAGCATATTGAGCATTTAAGAAATTTTTTTGAAAAATGCAGAAGGTACGGCCTTTCTCTCAATCCTCAAAAGTCTTTATTTGCATTAGACGAGGGAAGACTCTTAGGGCACATTGTAACGAAATATGGTGTGAAAATAGACCCTAAAAGAGTTGAAGTAATAAACAACATTCCTTTGCCAAGGAATAAGAAAGAAGTATAGGTGTTCTTAGGCCGAATTAATTTTCTAAGAAGGTTTATTCCTAACTATGCTGAAATAGTTTAGAATATAACTAATATGCTGAAAAAGGAAAATGAAGTAAAATGGTCCCAGGAGTCTAGAGATGCATTCACAAGAATAAAACATGCATTTGCTGAAGCTCCTGTGCTAGCAGGACCAGATTACAAAAATCCATTTATGATATTCTCATTTGCTTCCCCTCATACAATTGCTGGAGTGTTATTGCAGAAAAATGAAGAGGGATATGAACAACCTATATCTTTCTTCAGTCAAGTACTTTATGACGCAGAATTGAAATATAATATATTGGAGAAGCAGGCATATGCCCTGGTAAAGTCCCTTAAAGCTTTTAGAGTTTATATTTTGCAATCTCATATTACTGCTTATGTCCCCATAGCAGCTGTAAAAGACATTCTAGTTCAGGGAGACAGCGAAGGTAAAAGAGGAAGATGGGTTGCAAAAATCCAGGAGTATGATTTGGATATAAGGCCTACTAAGTTAATCAAAGGACAGGGGCTTGCTAAGATGCTATCTGAATCTAATCATCAAGCCTTGGGCATTAATTTATCTGTGATAGCAAATGAAGAATCTGAGAGAGAAGAAGAGCAGCAAGGACTGGAGATGGCTACTCAAAAGATACATGTGAAATATCTAACTAGTCCTTGGTATAAAGAAATAGTTGAATATCTTTTAACACTTAGCTGTCCTATAGGGTGCGACAAGGTAAAATACAGAGCCGTAAGAATGAAATCACAGAAATATGTAATTGCCAATGGACAGCTTTATTGGAGAGACCCTCTAGGTATATTACTGTTGTGCCTCACAGAAAATGAAGTGCAGAACATAATGACAGAATTTCACGAAGGAATATGTGGAGGACATTACAGCTGGAGGGCTACAACACATAAAATATTGAAGGCTGGTTTTTACTGGCCAAAGTTGTACTCTGATACTTTTGCTAAGGTTAGGGCATGTGATAAGGCCAAAGGTTTGCAGAAAGACAGAAACTAGCAGCTTTGCCCTTGATTCCTATTCATATAAACGAACCATTTCAAAAATGGGGATTAGACTTCATAGGAGAGATACATCCCCCATCAAGTGGCCAACATAAATGGATACTAACAGTCACATATTATTTCACGAAATGGGTGGAAGTCATACCTACCAGAAATGCTACAGATGCTGTAATTATGAGGTTTATAGAAGATAACATCATATCCAGGTTTGGCTGTCCTGCCAGAATTGTAACTGACAATGCACAGGCTTTTAAGTCTGCTAGGTTTGTAAAGTTCTGCCAAAGATATAACATTACATTGACTCACTCCACAGCTTACTATCCCCAGGGGAATGGATTAGCGGAATCTTCTAATAAAACTCTGGTGAGAGACTTGAAGAAAATGATAAGTGAAAATCAGAAGAATTGGGACTCTCAATTAAGATATGCTCTATGGGAAAATAGGATAACTAGCAAAAGAGCAACAGGCAAGTCACCCTATGAGCTGGTGTATGGTCGAGCTGCTGTGTTCCCTCTGCAATTGGCATTGCCAGTAGTGCGTTTTATGCAGGAGAATCAGGAAGAACCAGACGATATGATCAGAAGGATTAATCAGCTGGTAGAATTGGAAGAAACGCGGAACCAGGTGGATCAGAGATTAATAGAATATCAGGAGAAAATGAAGAACGTATTTGATCAGCGTGCAAAAGATAGAAATTTTCAAGTTGGAGACCTGGTTCTCAGATGGGATGTTCGCAGAGCAGAAAAGGGAAAGCACGCTAAGTTTGATCCGTTGTGGTTTGGCCCATTCAAAATAGTGAGCCTAGGGAGAAACAATACTTTCATGCTAGAAAACCTGCAGGGTGATCTACTAGATGCTCCCGTGAATGGGAAATTCCTTAAACATTACTTTCAGTATTGACTCAAGCAGATCGGGCTTGATGTATTTAATGTATATAATGTATATAAGTGTGCTTTCAATTTTGAATATAAATGACAGAAATAAGCTGATAAGTTCTAAGAATTCAAGGATATTGTAGAATCAAATCCACATACACAAGGGTCTGAGGTCTGCGTGTTCTCGACATGTCCGAAGACGAACATGTCGTCCCCAGTTGGAGCCGATGTTGTACAAATCAGCCCCCCATTCACCTTTTCGGCCAAAATCCCCTTTCTTCTCCCTATTGTTGCCCTTCCCCAAGCTAGAAATACTTTGAAAGAGGCCAAAATCTTCTTCTGAAAAGCATATAAGGCCTAGCCTCTTTCCCCACTAGCTCCGCGCCTCTTTTTCATCCATGAAACCAAACTCTATACCTAAAGGTGCTTATCAAAGATCGCATTTTCATTAGTTTTGTCCATTTGACCCATCGCACTTTCCATTTTTGTGATTTGCGCACCCATCGCAAAAACGCAGTTTCACGTCCGCGCTATCTGTCGTCATCGCACCTTTTGTTTTTGCGATCTGCGCCCGACCGATCACGCTCATCGCATAGCGTAGATCGCAGAATTTTGTTTATTCCATCACTACCTCCATCGTATTTTCTCCCCTTGCGTTTTTGCGATATGCGCTCCGAGTCCCACTTCTAAAACCTTTGGTTCATCATTTTGTTATGTTTTCCCTTTGTAACTTCCTAAAAGTCAATTTTCAAAGTCTTTATACCGCCAGCATTCCTCCGCCACGTCTCGTCATTTGCCTACGTGTCACCCACTTCTCCTCCATTAGTCTCATACTTCGGTTATGTTTCGCGTCACTGTGTTCTGTTTGAAGGCTTCGCCCCGTGTCGTTCCATCATCCTCTCAAATCCATGCCACCACTTCTGTTAGTTCCGTTTTGTCCACCATCTCTGTCATCAGTTTTATTCAGCAGGCTTTTGGTTTTGCAGGGACTCCTGATGGGAGAAAAATTGGCGGAAAGGATCCCGGAGTCACTATGATGTGACCGCCATTAAAGAAGGGTACTTCGATCTACAGAACTCTCCAGAGAAAATCAAGAAGGCACATTTGAGGCGGATGAAAACATTAACGCAGCTACAGATCATTAATGAAGAAGCAATAAATTCAGTGTCCAGCTTGATAAAGGTTTCAAGTTTAAATTCAAAATCCAAAGATCGAGAGTACCATGCACAGGAGCAGGCGCCTCAAGGTTTTATTGCCGCAGATCTTCTCCCTCCAGAGAAGAGCCGCCTATCTACATATTTTATTATTTATATCTTGTATATAAGAGGATTTCCATTTCCAGCTTTCATTTCCAGAAATAAATTGTGAAGTACAATCATTTATGTTCAGTCATTCATAAGTATAGGTGCGAATGTTTTCCGCCATCCAATTCAAAATAAGTCATTAAATGTTCTCTATCTACCTCCTCCTCTAGAATTCTCTATCTCTTCTATAAAAGCTAAAAAGAAAGACATGATAAAGGTTCCAGATTTCTATCAGCAAACGGTGCAGTGAAAAGGCTCTTGTATACATCTTGTAATATTTCCTGTATGAAGCTTCAGAGCCCGTAGGGTCTCAGTGAGGAGGGGTTATGACTGTAATGAGGATTCTGGTCTTTGGTATCTCACAGTATGTAATTTCTCTCATGTGTTAATACAATATCTCTTTCATGCTCATTATCGTCTTGCATCATGTTCTAGAATGCGAGTGGCTCACTAGTTTGCATTAAGGATTCATCCTCGTTGATGCCCTTTTTGGAATTAGTCAAGCGCTTTAAATAGGCCTAGTCATGGTATACTGTTCCATGTTCACTCTTTCCATATTTTCTGCTATATTAGTTGCTTGAGGAGGGTGCTTTTAAAACGCCATTGTCATATAAGGATTCGTAAATTGGTGCACCCTTATATGGTCTGTGTATCCCTGGCATCACCATGCCACGAATATCTTCTTATGTATCTCAATGTACCTACTTCCTGAAAATCCGATTGATATATTATTTGAATCGACCCTCTTTACAGTAAGCGGTCTCTTAACTGTCCGATGCCTTTATATTGGAGTTTTACTTGATGTCCCTACATTGTTCTTGGCTTTGTACCAGCTTCTGAAAGATATTGGTCCCATTTGAAACTAATTTCCTTGTTCAGAACAAGAGATAGCAAGTGAGCTCTTGGACTGACAACCCAAACTATAAAGGGCTCCTTGCTATATTAAGATGTCCTAGGCACTGGTCTATGGCAACTCTAGGTTGTCTCTAGGAGGGTGAAAAAATCATCCACAACATATGGCATGGAAGAATGCAAACCTGTAAGTACACCAATGATAACCGGATGCAATCTCAGCTCTCATGATGATTCTCCCACGGTGAATCAACCTGAATACAGATCAATGATAGGAAGTCTACTTTATCTCACTGGGACTAGACCAGACATTATGCATGCAGTTGGGATTGTTGGACGATTCCAAGCTAATCCAAAAGAGTCTCACCTTCAGGTTGTTAAAAGAATTTTCAAATATCTACAAGGAACTCAAGACTTTGGTCTATGGTATCCAAAGAATGCTGATCTTACTCTTCATGCTTACACTGATGCAGATTGGGCCGGAAGTGTTGATGATCGGAAAAGCACTAGTGGTGGTGCATTCTATATGGGACCCCGGTTAGTATCTTGGTTCAACAAGAAGCAAAATTCTATTGCCTTATCTACAGCAGAAGCAGAATATGTGGCTGCCGCATCTTGTTGCACTCAACTCCTTTGGATGATGCAAACCTTACACGATTTTCAAATCAAATGTACTCCTCCTATCCCCATTAAGTGTGACAATACCAGTGCCATCATTATTTCAAAGAATCCTGTTATGCATTCGAAGACCAAGCACATTCCCATCAAGTATCACTTCTTACGTGAACAAGTGCTTGAGCAAAAGGTGAAGTTGGAGTATGTTCCCTCCAAAGAACAAGTTGCTGATATCTTTACCAAACCTCTGCCCAGGGAAGCGTTCGAGTATCTAAGACAGAAGCTAGGAGTGTTCTCTGCCAGTCAAAAGAACAAATCTGCATAAATTTATAAGATGGTATTGGATACGCGGGTTTCATGAAACACAGTCGCGTATATACGCGAGTTCATGCACAGAAACCCACGTATGTATGATTGCTAACAATTTTCTGTTTGGAGTCAGCTTTCTTCATCACAGTTGCAGTGCTGTTTGGTATCTCTGATACTGTTTGGTATCTCTGGTGGTGTTCCAGTTCTCATAAATCTATTTTTAATGTTTTGATAAAGATGCCTTGATGATTTGTTGGTAAAAGTGTTCAGGATGCACAAACTAAGGGGGAGCCTTAGTCATATGAAAAGGATTCTTGGATGCACAGATTCAAGGGGAGCATTAGCGTTGCTGAGTATAATGCATTGTTGGCATTATGATGGTTCTGACATATGTTCTCTTTCTTGAGGAATTTCTGGTGTTGGTCTTAAAGTTATATTTATAGTTTGATGAAAAGGTCATGTAGAGATCCATGATGTAAAATTGTAATATTCAGTCATGTAAGGACTTGTCAAATTTGTAAACCCACTTGGTTGGGTCATTGAGTCAAATATTGTAAACCCACTTGGTTGGGTAGTTGAGTCTCATATGTAAATCCACTTGGATGGATCTTTGATGTAAGTATGAGTCTTTGGTGATAGGAAGTTCATAGAGTCATACACTTCATTGAAAAATATTTTTGAAGATTCAACATGAACTCAGGGGGATCTTGGTCACTTCAGTATATATCATATCTGCAGAACGTTTCTTCTACATGAGGAGAAAAGGGGAGAGTGTGTTGGTTTTGATCCGCCCTTTGCCCTTGATGTCAAAGGGGGAGAGTGACATGGTGTTTGAATGAAGAGAAAGAATGGTGTCAAAAATGGAGAGAGTGACATGGTGTCATTGTATTCTTAATGTACCTATCTGTTGTGGTAACCAAACACAATCGTGGTTGCCATCAAGTCCAAAGGGGGAGATTGTTGGCAATATGATGCAGAGTGTTGTCCTTGATGGCAACCCACTGAATGAAGATGAAGACATGAGATTGTTGACATGTGTTGTCCTTGATGGAAATCCACCCGATGAAGTTATTCTTGACTTGATGGACTTGGTAAATGATGTAAATCTGATGTGATATGATGTTTGTTGACAATATGATGCTGGGTACCCACTTGATAGAGTGTTGTCCTTGAATTGCAACCCACCTGATGAAGTTGTGCTTGATAGAATATGTCTTGATGAATTGAATCTGATGTATCTACAGTGAGTACAGAAGGTAATGAAGAAAGAAATCCAGTATGTGATAGATCTATGATGAAAAGAGTATGTCTCTAGGCATACGCGGATTTGCCTAGGGGAAGTCGCGTATGCACGCGGGAAAGAACGTGCCAAGTCGCGTATGGGCAAAAGCGCTCATAAAGTGCAAAACTAGGGGTAACCACCATGGTATTGACCCATTGTATTGGGTAATGATTCGTCTAAATGACCCCGTCCAGGAATACCATCGGAAGTAATGTAGTTTTGGGCTCATGGTATTGAAAAAGGGGCTCATGGTATTGAGAAAGGGTAAACCTATATAAAGAGAAGAAATTCATTGTGCAAATCATGAGTGTGGGTGCAAGATGTCTGAGCTTGAATGAATACTTCTCTCTGAAGTATATCTGAATGGAAAGGGTTACAGTTGAATGAAATATCTGAATGTATGATGCACCGATGAAGGAGTGATGAAGAAGGGGATCTAGATATGAAATGCACTTGTATTTGCTAGATCTGTTTATGGAATGATTAGATCTGAGATGAGGCGAACATCAGTCTGAAGTAAAGGGTAAAAATCTGTGTGATGTATCTGTTCTGAAGAATTGCAATGACCTAAATGTCTGAAGAACCATACGCTAGTTTGCCGAAGAGGAAGCGCGTATATACGTGGCTTCGCTGAAGAGAAAAGGGATGCCGTTAATGAAATTGGATCCGTACAGGTAAGCATAAGTATACGTTGTTTATGTGAACGGAAGCGCGTATATACATGACATCGTGAGTAGGGGCGCATATGCAAACTTGGGTTTGTCAAGTCTCGTGGTAAGAAATGTCTAACTGCTCGCTAGTTTACCCATATCTGTCGCTGAGTTATATGTATCTGATGAAGGATCGTGCTTGTAAAAAAGTATGGAAAGGGTCCTTACCTCTAAAATATGATGAAACGTGGCTCGCAAGTGGTGTCCTAGATGCTTTTGATCCAAAAGAAAATTGATGAAACATGGCCCATAGAGGTGGCCGAGGCTGTAGCCTTCACTGTGGGGTTGTAGCTCCCTTTCCAGAAGAGGTCAAACGAGAGCAGGTGGGGGGTCGAGTTTCCCCTTCCGTGAGGCCGGTAAACGAGTCGTGGGTTTGGAGCTCCCTTCCGTGAGAGGTTGGTAAACGGGTGGGTGCCCTCGCGTGTCAGAGTCTGCACCAGCGCATATGTTGTAAGATGTTTTCTCTATAATAAAATATTGAAGGCTGAGCAACTGCAGTGGTGGTTTTCTCCCGACTTGGGTTTCCACCTAAAAATCCTGGTGTTCATATGTGATGCTTTGTGTGATGGTTATTCTATTGTTACTACACATGTTTATTGTTTACCTAACATCAGATGAATGAATATGGCAAAGAACTAAGTTAATAAATATCTGCATATTTAGATCTCTGCTAATACGCGAGTTGTATGAAGGATATCCGCGTGTATACGCGATTTTAATAAAGGAAAGTAGCATATGGGTTTTAGAGAGTGAAAAGTAAAAAGTTTTGAATATGCAGTAAAATCGTATTTACCCCCCCCCCCCCCCTCTCAGTATTTTTTCCCAACAAATTTACAATTTTCAAAGAAGTGTATATTGCGGTTTGTAATAAATACACATTTTCTTGACACAGTTGAATTAGATGTGGTTCTTCTTGACATAACAAGTATTGTGTTGGGGAGTCGTTACTTGTATGATAGGAAAGAGATCTTCCATCGCCATTAGACCAAATATCATTTATTCAAATATGGCAAGGAGTACATTGTTAGAACACATCGCAAGAAGACAAACATTGCTATAGTAAATTATGGACATGTAAAGAGGCTGGCGAATTCAAGTAACAATTTTGTTCTTCAAATGATTAATCCTAAAGCTAATTTTAATCATGAATAATTTTAGGGATGCGGTCCTAACTTGAAATCATATTTATATTATGTAGTTAATGCACACCATGATATATTTCAGGGGCCAACAAGATTTCCTCCAAAAAGGGAGATTCAACATGAGATTCAGTTGCAGCAAGATTATCCTCTTCCAAACATCAGCATGTATCGCATGTCAATAATGGAGAATGATGAAATAATGAATCAAATCAAGGAGATGTTTGACAAAGTAATCATAAGACCAAGCACTTCGCCATGTGGTTCACCCATAGTATTGATTCCAAAAAAAGATGGGACTTTGTGCATGTGCGTAGAATTCAGATATTTGAACAAGATGACGCTAAAGAATTGACACCCGCTCCAAAGGATAGATGATTTTCTTGATCAGCTGAAAGAAGAAAATTTTTCACTAAGTTAGATTTACGAAGTGGATATCATCAAGTAAGAATTGCAGAAAGTGATATATGGAAAACTTCATTCAAAACCAAACAACGACTCTTTGAGTGGTTAGTAATTCCATTTAGTTTGTGTAATGCACTGGCAACTTTCATGTGTGTTATGGATAGTGTTTTACATCCATTACTTGATGAATTTTTTATTGTGTAATTATATGACATATTGATTTTCATCAAAACAATAGAAGAGCATGTCTTGCATGTAAATAGAGTGCTTGATGTTTTGAAGAAAGAGAATTCTTAAGATGTCAAAGTGTGAGCTTGGAAAGACTTCTTTGGTTTATTTGGGACACATTGTAGGAGGAGGAGAGTTGATAATTGATCCTTCTAAAGTGGAAGCCATTGTGAATTGTCCCACTCCCAAAACAGTAACCGAGGTAAGAATTTTCTTAGGTTTAGCTCAGTATTGGAGAAAGTTTATTGCTAACTTTTCTACCATCGAAGCTCCTATGCAAGCAGTGACAAGTGTGAATAAAGGCTTCCAATGGGGAGGAAAAAAACAACAAGCTTTCGAAGCTTTAAAAGACAAGATCAGTTCAACTCTAGTTCTTGTATTACTGAATTTGAGACAGACATTCGATATACAAAATAATGCTAGTGATTTTTCCATGGGTGCAGTTCTTTTGTAGCATGGTAAGCCTATCAATTTTAATTTTGAAACATTCAATGGTGTTGTAACTAATTATCCTACATATGACAAAGAACTGTATGTGTTGGTACAAAGTGTCAAGAAGTGGAAACACTAATTGATGGACACAAAGTTGAAAAGGAGTACCGCTTTTCATCCACAAACTGATGGAAAAAACGAGGTGGTGAACAAAATGATTGTGCATCTATTAAGAGGATATTGCAGCAAACATCCTAAGTTGTGAGATTAGAAACTACATTACATTCAACACGCTTACAACAGGGAAAAGCACTCTTCTACACATACATCACCTTTTGAAATATACTTTGAGTATTTTCCAAAATCGCCATTAGACTTCACCTTTGAGAAGGATGTTGCAATAGATGGCCATAGTGATATTGACAAGGCTCGAAATTTCATTGAGAAAATTCATATTATACATCAACAAGTTCAAGAATAGCTTGAGAAAAGTGAAATAAAATACAAGGAGAGGCATGACAAACATAGCGTTGATCACAAATTTCAAGAGGGAGATGAGGTATGGTTACACATTAGCAAAGAAAGGATGCAAGGAGAAGGTAAAAAGCTAAAACCCATTCGCTATGGTCCATTCAAGATCATAAAGCAAGTTGGTAACAATGCATTTCAACTTGATTTACCTTCATATATGCAAATGTGTTCAGTTTTTAATGTTGAAAACTTGCGTTTGTATGAGCCACCTTTGATCAATGATCAAGGAAGTGATGTTCAGTTTCCTCCTATCGAACATTTCTCCCTAGAATTTCTAGATGAGCTCAACGAAGATACAATTCTTGATAGGAGGAAAAGAGCATCCAAGAGGGGAAGTGTTGACTACCTTCAAGTTGGGCTCAAAGGCAGTAAGCCAAGCAATGAAAAGTGGATGGAGGTTGGAAAGGTGAGGGATTCTTACCCTCATCTATTGAATAGGTAATCAAGTATTTTGGGGTCCAAAAGCTTCTTATGGTAATCAAGTATGTAGATCTCGTCTTCCTGATTCTGGTGCCATGAATGGTTCGAAAAACCACTGTCGTATGAGGGAGATATCACATTTTGATTGAATTCCCAAACAAATAAATTTTGCGACAGGGTTGACTGGGTTTCCTAGTCAGCATGGAGAGTGCAGAATCAGCAAAAGGGATATTTTGAGGAATACTCCTTTCCTCAGAACCAATCCTAGGCTAACAAGTTTGACCTTGTTATTTGATAGTGGATTGTACATTGTTTATTGGTGGACCAATTATAGGGTGACATGTGGCCAACCATGAGGCTGCCACGTGTCCCCAAGGTGTTAGTGTAAAATTTTGGTGGAGGTTTGCAGGGTTCAACCCCATGACCTCCATCACGCACGCATAGGCCTCCACCAACTAGGTTGTTATCACTCCAATAATTCTTAGGGTTGTTAGTCTTTTGTTTTAAATAATATTAGAGGTAACCACAAACCTACTTTTAAGCTTAAGATCTAGCCTTACCAAAGCTAAAAGAGGGCTCTCTCTTTATGATTTAACTTTATTGTTTTAAGTTGATTTTAGGCTAGTTATGTAATATTGATTGAGTTTTTATTTTGATTTGGTTTGGTTTGGTGGCGGAATTACTTATTCAGATGGATAGATGTAGGTCTGTATTCCATTGGGATAATGGAGTCAATGTATAAAAAAATAGAGTAGAATCAAGTTCTAAAGAAAGTGTTCACAGGGCAAGATAGCTGAGCTAATTTAGTTCTTTAGGCTGGATGATGAAATGTTTTCAATCAGGATGAAAGAGCAATTAAGTATTCTCATATCCAGATAATGAGGGAAATGACAAAGGTCAATCGAAACTAGGGACCAATGAGGAATTCCTTAATCTGGATATCAGAATAAAACATGAAAATGAATAACGGTACAAGACAGAGTGTTTTTAAACAAGTTTTGAAATAAAATTCCTCTTATATCATTTAGATTTAGAAAACATGCAAGTATGTCAAAAATTTCAGAAAATAACAAAGAACAATTGAAAGTACTTCACTGAAGTGGCCCAACACATGAATCCTATAATATAATGCCTTTATTGCTCAATTCATTCTGCTGACTTGAAAATGGTACAATTAACCCTCAGGTTTTGGATCAATACAACTATAGAAATGTTTAGCAATCCACAATCCACACTCAATACTTCAAATTATGAAGTATTTATACAAAAATTATTACAAAATATCCTACAATGGACTTAGGAATTATTCAAGGAATACAAAATATTCTCATGCAAGAAGATAGAGACAACTATCTAACTAATGCACGTTGTCCCTTATTTTAATGGTTTTTTTTGTTGTTTGTTGATATTTTTGTTGCTTTCTCTCTTTGATTGTTGCTCAACGATGGTTGTCTTTTATGTTGTTGAGTGTCCTTTAGGTTGGCTGCATCTTTACTGATTTATATTTTAACTCTGATTTTCATCTGATACACTTTAAACTCTATCTTAAACTCTGTGAATGGTATTTATCTGCATGCTCTGTTTTTGTTTTACCTTTCACTGTTCTGTTTTAACCTTGACTACTTTTAATCTGTTTTCATTTCAATTTCTCTTTTACCCTTTAAATTTTCACAGTCACAATAGATCACATAACTTTTCCTAAACTTCTACATATGGTAATTTGATTTTCACCATTCTTATAAATATCTCATTAGCTTCTGTGTATTTTTCAAAAGTAGGCTTGTTGATGAATATATGTTTTAACTCATGTTGAAGGTAAAAGAGATTCTCAAAACTCTGATAAAGCATTTTTCCTGTTGGAATTCCTTTCATGGAGGAATTGTTGATTTGTTCCTTTGCCACTTCTTTGATTTTCTTGTCATAGTCCTCATGTTTCATCAACCTGTCATTAATAACCAAAGTATTTGGAAGGCATTTTTACCTCAGAATATCAAATTTCATCATGAATCTAGTTATGGAAAGGTTCATGTTATGACATTTGTCTTCAAGTTGTACCATTAAGTTCCTTTCAAAAATCACCTTACTACCTTATAGGATTGTTTCTGTCCTGTCACTAATTCCTATTTCTTCTAATTCCTATTTTTTCTTGGAATTAAGATATTTAATGATTTCATTGGCCTCCTCTGGCTTCTTACCAAGTTCTTCCTTGATTTTCTGAATGGCTTCAATTTTTGTTTTGATCAAATCCTTCTTTTCATAAATAAATTGAATGAATGGCCAAATATCATTGAAAGATTCAATGACATTGGCCTACAACTATTTTTTTTCCTGAGAAAGTGGTTCTTTCAATGTTCACTCTTTCTCTAACTTCTGTGCTTTCTCATTCAATCTATTCGAATTTTGTACTTCATTCTTGTGCATGATTTGTACTAGTTTCTTCTCATCCTTTAAAATTTTTAACTGTTATTTAAGTCTATTTATTTCATTAATCTGTATGGACATTTCTTACATTGCTTTAACTAGTTTACCTGTTTCATCACTAGGTTGTGCTGATGATGTAGATGATTCTGTAGATGATGTAGTTTCTGATTGTTGGGTGCCAATTTTGCACACTTTTCCTACACTTTTTTCCCTATTTTGCCTCATAACTATAACCAATGGGATTATATTTACCTCTTTTTCCTATATTTCTATCCTAACTTGTGTTGTTTCACCTTGTTTTCATTACTCTTCCATTTCATCAATTATTATGATATATCATGCATTTTTATGACTAATTGAGAATGAATGTTTGGAGAAGATCTATGGTCTTTGTGTTGTCTTTCTAGATGTCTTTTATATCACCAAAGATCCCATGCCCAAGGTACATAGGAGAAGTTAAGGGTGTGCTGTTACAGCGAACGATGTTGTTAAAATTTGTTGTTACAGACCTGTCGGCAAACTGCTATTACACTATGTTGTTACGGACCTACTGGTGAACTGTTGATACAGTTGTACCGCTGACTAGATCTCATCAACACCTATTGTTGACCTATCCTTTATTTATTACACTACAACTATAGTTTTATGCCAATAGCTATAGAAGTTGCTTAGCATTGTCTTTTTGGAATAACAACCTATGGGCGGTTTTGATTGCAATCTATAATTTTCTAGTCAAAATTTTATTAAGAAATGGTTATAACTATATGTATTCTATTTTGATCAGCATGAGAATCATAATATTCTCATGACTAATATATCCCATGATTTTATGAGATGTAACCACTATATATTTCTCAACCCTAGAGTTCAAAAGGTTAGCAGAGAACAACATTAATTTGGCTCTATAATTGTGCTCAGATTAATACAAATTATCCTATTATTGTTGTTACATGCATTATTCAATTTAGTTTCCATTAAGTTCTTTATCTACCTACACCCTGCTAGGGAGGAAGGGCCCTCCTTTTTAGCAAGGATTTCAGTGATTAAGGTAGTTGTGTATATGTGTTTGTCTTTCAGTTTATGTATCATTAGAGGTGTTTTTGTTACTGTTCAGCTGTGAATATATCTGCTTCAATTTCAATACTTTATATGTTGTTACACATATGATATTATACACACCAACTGGATACTTGTTGTGTGGCACGCTAGAACACATTAATTGAAGTGTTATTCTAGTCTTGTAGATCCTTTTAATTCTGCATGAGTGATTTAATTCCAACATTTACTTCAGCAACAATTTATTTTAATTGGATTTTCTTCTGGTTGAGTGTATTGGCACAGACAGTGAAATTGTCATTGGAATAAAAAGATGTCCCTAGATTGATAAATAATGTGTACTGTTTAGTCATTTAATAGTGATTCATACAGCCCAACATTTTGGCATCGTTGTCAGGGATGGAAACGACGATCCAATCAATCAAAGTTGTTTCTTAGAAGTGAAATTTTTGTGTGTTTGTTAGAGTGTCTCCAGTGACAAAATTTCCGGGCAGCAGGATAAGAGGTAAGAACCTATGCAACACACTAACGAACTTAAGCAGGATCACCAATGTCTTTCTGGGCCACTTATGAGAGTGAATTTCTGAGAATTTTGTTTTTCTTAGAGTGCCTCCAGTGGCACAATTGTCGAGCGGTAAAACGAGAGGTGAGAACCTGCGCATTGCTCTAACAAACTTGAGCGGGCTCACCAATGTCTTGTTGAGACACATAAGAGTTGAATTTTGGGTGTTCTTTTAGGGTGTCTTCAGCTATATAGTCGTTCGGCAGTAAGACAAGGGGTAAGAACCCGCACATCACTTTAACATACTTGGGCGGGCTCACTGTTGTAGAAACTGAAGCACTTATATGATGAATTGATACACATAGGGCCCATATGTACCGGTAGGACAACATCAACATCTACAAACACCCCCCACTCTACTGACTACGAGAAAGACAAGTGGTAAGAAGGAAAAGAAGAGGGCATATTTGGGAAGTAAGACATTCTTTGGAGATTTGATCTCAAGGGTAGAAAAGGAACAGTCCACGTCATACAGAGATAATAGGAAGACAGGACCACAGAAATCAGCTACCATATCAAAGCCTGGACCATTGGTTTCTTCCATGTCTAGACCTCACAATCCTTCGAACATCATATCCACCCCTAATACCAAAAATCCAAATTCAAAATAGCACAGGAAAATAATTTATCAGGATTTGAGAATTGAAGGACATGGATAGACCAATGGGGAGCATTAGGGACCTGAGGAACAACATTCAGTTGATCATCAATTGGACACTGATAGTGTTGTTAAACAGTTGGTCCTGGAACAACCTAATCCTTTTATTTGTCAATATCTAGTACACTCTGAGGTCAGTTCATCCCATTAGGAAGAATCATCCATGGGGGACAAAAATGTCAAGACAGATAGCTCTGTTACTTTTGAATTCCCAATAGTAGTAACATGGGATGAGGCTCCTATGAAGAATATTCCTTTATCATCCTTACCATCCTTTCAAGGGATGGTTGTTGAAGACCTTGATACCTTTCTATTAGAATTCGATGTGCTGTGTAGAGGTTATGACTACACTTCAGATGCCCAGAAGCTTAAATTATTCCATGCTACTCATAAAGGAGCAGCACTAAGATGGTTCATGAGACTGGGTATTGGCACAATTCGAACCTGGAATGACATGAGAGAGGCCTTCCTCTTTAAGTATCAGGATTACTTTCGAACCAGGGACTTGAAGGACGATATTTTCAGAATTTTACAGGAGGAGGAGGAAAGCCTGGAAGACTATATGGAGCGATTTCACTACAATTTACAAAGGTCTAAGATCAGTAACTTAGACACGGAAATTCTAAAGACAATATTTTTAAGAGGTATAAGAGATGACTGTCTAGAGAATCTAAACCTATTAGGAAAAGGAGACATATCACAAGAACTGCTTGATGAGATAATGAAGATTTTCCTCTGTAGCTCAAGAGGATCGGTCAAAAGGAGAGTTTCAGTTTGGGACCCTTCAATCCAGATACAAACGTTCATGAGTGGAGGAGTAACCAGAGCAAATATCAGGAACTTATTTTAGGATTTTAAAAACAAACTCCTTAGCACTCTCTCTACCCATATCACTATGGTACAAGTCAAGAAATCACAAGCAGAAGCTAAAGCAAACTTAGCAATATTTTGTCCTTGATGAAAAAAGAAACATTTGGAAAGAGAATGTGGAATGAATAGTATCAGCCTGTGCAACATCTGTGAGTTGGTGCACCCAATGAGTCAGTGTCCTAAATTTCATATACTGAAGGAGGTACTTCAAGAATTAAGCGAGGATTTTCAATCTTCTTATTTCATCGGATCAAAAAGACCATGGCAACCGCGACCTACAAGTATACCTTCAAAATTTTCCTCTTTTTATCCTTGGAATAATGTTTATAATAGTCAACAATATCCATGGCAGTATCCTACTCCTTCCTCAACACAATTCCCTTCACCATGGAACCAGTGGTCGTCTCCTCCACCAATGAAATATCCTCCATCACAACCCAGTCCTTGGGGTCAGAACTAGAGAAGTAATGGCCAAGGTCCAGTACCCCCTCCAATACCAATGCAGTAGTAGCAGTTACAACTCCCTTCTATTCAAAATCCTACACCTTGTGTCCGACCCTAATTACTTGTGAAACCTAACCCCAATCCAAATAAAAAGGCAGCCCAGAGCATGGATGCTCCAGTTTCCCTCAAGACTTATCTTATCACTCCAATTAGACTTAACGAGGTTCAAATTTGATCAGGGAAAATAAGAAGATCTGAACATACTCCCATTATTACCGAAGAATGTGAATCACCTAGAAATGATACAGACGATTCTGAGGCAGCTGTTAGACATGTAGCAGCTGATACAACACCCGCTGTGACATCTGTAACAACCAGCTTGGGAGGATCTTTTGTTCCTACAACAGCCAATCTGAGAAAGGATGGTACATCTTTGATAGCTGACACAACTGTTAGCATTCAGAATCCTCCATACCCTCAACGATTAACTGAAACTGGGCTGGTCTCACAACCTAAATCTGAATTCCTCAAGGAACTGCAAAATTTGTATGTGCAAATTCCACTATTACAAGATCTTAAAGAAGTACCTATCTATGCTAAAACAGTGAGGGATATATAATTCAAAAGGCCTCGAAGGAAACCTAAAGAACCTATGTTACGCAGGTAAATCCTCTCTGCAGACAAAGACAATCCCTCTAGCCCTAGAGTGGCTCTAGAAACAAAGGGACACGCTAAAGTGTTGCTTCGTAATTATTGAATGAACAAGGGAAATGGTAGATCGAACTACCTGGAATCCAACGTTGTTGTTGTTGCTGTAATAGTGGTGGCCTCTCACTACTGCCTCAGTAAGTCACTCACCATTACGCTTGGATACCTGCACATAGAACAAGAAACAAGAACAACATACAAGATAACAAAATTTCATTCATAACTATTAATCAGTCAAAGAGGGCTAAACATATTGCGTTAAAAAAACATCATAACACAAAAATGGAACCAAATAGTAGTCATGTATATAAATTATATAAGGAAGAGTTACAACCAATTATTTGACATCGTAGTCTCCTCCAGCAGGGTTCAGGAGAAGCATGTCTCAGATGCTCCTCAGGGAATTCGGACGGGATGAAGGCATGGACTCAAGATCTCTCAGAAGTCATGGACTCAAGCTTCCTCAATGTAATTCCTTATTATTCTATCTTCTCTATTCATTCAACTATAGTATGTCTAATACTCCAAGTTCAACTAGTTGGTTCTAAGAGAGATAGTTTCATTACAAAGGAAAAGGAGTAGGTTAGGATCCCTACAAAGGTGGGAGGGAGGCCTATCCTTTAGGGAGTTCCCATAAGAGGTGGAAACGATAATTCTAAAGGGGGTAGTCCATGGTTTATCAGTTCAACCACTCCCAATGAATCATCTTCAAGGTGGTTCGAGTGGAATCTCTGCCTCTATTTTTAAAAAACATTCCATAAATAGCTTGGCACGGGTGGAAAACTAGAACAGAGCGCCAGCTGGCACGAGGCCCAATTTTAATCTTCCTCTTTGGCACGAGGGCATAACTGATTACCCATGCCAAGGAAAAAACAAGGGTTTTTGACTCTCTGCTCAGGGAATTGTCAACAGAAGGAATGCTATTCTCATGTAAAGCGACACAATGATGGTTTTTAAAAGGCATGACATTGGTTATTGATCACAGAAATGACCGTCCAATGGGCGAGATGGGGATTGCAGTGACAGTGACAAAATGCTGTGTAACATATGCCCCCTAAAGCATGAGGTTGGAGGGAGAGGCAGGGGCGAAATGATTTATGATAACGCGTTCGAACCAAACACCACTGTCGGAAAACCTGCAATTAAAAATACAACTGATATCTCTGATATATGAACATGTGGTATGGGAAAAACCATCCATAATAGAGTATATATAAAAAATGAGATCCAAGGTATGGATGCAGCCATCCAACAGTAAGGATCAACAAATAGACTCAAGTATGGTCACAGCCATCCAATCAAAAGAGTCATGCAATAAGTCATGATACTCCACCAAAATTCGCAACCTGGATTTTATCAGAAAAAATATAGGGTCTTGCACTCCATCACAACCTGAAAAAGTACAAATTCAAGGATGCGTATATATGAGATGAAGTAGAGAGCATGCAATAAAATCACCTGATTACCATCCAATGATGAAAGTTGTTGACAGGCACAAGATAAACCACCAATAATGACAATGGCTCTCAAGGTACAACCGATACAATCCATGGAATGTGAATAGTGATCTAGAATTGAACATCTACAGAATCACTCGATCGAAGGCCAATGATGTGTACCTTGCGTCGAATGTGAAAAACCTGCCATTAAGGCATGCAAGCTCCAAGGTACTAGAATAGAGTCTCAAGGTCAAATTATTGGATAATGAGCTAAAGTCGACAAGAAGTGACCTGATCGAAGGTGGGCCATAACTTTTCCCACATCATCGATATGAGATAGAGGAACATGATAGTAGTGAAACTAGACCAACAGAGAATTAGAGGGAGGTTGAAAATTGTAGAGGAAAACTTCTCTTGAACATATCAGCAACTGTTTGGTCAATTTAGTGTGTCCTAAATTGCTGCATTTAATTTGTCAATCCGGGAATCGTAAGCTGATGAAGTGCGGCGCACTATATGTGCAAGATAACCTATTTCTTAACTTTTTGTCGTTTTTGGTTTTTCTAAGGTGAAATGGAAATTCTAAAATGAAAACAAGTTTGGTTATATTTGTTCAAGGAAGTGATATCCCTTATAATGATTTACCAACTTGAAACTTTAAAAGCAAATTGAAAATTACAATGACAAGACTTGAAAGAAAGTAAAAGTGTACTGCTGAAATGAAAAGGTGCTGCTAATCTAATGAATCAAAACAGTAAACTAGTGAACATGAAAACCAAACTATTCTTGCTGCCAACTAAACACAAAAAAAACTATGCTTAAGGAAATTCAAAATTGCAACAAAATAAATCTAAATCAGATTACATCAATTCATTTTCTGACCCTTCATCATTAGACCAGCTATGATTTTCGGAAGTAATCATAAACAACTTGTGTAACTGATATTTAATTTGCAGAAAGTAAACTAATACTAAACCATACACTCATGACTCAATCCCTCGCCATCAGTCCAGCTGTGGCTTTCGGAGGCAACTGAAGATGTCATACATGATTTAATATATCTAAATTTGCAGAAAAGAAACTAATACTAAACTACACATTTCATAATGCAGTCCCTCACCATCAGTCCAGCTGTGGCTTTCGGAGGCAACTGAAGATGCTATGAGCAGCTTAATATATCTAAATTTGCAGAAAAGAAACTAATACTAAACTACACATTTCATAATGCAGTCCCTCACCATCAGTCCAGCTGTGGCTTTCGGAGGCAACTGAAGACGCTATGAGTAGCTTAATATATCTAATTTTAACTACTGAATCAGATAAGCAAAACTGAAATGTACAAAGCAAGACTAAAGTTAAACAAAAGCTATGAAAAGAAAACTAGCAGCAGAACAATGTTAGTTTCATGTCATTAGTCAAAATGCTATAAAAATGCTATAAAAATGCCCGGGCTGTCTACCTAAAACCTGCACAAGAAAACTGATCAGTGATTAACAATCATAAAAACATGAAAGACATAAATGAAATGGAAATTATGGAAATGTATAAACAGAAATGAAACAACTACAAAGTATGAACATATGGATGGATTATGATACAATGACTTTTAAAAGAAATGAAATGAGAAATGCACACTAATACACAAAACCTTAGCTGAGCAGGGGCCCTCTACACAGCCTTGGTAACGATCCTCAAACACGAATTAAGTTGAAAAACAGAGTCTTCTCACATTAAAAAGCAGTTCATTACAGAATGGTAGTGTTACGGCTCAAGGGCAGCGTAATCACTACAAAGCAGACTAACAGATAACAGAGTATATTCACGAACATCAACTATCAACTAACAACTAACAACTAACTTTCTATGCGTATGCAAATGCTCTATATATAACAATAAACTGTAACTGTCTCCTAAAGTTCATGATGGCAGAGAGCACGTAGACCACTACGTCCACGGATATAGGAGTATGGCCGTGTTGGAAAGTGAATCTACGAAAGGTGGATGCTTGAATTCGACTCCAGAGCTCTGCACAGATGTCGATTTAACCTCCGCAAGCTTAGAAACGGCCGTATGGATGTTTATGTGCCACGAAACAGAGTCCGACCGACATGAAACTCCATAGTTGACTTCCATGTGGACGCCTTTGACCGCGGCTTCTTTGGACGAGTTTGCTTGAACCAATAGGACACGAACCATGTCCACGTCATTCCTAGCCTGCCCATGTGGCTCGTTTCCCTTGTAGACACCTGTAGCATAGAGTTTTACAAAATAGCTGCGGAAAGTTGCAGCAGCTGCGAAAAGTGGCAAGATTCCGCAGCTGAATGAACAAAATCTAGATCAAATAGCAAACACAAAAATATAATTAAAAACCATGTTAGATGCTCTTTTGCACACGATATTGACAATTTGGGAGGTTTTAGGTGAGTGAAAAAGGTATGGAAAAGTGTATGGAAAAGATGCAAATTTGGGACTCAACATACCCCCACTGTGAAGGTGTTGCATGTCCTCATGCACCCAAAATTTTGATGTATTTCTACACCAAATCATGTGCTCTTGATACTCAGCCAATGTTGATCAACCCCCTTTCTTCGAAATGCCACTGCCCTGCTCTTTCATTAAGCACCCAGCCCTGATATTCACAAGTGCTCTGCCTAATTTTTATACTTTTTTAATTTTTAGTTCTTCTTTGCCAAATACCCAAATGTAACATAGTATTATCATGGATGATCTTGGTTCAGCTCTGCCTTGCTCTCTTTTCAATAAATATGCTCATTTTCTATTTTTGATGTGTCGATTTAAAAGTCTACCGGTAACTTCGTTTAATGATCAACCAAATCATCTCGCAATGTATGAGGTCGAATGCAGAGGTATCAGGACTCCGTGGCTGCCTTTTCCAGGTGATTCTATAGTCATATACCTCCCCCGCCGTCAGATCTACTTCCGTGTCTTTTCATTGGCCGGTCTCAAACAAGCCGTAAAGGAGAATTATGTTCAAATCGGGATTTATGAGGGCTTACATCAATATTTTGCCGAGAATAAGATGGAGTATGCTCATTGTCTGATTGGGAGTGAAAGGAGTCAGGTTCACTAACTGACTGAAATGGACTATGGTCAGTTGGAGACTGTTCAGATGTCTCCTCACCCAAATCAATGAAATGAGGACCCTTAATTTGTGTTTTTCTCAATTTTCCTTTAAGCCTGCTGCTTCTCCTCACATGCTGTGGTACACTACCCTTTTGTTCTTGTTTCCCTGTCTCTGCCTTCTTGGATATAGATGACCATTTTTGAAGAAAAACTAATCTTTCAGATAGTATTTGGTGATCTTCTTCTTCAGAAGAAGGAGTTTTATGGACAGCCTTAATAATTTCTTTCCCTTTTGGTATTATTGGCTTCTTAGCTTTAATTTCCTTCTTCTTCCTTTTTACCAATCTCTCTTCCCTATCAGTTTTTTTCATAGTAGTAGTACAAGTATTTTGGATTTCATCTATTGTTCTTTTCCTTCTACTTCTTTTTGCTGTGCTAGCTGCGGGAATTTCCTGTGTAGGAGCAATTTGGGTTTCAACATTCATTCTCTTTCTTCTACTCCTTCTAATTGAACTACCTTCAGGAATTTCCCGAGGTTCTTCAAAGAAGTTTCTAACTAGGAATTGTTCCCATGTATCTTTTCTTTCCTTTAGCTCCTTTTCAATCAGAATTTTTATAAGGCCGTGGTGATAAAGATGAGGCTCTACATCTCCCAAGTGTTTTTGAACAGTCACAGCCATTTTATTTAAGCTATTGAATAGAAAATAAGGGAGATTGAGAGTTTGGTTTTCAAGAAAATTCATCAATAGCCTAGTATGGTACATGTACATAGACCCAAAACGACCTTCACATGTAATAAATTTCTGAACAATTAGTAGTAAAGTGGCCCATTCTTCTTTTATTGCATGCACAGGGATTCCTCTTTTAAAAACAGTGATATCCATACCTTGATTTCGTAGAATTGTTCTCCATGCCTCATCACCGATACTTTTATTTTTGAACCAACGTTCTCCTTCCTGAAGAAGCTATGTGGTTGTTGCTATTGATGCTTCATTGACCAAAAACTTGAGGTCTCCCACTTCTGCTTCCGAGCCATCAAATGATCTTGCAAACGCTTTTGTAACTTCTCTGTGGTAACCCCTGAATTTCTGAATAAAACGCAGCCATTTAGCTTTCCTCAACATCTCTTTTGCTTGCGGATATCCCTCTATAAAATTTGGTCCTTCCGGCTCTGCCCTTAATAATTTTCCCATTTCACTTCTCTGTGCTTCACAAGTTTGCCTCTGTGAGGGTTTAAGTGGAAATGGAACGATGGAATACACAGGATCGAGCACAATACTGTGGGGATGTTATCAAAAAATGGAAATGAGCACCATAAACGGAATGGAGTAAGACTGTGGGTAGATATACGGGAGTGAGAATGAGCAAAAGGAACAAAATGGAGTGAAACAGGGAGTGAGAATGAGTAGAGCGGGGTTTTGTAAACACGACAGAGACACGACAAAGAGGTTAACAAAGTATAATGCATTCGGCCGCGTTTTGAATTTTGGTGGCTGTGTAATAAATATGAACACGTTTCAATCAATGATTATGAAGTTATGCGGCTTGTAAGAGTCCTTTGTCAACTCAAATATGTCTCATTATCTACGGTGGGATATTGGAACATGAGTGAGAATCGGAATTTCAATGATGAAACCGTTTGTGAATAAATGCAAGAGGATAACATGGAGATCGTGGAAGGTTACGGGACTGTCAATATCATCATTGCGCGTTATGGGTAGAGCTCATAGTTTAAAACTATATAAAAATGTGTTTTTCAATACTATTTGAAATAAACTTTATTCATACCTTTGGAATCCTTGCTTTTGCCCTTGGTCTTCAACTGATTGATCTTCATTAGTGTCTTGAATGTTCCATTGATCCTCTCTCCCGCATTTTATTTCATAATTATAGAAATAACAACTGACTGTACATTCTCTTTGAAAACAGAGTAGTAGCTGCGGAATCTGCTTCTGGCTGCGGAAACTGGAGTCAGCTGCGGAAACAGATGTCAGCTGCGGAAACTGACACAACTATTACTTAGTTGAATAGAAATGAACAAATGACAGATGACCAGGTGGAAATGGTCATAAAAAAGATTTTTATTGATGGAATGGGTGAAATGAAGTGGAGTGAAGTGAAATGAAATGAAATGAAATGAAATGAAGTGGAATGAAATGGAGTGGGTGGTGAAATGAAATGAAATGAAAGACAGATTTTTTTTGGAAAATATAGAGTGTCAGGTGTCCCTGATTTTCACCCCATATTTTCTGTATAAGACTGCCAATCAATGATTGGTTTTCAGGCTTATACCATTTTTTTTCTTTTTTTTCTTTTTTTCTTTTTTTTTTTTCTTTTTTCTTTTTAACTTGAAAAACAAAAGCTAGGCTGGTGGAGAAGAAGAATTCTTCTGTACCAGCCTAATTGTAGAACTTTCTTGAAACAACTTGACAAAATCCTCTTTAGAGAGTGGCTTATGATAAACTTTCAATCTATGGTCATTCACAATAAGAGGAGTTTGAAACTCATCAATGGTCTTGATTCTTACAGCTCCATTGCTAAAGATCTTGTCAATCTCATATGGCCCAAGCCAATGAGTCTGAAATTTCCCTTGAAAATATTTAAACTTGGAATCAAATAACAATGCCCAATCTCCTTCTTGAAACTTCTTTTCTTTGATATATTTGTCATGCCATTTATTTCTTTGATATTGAACTAGATCAGTTCTTAGAATTGCTTCTTGTCTGATCTCATCTAGCTCATTCAACTGCTCCATTCTATGCTTTTGGGCTTCTGATAAGTCCATCCCCAACTGAACTGCTATCTTGAAGGTCTTGACTTGGAACTCAATGGGAAGCAAGACTTCTTTCCCATAAACAAGTTCATAGGGAGAATGTCCCGTTGTATTACTCCATGTAGTTCTGTAGGCCCACAAGGCTTCTGGAAGCCTTTCTGCCCAATCTCTTCTATGTAGATGAACAGTTTTGGTGATGATACTTTCAAGAACTTTGTTTGTGGACTCCACTTGACCATTTTCTTGTGGATGGTAAGGAGTAGATCTTCTGTGATTGATTTTGTATTCTTCCATCAACTTCTCCACCAAATTTGATGTGAATTGGCTCCCCTGATCTGTTACAATTTCTCTTGGAACACCAAAGCGAGTAAAAATATCCTCATAAAGAAAATGAACAACCGAATTTTCAGTAGCAGATACTAATGCTTTAGCTTCTACCCATTTAGTAACATAATCAGTGCAAACCAATATATACTTCTTTTGCTTCGATGGTGGATTAATCGGTCCAATGAAATCTAAAGCCCATTTTTCAAAGGGTTCAATGAGTACCCGTGTTTGCAATGGAATTTCATTTGAAAGGGTAGGTTTCCCTACTCTTTGGCAGCTATCACACCTTTTGACATATTGTTTTGCATCTTTGAAGAGAGAAGGCCAATAATATCCCAAGGAAGGGATTTTATAGGCCGTCCTTTTGTCCGCAAAGTGTCCGCCGCATGGTTCATCATGACATGCCTTAAGAATATCAGGCATTTCATCTTCCCTGACACATCTTCTGATCACAAGATCTGGCCCTGTTTTAAACAATTAGTTAGAAATCCATGAATATTTTGAACTCTCCTGAATAATTTTTCGTTTTTCTCTTGGAAATAAATGTGAAGGTAGTTTCCCTGTAACCAAATAGTTAGCAATATCCGCATACCAAGGGGTCTTAATAGTTACTGCAAACAAGTATTCATCAGGAAATTTATCTTCTACAGGAGAATCTTCTTTAGTATTCTGAATCCTAGACAAGAAATCGGCTACTGTATTCTGTTTTCCTGGTCTATCCAACACAGTAATATTGAATTCTTGCAAAAGTAAAAGCCATCTTGTCACTCTGCCATTAGTAACAGGCTTGTTCATTAAATATCTAATTGCAGAATGGTCAGTATGAATAAAAGTTTCATAGCCTGTTATGTAATGTCTAAACTTATTAATTGCATGAACAACAGCTAAGAACTCTTTTTCAGTCACAGTATAGTTCAACTCTGTGGGAGTCAAATTTTTACTGGTGTAATAAATGGCATAAGGAATTAAATCTTTTTTACCCAACACAGCTCCAAGAGCTGTATCTGAAGCATCTGTAGAAATATGGAAAGGAAGTTTCCAATTTGGTCCTCTCAAGATAGGTGCTTCAGATATTCTTGTTTTCAAAGTTTCAAAAGCTGATTGACAATCAAGATCCCATTTAAATTCACAGTCTTTTGTAAGCAACTTGAAGAGTGGAGATGCTATTTTAGTGAAGTTTTCTATAAATCTTCTATAGTAACTAGTAAATCCTAGAAAACTTCTAACATCTCTTTGACAATTTGGAATAGGCAACTTGGAGATGACTTCAACTTTGATCTATCAACCTTAATCCCATCTCCCGAAATATGATGTCCTAAAACAATCCCTTCAGTAAACATCATAAAGCATTTTTCATGGCTTAATGAAAGGTTTGTTTCTTTACATCTTATGAGAACTTTTTCCAAATTTTCTAATGCCTCTTCAAATGAATTACCATAAACTCTAAAATCATCCATATAAACCTCTACACAATCATGGATTAGATCAGAAAAAATTCCTAGTACTGCTCTTTGGAATGTTGCTGGTGCATTACATAACCCAAAAGGAAGCACCCGGTAGGCAAAAGTTCCCCATGGACAAGTAAATGTGGTCTTATCTTGATCTTCAGGTGCTACCTGTATTTGATTATAGCCACTAAAACCATCCAAAAATGAAAATTACTTTTTACCTGCTAATGTATCTAATACCTGATCAATAAAAGGCAAAGGAAAGTGATCCTTCAAAGTTGCTTTGTTCAACTCCCTGTAATCAATGCATACTCTCCATTTACCATTCTTTTTAGGTACTATAACCAAAGGAGAAACCCATCGGCTATCCGAAATTGGATAAATGAAGTTTACATTGAGAAGTTTTTGGAGCTCTTCTTTCACTATCTCCCTAAGATTTGGATTCATCCTTCTTTGAGGTTGTCTGATTGGTCTACCGTTTTCCTCAATATAGATATGATGGATGCAAGTCTTAGGATCAATACCCTTCATGTCAGTATACTCCCATGCAAATGCAGTAGAATGTTTTTGCAAGATTTTGGTTAGTTCTTCTTGTTGTGATTTTTCCATATGTTTGTTGATATTCAATGTTTTTCTTGGAAAAATCTCAATAGTAGAACTACCAAACTCTTCCATAGAGTAAAGAGACATTTGTCTTGATGATAAATATTCTATGTCAGATTCCAACCGAAATTGTGTGGGGTCATATTCTGAAGATGTCTCAAAATTTTCTAATGTGTTCAGAATTTGACTATCCTCACTGATTTCAGAAATGGTAAAGACAAGTTGTATAGTGTCCTCATCATCGACCCATTCATTGTCTCCTATTTCTGTAATTGCTCTTGCTGGAGGATACAAATTGAATTTCTTTGTCGAATTACCATTAGAAATGTACATGTCTCCAGATCTACAACTAATAAAAGCATCAGCTGTGGCCAACCAAGGTCTTCCTAAGATAATTGGATGTCCTCCTAGATTACTTTTGGGAGTCAAAATCATAAAGTCTACTGGATATTCCCAAGAATCTATGGAGACTGAAATATCTTCTAATACACCATCTGGTTTAATAACCGATCGATCTGCAAGTTGCAATAAAGTAGGTGTAAAAAGAAGGTTAGGAAGTTTTAACTGTTCCATAGTCTGTCTACTCATAATGTTGATAGCAGCCCCTAAGTCAATCAATGTGTTTGGAACTTCTATCCCATTTATATGGGTCTTGACAATTGGACTTCCTGGATCTACATACTTCTGCATGGTAATTTTTCCCATCATAATGTCTGGAATTTTTCCTACCAGGTGGATTCTTCTTGTGTTTTTTAGCTTCCTTCCTGGTCTTTTGAAACTCAACTCCTTTATGGTTTTTGCTAGAATAGGAATTTCTCGAATGGCTTGTAGCAATGGAATCTTGATACAAACATTCTTCAATTCATCTAGAAAGTCATAGTTAGGCAACAAGATTTGTTTTTCCACCCCCTTATCAATTTGTAGTCTTTCCTGAAAAGGAGGTGTAGATGAAGATACAGGTTGCTCAACTATAGGAGTTGTGGATGTTAGCTTTTCTTTTTCTTTTTGAATTTTTGAATTTTGAAGAGATTCTTCCTCAGAACTTTTATTGACTTGAAGAGAGTCCTCTTCAGAGGTATCTTGCTCTTGAATGTCTATAGAAGGTTTTTCTAAAACTCTACCAGATCTGAGTTGTACATCGTTGAGAGGAACAATCATATAGGTAGGAAATTGTTGTCCTTCTACCATGTAAGTATTCTGAGGATTTTTATTGTTAGGATTTGGCAATGGATGAGCTGGAAGTTGATTTTTCTTTTGTTGGTATGGGAGCATGAGTTGAGGATTTGGATTTTGTTGAGAAGGTTGTTGTTGTGGAAATGGCAATGAAAGTTGTGGATTTGGGTTTGGAAATTGTGGAGCTTGTTGATTTTGAAAAGATGGAGGATATTGATAAAATTGAGCAAATCTCCCATAAGGATTTTGCATCCCTTGTACCCATGGCTGATATGAATTTTGATGTTGGGGCCAAGGTTGTTGCCAAGGAGTCTAATTTGGTGGGGTTTGAAGATTCATAGGGTTATTAAACCCTTGAGATTGTTGTCCCTGCCAAGGTCTCCTTGCGACAAAACAGAGAGATTCTATTGAATTTGGATCTTCTTGAAAAACAGCTTTGAGTCCAGGGATTGAAGGACAATCCTTGATCTCATGATTTTCCGAGCAAATCATACATGTTTCTACAACTTTTGCATCCAAGGGACATTCCCTTAAAGCATGTTTCTTTCTACATTTCGGACAAAAGATGGCTAAAGCATCTGTTTCTGCTTTCTGCTTGTTTTGGATTTTAAGGGTGTCTAGTTGTTCACCAAGGCTCCCTAAGATATCAGTTTTGAACTCATCAAGCATATTAACAATCTCTGCCCTACTTACCGATCCAGTTGCAGATTTGTTAGCCCTAATAAGAGAAGAATCCCTAGGCCCTTTTCCAGTTTTAGATTTTCCTCTTGAGAGATGGATACATAGTTCTGTTATATCATGAAATGGAAGTTGAGAAATGTCTCATTTCCCCATCATGTTTAAAATGTCTATCCATTCATCTCTAATGGCTTTTAATAGGAGGGCTTTCAAGGTTTCATTATCTAAGTTGCTCATCTTTGCTCTTTTCAAGTTGTATTGAAATCTTTCAATTAAGTCTTCCAAATTTTCATCTTCTTTTTGCATCATTTTGAATACTTCATCCTTGTGATTGGTGGGCATACAATAGTCCAAGTATCTATCCAAAAATGTTTGTTTCATATCATTCCAAGTCCTGATAGATTGAGTGGCTAATCCCATGAACCATTTCAGAGCAGATCCCTTCAATGTTGAAGGAAACAGTTTGAGTTTTTGAGAATCTTCCATATAGTCATAAGTTCGGCACACTACTTCAAACTCAAACAGAAATGTTTCAGGATCCTCACTTCGCAATCCATAAAAGTTAGGGAGAACAGATGGTGAGATATTTTTCATTGTTGCATGAGTTTTCTCATCAACTATAGGGAATCCAAGCAAATTGTCCCTATTTCTACCGTTATTTCCTTCACCATTGTTATCTTCATTATCTCCTCCTCCTCTACCTCCACCTCTATTTATTACTTCCTCTGCCATGATAGTTTCTTTAGAGTCCTTATAGTCCTCTAGTTCTTCTACCAAGGAAGGATGAGAAAAAGTCTCTTTGTTTTCTAAGTGGGTTTTAGTAGGTGATATAGGAGAATCCTCTAATTCAGCTGTTCCTTGACTTCCAAAAATCTTAAGGCTAGGGGTAGATGGTGGTGAATCTGGTCTATGCCTTGAAGAAGATGGAGTTGTGAAAATCGAACTCTTGGCTTTAGCTATAAACCTTCCCCTAGAATCTCTTGCTCTATGCATGTCATTTTTTTTTTTAGTTTTTTTTAACAAAAGTTGGGCTAATAATTCTCTTTCTGATCTTCCATATCACACTAGGTGCAAGAAGAGAGCATACTTAAGAAATTACTAAACCAATAACTCTCTTTTCTGATCCTCCAGATCACACTAGGTGCAAGAGGAGAGCATACTTCAAGAAGTTATCAAGTTTTCCCTTCTTTTATGATTTTATGTTTTTTTTTTTTAAGAAATTGGCTACCTAGTTACAATTCCCCGGCAACGGCGCCAAAATGTTTGGTCAATTTAGTGTGTCCTAAATTGCTGCATTTAATTTGTCAATCCGGGAATCGTAAGCTGATGAAGTGCGACGCACTATATGTGCAAGATAACCTATTTCTTAACTTTTGTCGTTTTTGGTTTTTCTAAGGTGAAATAGAAATTCTAAAATGAAAAGCAAGTTTGGTTATATTTGTTCAAGGAAGTGATATCCCCTATAATGATTTACCAACCTGAAACTTTAAAAGCAAATTGAAAATTACAATGACAAGACTTGAAAGAAAGTAAAAGTGTACTGCTGAAATGAAAAGGTGCTGCTAATCTAATGAATCAAAACAGTAAACTAGTGAACATGAAAACCAAACTATTCTTGCCGCCAACTAAACACAAAAGAAACTATGCTTAAGGAAATTCAAAATTGCAACAAAATAAATCTAAATCAGATTACATCAATTTATCTTCTGACCCTTCATCATTAGTCCAGCTATGATTTTCGGAAGTAATCATAAACAACTTGAGTAACTGATATTTAATTTGCAGAAAGTAAATTAATACTAAACCATACACTCATGATTCAATCCCTCACCATCAGTCCAGCTGTGGCTTTCGGAGGCAACTGAAGATGTCATGCATGATTTAATATATCTAAATTTGCGGAAAAGAAACTAATACTAAACTACACATTTCATAATACAATCCCTCACCATCAGTCCAGCTGTGGCTTTCGGAGGCAACTGAAGATGCTATGAGCAGCTTAATATATCTAAATTTGCAGAAAAGAAACTAATACTAAATTACACATTTCATAGCCCCTCACCATCAGTCCAAATAGAGGCTTTCTTGAGGCAATCAAGAAGCTATGAGCAAGTTCTTTAATATACCTAAATTTAACTACCGAATCCAAACATAAGCAAAATCGAAATGTACAAAGCAAGACTCGAAGTTAAGTCCACATGAAATAATCAAAATATTATCATGTTAGTTTCATGTCATTAGTCAAAATGCTATAAAAATGCCCGGGCTGTCTACCTAAAACCTGCACAAGAAAACTTATCAGTGATTAACAATCATAAAACATGTAAGACAGAAATGAAATGGAAATTATGGAAATGTATAAACAGAAATGAAACAACTACAAAGTATGAACATATGGATGGATTATGATACAATGACTTTTAAAAGAAATGAAATGAGAAATATACACTAATACACAAAACCTTAGCTGAGCAGGGGCCCTCTACACAGCCTTGGTAACGATCCTCAAACACGAATTAAGTTGAAAAACAGAGTCTTCTCACATTAAAAAGCAGTTCATTACAGAATGGTAGTGTTACGGCTCAAGGGCAGCGTAATCACTACAAAGCAAACTAAAAGATAACAGAGTTTATTCACGAACATCAACTATCAACTAACAACTAACAACTAACTTTATGTGCGTATGCAAACGCTCTATATATAACAATAAACTGTAACTGTCTCCTAAAGTTCATGATGGCAGAGAGCACGTAGACCACTACGCCCACGGATATAGAGCCGTGTTGGAAAAGTGAACTGCAAGGTGATTGCTTTGTTCAACTCACCTTTATGCTCCTGCACAGATGTGCCCATTTTAAATTCATGCAGGCTAGAGAATCACGATAGATGTTTATAAGCCACGAACAGTAGGTCCTGCTACATGAAACCCCCCACAGTTGTGGACTCCGGACGGCTCTGATTGCACCTCTTGACGAAGCTTCCAATCAGATAGGACATTTAACCATGTTCCCCCATCTATCCTTGCAGATGTAAGGCTTTCAGTTTCCTGAGGAGACATCTAAGAGCAGGTTCCACAAAATATCATGAAGTGCAGTTAACATGAAAGGCAGATTGCAATTTGTGAATAACAACAAAATCTGGGATCAAAAGAAAGTCAGATAAAACAACATAATTTAAAACTAAGTATCAATCCTTCATGATATTGACAATTTGGGAGGTTTAGGTGAGTGAAAAAGGTATGGAAAAGTGTATGGAAAAGATGCAAATTTGGGACTCAACAGCAACACAACACTAGATTTGGCAGTATTTGAAATTAAAGGATCTCAGGTCATGATGACATGGAAAAGAGCAAATGAGAGGAAAAAAGAGATTACCCAAACCCATGGAGGCAAAAATGACAAAATGAGATATCCCCAACCCGACACGAATGTAGACAAGTGCCATGTTCAAGAGCGACAAACTGCCAACATAACTAAAACTTGGTTCCATTTTCCCCCACAATTTCTGGCGAGTACCCCAATTATTTTTAAAAAAAATCTTGAAGGGGATAGCATATGCTTGTGTTGTAAGTTTGTCCTTCAGAAAAATCTAGCCTAGTACATTTTATGAGCCCTGGGAAGGAGGAACTCCAGTAACGTCATGGCGACGAAATCTGCTGTCATCGGGGTTTAATGAGTCTGACAAAGGGAGAACTTGGCATCATTTCATGTTTAGAGAGTTTGAAAAGAAGGCAGAAAAGAAAACTCCATCATGGCCCTTTTTGTAAATATTCTCTCAGATCTGAAAAGGTAGAAAACAATATCTGAAAGAACCTCTTAGTTGCAATAAGCTAAGGTATTCCTTTTTCGTAAATAATCTATCCCAGCCCGAAAAAGGGGTAAACGTATACTGAGTAGATATCGCTTCGCAGTCATTTAACGAGTTCGAAACGACAAGACTCTCGACAATATTTTTAATTTTAGAGAGTCAGAAAAGAGCTGAAAGATGACTCCATTAGTGACTTTTCATGTTTTATCGAGTTTGAAAAAGTATAAAATGTAACTCGTTACTCCATCTCTACATCCTGAAAACCTATTTCTACACAAGAGACACGTGTAAAACCCATTTTTTGAAAATAAAATAAAAAAAATGTCTTAAAACCTAATTAGGGTTCTAAAAAGTTATAAAATGCCAAAAATGGTAAAAATAATTACTTTTCACTTTTTACCTCTTGTGGAGCAAATAGTTCCCCATTTTACTTTGTGATTTTGTGGCGACGATAGCAGACAATCCAACAGACCAATCTCAAATCCGCCTGTTCCAGGTAAGAGTCAAGTCTCTCTCTTCACTTTGAGTCATTTATTACTACCTGTAACTTCCAATTTTGGATTTTGGGGGAGGAAATATGAAAATGAGGGCACGGCGGTTGGCGCGGGTTTCAGGCACGAAGTCGTGCCAACAGCTGAATTTTTTACACTAGGGCGTGCCCATTGGCGCGAATGTTTATAAAACAATCATGCCAATGGCGCAAACCATTTTTTGTGCATAATGAAAATCACAAACCCCAATTATTCACAAATTAAAGCTTCAAAAAGGCTAATAAAATTCATATGAATGTGTTTACAGGTAAAAAGTGGAAAAATGGTAATATAATGGGAAGAATGGGAACACAGTGAATAAGATGAGCTTTCCATGGAAAATGAGAGATGCATGGAAGCTCTCAGGGACTGTGGACTGAAGAATTTCTTCTTGACACCATGTCTTCGTGCTCAACCAAAGTTGTTACAATATTTGATCAACATATGGGATGAGGAGCAAGAAAAGTTCATCCTTCGAGATGAGGAACTTGAGATTGATGTTTCTGACGTCTACTTTATCAAAGGATTGTCGCAGAGGGGAGCAGCACGGATCCTAATCGGTAGCCAGCCTTGCATGGAGAGTATTTCCATGGTGATGGATAGAGTATTTCGAGGGGCACGAAAGGGAACAGGGAGGGGGAAAGTTGATATCCATACTATCCTAGACCTAGCACTAAAAGTAGTGCTACATACCATTACACGAGTTGCAGGATCACAAGCACCGCTGTTAGTATGAATCGTTTGTCGAAGTGTACAAAAAAGGACCACTTTAGCTACGCATAACTAATAGCCCTAACAACAAATGTGGCTGCCAATATCTTCAGATCTGCAGTTAGTTGATCAAGAAAAGAGCTGCAAAAAAACCAGATCTATGCATAGAAAGACATTAAGCAGTAAAAAGAAGGGTTTGCTCCATATACCAATAGACAAGACAAGAACAATTTTTCAAAGAATTTTTGTATTAAGGGCACCTGGGAGGAAAACAAGAAGGCGTATCCAATTCTCCTCAATGGGATGGGTTCTTGGAAGTCCTCAGCACTTCAGATCTAGAATCTCTCTCTCTCTTGTTGGTGTAGAAAACCCAGACAAAGATAGAACTCAAAGGGAGCTCACACAGCAAATAATGTAGAAAAATGTGACCAAGTGTATAGATCCAGAGTGATCTAATAGGCAACAAAAGGTGAGGAATGGTAGGGAAAAACCTCCTATTTATAACAAAATATTGGGTCATTCTAGATCTTGGTGCATGATTAAAATAATGTTAACCAAATCTAGATCCACCTTTTATGGAATATTTTTTTATATTTGTTGGAGGGAAAAAGTATTTGACTTGGGTCAAATCCCTTTATTTGTTAATAATAAATAAATAAATGATTTATTTATCTTTTTAAGGAAGTGGTTGAAGGATAGTTAAATAAATAATGATTTATTTAATTATTTGTGGGTGATTTGGTCATATTTAACAAGGAATATTATCTAAATAAGATTTAAATAATTATTCCTAGAAAATAATAAGATAAATAAAGGTTTATCTAATTAATTTCTTTGTTTTGGGTTAAAAATGACTAGAAATAATAATTAAAGTATGGTTTAATTAATTATTCCATGAGGAAAATCAAACAAAATAGGTTTGTTTAATATTTCCTTTTGGGGTTTCCTGTTTAGACCATAAACAACCTAATAAATGTGGTTTATTAAGTTATTTTACATAGTGAAAGCAATTTTACTTAGGGTAAAATTGGTCTTACATGGTGTACTTTGGTCCATCTAATGATAATAGGTTAGATGACCAAAAAATGGTGTAACAGATTGCCCCCCAGCGTGCGAGTGTCAGGAGCAAATCGTATGACCGAAGTACGTTGTAAGAACACAATCACTAGACATCAAAAAGGGGTGTCAGAGAGAGAACTGTGAGGTAGATAGTGTGCTGAAGGACTAGACCCTGAGGAGACGAGACTCGCAGGTGCAACAAGTCTTTTTTATGAGAGGGTACCTGTGCTAAAGGCGGCGGGGGAGGCATACCTATGCCCGCCGAGACAAAGTACAAAAGAATAGTGTGTCCAGTAAACAAGGGACCGAACCATAAAGTACAACCGGCATAATCAAGATCCAGATACAAATACAATGAGGAATCCCACATACATGTTGTGCCCAGGATAACAGCCAGGATGTATACAATAATATCTAAGTACATGAGATACAAATACAACCCAAATGCCCCCTGTAAATGGGGAAGGGCTCACAAAATATGACTGATACATGCAAATCAAAGAGGCGCTGCAAGTGGCTAAGGCCAACATCATCAAATATCTGGACGATCAAGGTCAGAAGAGGAGGGACATCTGCAATGGGGGCTGCCATCAACATAGCCACCCTCATGAGGGTTGAGACATCTCACACACACCCGGAAATCATCAAGAGCTGCTGCTGGATCACTGGACCATGAAGTATACGAATCTCAATCATGCTGAAAGGAGCTGGAGAAACAATCAAGTCAAAGGGAAATGAGAGATCCTTTGGCCTGATCTGAGGCACCGAACAAGAGTGGAAGCTGGAACCAAGGTACACCGCCCTGACCAAGCTCGAATGAATGAGCTGGACGTTTGGCTGTGAAGGAGGTCCGCCACAGGTGAGGCAATGAGAAATCCTCAACTACGGCGCGAGAGAAAATAGTAGAGCGACGACCAGACTGACACTAATGATGATAGGGAAATGGAAATGACTGAGTAGAAAATGGACGACTTCCCTTGTTAGAGCATAAAGGGCATGAATGACATGGCAGCGACTGACACAATATCATAAGGGATAGGGGACAGTGGGACTGAAGGTCATAATGTGCGCCACAAGAGAGAGACCAAGCAATGAAGGATGAAGGGCTATAGCGAGGTACGAAGGGACTCGGGATAGACTCCAAGAATGCTATGATGACTCAACTTGGATGCTCTAAACAAGGGCAACTCGATGGTGCTACCACACAGTAAAGGCCCAATGGGGAACCATGAAAACATGAGTACAAGGTGGGAACTCATGACGAAAATCGACACGAACATGGACAAGTATGGAGGCGAAGTGGTGCCCCAAGTACAAGTGTTGTAAGTGAGGAAATTCGATTTAAAGGGGAGGTGAAGTGACCCTTCTTGGAAAAAATGGGTCCGGGTGAAGTATCAAATCACAAAAATGAAAAATATGCTGGCTATCTAAAAGAAAATAAAACATGCATTTCAGAAGGGAAATGCTAAGGGTAATATTTCTTAAGATAGAGTGCATTGCGAGGATTAGGAAGGGGATTGCCTTCGAAATCCTATAAGAGGTATGCCCCCTTACCGAGATCCTTACTGATGATGTAAGGGCCTAGCCATAATGAGTCGAACTTCCCATGACCAAGGACATCATGGGCCTGGTCATACACTAGAACAAGGTCACCTTTGTGAAAAGTGCGAGGCTGGACTTTTCTGTCACACTGAGCTTTGGTGCGTTTCTTGGCCGCTTCCATGTTTGCAAGGCAACACGGCGGTCTTCAGAAGCGCGCTCAAGCATGATAAGTCGTTGTTCTAGAGGTTGGGTGTTAGGGAGAAGTTCAACAGCCAGATGCAGGGAAGGAATCTCACACTCGATCGGTAAGACTGCCTCCTCTCCAAAAACAAGGTGGAAAGGAGTAAACTCGGTGGCGGTTTTAACAAAAGTTCGATAGGCCCATAAAGCAGGGAAGAGCATAAGATGCCAGTTGGTTCTGTGCTTATTCATTGTTCATTGAAGCATAGTCTTGAGGATTTTTTTGACTGCTTCAACTTGACCATTACCTTGGGGGTAATAGGAGGAGGAATATTGGTGCTCAAAACCTAACAGTGAGGATAGCTCATGCCATATATCATCTTCAAAATGTCTGCCATGGTCAGAGACCAGTTGTTTTGGAACCCCGAATTGAGCGATAATGTGGTTAAAGAAAAAGAGGGTTGTGGTAGCTGCCGTGTTGTTAAATGTTGGCATGGCCTCGGCCCATTTTGCGAAATAGTCGACCGCCACGATGATACATTTGTGGTTACCAGCGGATGGCGGGCGACACTCCATAAAGTCGATGGCCCATTTAAAAAGGGGACCAGTTGAGATGACCGGATGGAGGGGAGCTGGGGGAGCTCGCGCCTTAGAGGCGAAATGTTGGCAATTGGGACAGTGTTTGACTGCCTCAATGCAATCACTGAAGAGGGAAGGCCAAAAATACCCAGCGCGCATGACTTTCTGGGCAGTAGCAAGACCGGAGAGGTGGCCACCGCAAGCGCCGCTATGGCATGCATTAAGGACCTATTCAGCTTCAGCGTGTGTGAGACAACGACGGAGGATAGTATCGATACCGCGACGATAGAGGTCGTCACTGATAAGGAGGTATTGGGGAGCCTGGTGTCAGATACGTCGGCGAGCCTCACGATCAAGATGGAGAGCGAAATTTTGGGTTCGCAAGTAAGTAAGAATATCGCCATACCACGGGTCGTCGGAAGTAATGGAAAATAAGTGTTCATCAGGAAAATCATCATTAACTGGGGGGTCTTGCGATCCAGTAGGTAATTCAGAAATGAGCTTAGCAAGGGCTAAGCCTTTCTTACTCTTTGGTGTGACAAATTCGAGGTCGAATTCCTGAAGAATAACGACCCAACAGGCGTACTTCCTAGTGAGGATACGACGACTCAAAAGGAAGGCCATGGGGTTGGAATTAGTCACAACCTTGGTGGAGTGCATAAGGATATAATGACGAAGTTTTTGGACTGAGAACAAGACAGCCAGCGCTAATTTTTCTTCATACGAGTAGGAAACAGGAGGCCCTACAAGGTTCTTACTGACGTAGTAAATCACATGCTCGATACCATTGTCATCTTCCTGGATAAGGACTCCAGTGACCGAATAGGTGGAAGCGGAGATGTACAGGATGAAGTCCCAATCAAAGTCGAGAGGGTGGATCAAGGGAGCGGATGTGAGAGCATGCTTGAGGGCATCGAAAGACTCATGAGCATAGGTATCCCAAACAAATGGGATATTGGATCATAGGAGTCTAAGGAACCCATGTGCGGTGGTGGCATAGTCAGGGACGAACCGACGAAGAAAATTAGCTTTGCCTTGGAGACTTTGGAGCTGGCGTAGGGTACGCGGAATGGGAAGTTCAAGAATGGCTTGAATTTTCAAAGGGTCAAGAGTGATACCATCCTTAGACACTATGAAGCCTAAGAGACGGCCGGCAGGAACACAAAAGACGCATTTCAACGGGTTAAGGCGGATATTATACTTGCGACATCAGAGAAAAATGGTACGCAGATCATGTAGGTGCTGCGCCCGATGCTTAGAACGCGCAGTGAGGTCATCTAAATAAGCAAGGATAATATGAGCTAAGTCATGGAAACAATAATACATGGCCCGTTGAAAAGTGGCGCCGGCGTTTTTAAGGCCGAAAGGTATGACCCGGTAAGCAAAAGTTCCCCACAGACTAATGAACGCGGTTTTTAGTTGATCTGTAGGACGGATGACAATTTGGTTGTATCCGGAGAAACCATCCATAAAGGATAGAACCTCATGCCCCGCACACTCGTCAATGATTTGGTCAATGAACGGTGTGGGGAATTTTTCTTTGGGACAAGCTTTGTTCAAGTCGCGAAAGTCCGTGCAGACACGGATGGTGCCTTGCTTCTTGAGAACGGGAACTGGGTTGGACACCCAAGTGGTGTATTCAATGGGGTAAATGAAACCAGCCCGCTTGATCTTATCGATTTCAGCTTTGATAGCGTCACATCTGGAAGGATGAATGGGTCTCAACTTTTGACGGACCGGATTGGCATCAAGCCATGTGTCGATATGGTGTTCGACGATGGCGAGATCGAGTCCGGGAATTTCAGAATAGGACCAGGTGAAAATATCGCGGAATTCTTTGAAAAGCTTGGTGTAAGCTTAAATTTCTTCCGGGGTGCATTGGGCACCCAAGGTGACATATTCTTCAATTCCTGGTTTGACTGAAATGTCAATTTTGATGGTAGGAGAGATATTGGCCATGTTTCCTTCTTCGAAAGCATCAGGTGTAGGGATGGGATTTTTGAACCAATCGACTGCATTGGGAATGAAGTCTTTGGTTTCCACAGCATATTGGTCATGGGACTACTGTGGGAGGAAGTATGCGTGATGGTGCATATCATCCCATGGAAAGTCAGGGTGGGTCATGGCTTCCATAATGTCTTCATCGGACTGGAAGATGGGAAGACTAGAGGAAGAAGGATCACCCGATGAGGTAGTGATGTGTGACGGGTCATCTTGTGGAGAAGGGCTCAGATGCGCAATGTCAACAGATCCAAGGTCGACTGAGGGGGAACCGAGAGTGTCCGCAGGTCGAAGGTTAGGTGAAATATCTCTCAAGGATGATGATGAGTACAAAATGGTGGTCGAAGGCTCCGTTTGTTCGATAGTGGGAGGAGGAATGTGAATGGGAGTAGGAATATCCTCTGGTCTTATCGAAGTAGAACTCGCAGACAAGTGAGAATGTATCTTTTCGTGCATAGCCTTGAATTGGCGGTACGTGTCTAAGGAGGAACGATACTCGTCAAGGCGGGGACAGAGGTGGGTGTAATGGCCGTGGAAATCGCACAAAGCACAAGGGTTATTTTTGCACAAGGTTTTGAGTTTCGTGATAGAATCCGGGATAGTGATGTAGACTTCGGGGATATCAGAGTCGGGAAATGTCTCGTTGACCAGGATCTTGAGGTGCGGCAATTCAGGACACATATGGGTGGCGTGACCGACAATATCGCACAAAGCGCACTGGATAGCGGGCTTTGGCGATCGTGGAGGGGTAGGGGTTTTCGGGGCGGCTTGGTCCTGATTGGTTGCCCCCTTATGAGCTTTTCCTTTCTTTCCTGGGGCTGTCACCACAAGGGCAGGGTCCTGGGGAGGTGCGGGGGGCCCGGAGGAAGCGAGGGGGACCGGTTGAACCGGTGTCAAAGCAAGGTAGGGTTTGGGGTGACCGGGTGGGGTAGTGGCTGGAGGGTCAATGTACCAGATAGGTATGCCTAGGGTCGGGTTAGAGAGAGAGAGGGTGGCCATGACCAGTACAGTGTACACTCCTGGTGGGGGAGCTAGGAATGGTATCTGACCAGAGGGGTAATGGCCAGGTGGGACGGCTCCTAAATGGCTAAGGCTTGGAGGAACCGTGCCAAGAGGATAAAGAGGCTCATGACTACCAACTGCAGGTGAAGGGCTAGGAGCAGGTTGCAGAGAGCATGGTTGCTGACTAGCCGAAGCAGGTTGCTTGAGAGCAGCCCGAGACGATTGCATCATGCAAACATTCGATGAGCTAGGGTCAGAGATAGGAGGAGGAGGAAGACCAGGGAAGGTTCCGAGCAAAGAGGAGTCTTTGTAGACGCCAGGAGAGACACTGGTCAAGGAATCGACGGTTTGCTTGTTGGCTACAGAAGAGATGGTCGTCTTAGGTGAGGTCTGAGATTTTGGCTCATGATATGTCAACTGGTCAATGGTGACTATCTTTCCATTATGAGGGAAAGAAATCTTGCGGAAAACCGTGGATGGGACAACAGACATAGCATAGGTGTAGCTTCGCCCCAATAGAATGTTGTAGTCTAGCGGGGCGTCGATGACTTCGACGTCAACGCAAACAGTCTTACCAGAAAGGGTGATAGGAAAATTATGAAATAGGCCAATGGGTTGGGAGGCGTGGCCGTCCCACGCTCGAAGGGTGATCATGGAAGGGGCCCACTCAGGGGATCCGAGTTACTTCCAAACCGAATCGGACATCACACAGGTGGATGCCCCCTCATCAATTATACACCGAGAAATGTTGGCGTTCCAGATCTTAACTGGGATTTGGAAGGTGACGGAGGTAGGAAGAGGAGGATGCTCTGAGTGATGGGCGTCAAAAACAATCATTTGGTCATCAGCAGGATCTACAGCACCCATGGCAGATAGTAGAGCCTTCTTTTGGGAAGGGCATGACTGGAGGAGTTCCAGTGTGGAAATGGCAGCAGGAGATTGCGCCAAATCATATACTATGCTATACGAATGAGAAGCTCGACTAGAAGCAGCATTTCGACGTAATGGTCCCTTAGGAATCTTGGTATGAACCTCAACTTTGGGTTCAGGGATATGTAAGGGGCCACTGGATGTCGAAAGAGGCTCTGTAGAACCTGAAGAAGGAGGCTCGGGGGCAGACTGAGCGAGAGGATTGGGGTATGGGCGAGACCAAGTTTGAAGGTGAAGGTCAACGGTTGGGGATGGACTGTAGTTCATCATGAGGATCCGCAATCGAGGAACCGTGCCTAAGGTGGAGTGGCGACCGTCGTCAAGTTGTCGGGGCAGCCACGAACTTACCAGGAAAGATCTGCAGAAACACCTGGTTGGGTAGTGGCCACATTAGGGGAGGAGCATGAGGGGAGGCTAAGCGTCTCCACAGCGCAATGTGGCTTGGAGACCGCGATCCCGTCGGACCGGGGGTAAGAGGGGACAATCGTGGGTGTAATGACCATAAACACCGCAACATGAACAAGGCTTATTTGTGCAAAGCGGCCTGTCCGGCTTGGGCTGAGTGCCCTGTTGCTGGTTAGCAGTATTAGGGTCAACACCTTGAGGATTGGGTCCACGAGTACTAGGGGCAGATTGATTTGGATTGCCTCTCCGCCTTCTTTGAGAAGAAGGGGGATTAGTCGCGCCCTGCTGTGCAAATACTTGCCCTAGAGGGGGCTGTAGGTGCTGTTGCTGGGGTTGAGGAGGCAAGGGAGGTGGAAGCGCATATGCTGGAGGAGCTGGTGCACCAAGCTGCGGGTAAGGGTAATGGTTAGGTTGGGCAACATTGAGGTAAGCAGGAGGTTTGGCAAAAGGAGGAGGCATGCCATATCCTGGATACATGCTACCGGGAGGGGGAAGAGTGCTAGAGGTGCTGTCCCCTCCCTGAGGGAGACCATAGCCCATAGGAGGTTGAGCGTACGGATGGGAAAGGGCTCCAACGATACCATCGGCGGAATGAGATGCCCCCGGGGCGGTAGCGCCACCGAGCCTGGGGAGGTCAGGAAGTATGGTATAAACATAACTAGACTGAGCGTAGATCAGGTCATATTTCAAGGCTATTTGGAGGGCGGCTTCTTCGGTTTGAGGAAAATGGGAGGCGGCATCTTTGTCAATGGGAGCTAAGAGAGAGCGAAGGAACCAGTCCATATAGATCCGATCTTTGAAGGGGGGAGCTCGACATAAGTTTCTTCTTCGTCGCCATTCCTGGACATGAGAGGAAAGGCGGGTTGAAGAGGTTTTCTTGAAAGAGGTCAAAAGCTCCGTACCAGTATCGTATCGGAGAGGGAGCTGGAAGTAAGATAAAAAGGGTTGGGAAATGGTCGCAAAGGTTGTATGGGAAGAGGTGGCTTGGTCAACATACCATTTAGAAGCTTCGCCAGTCAGTGTGCATTGGAACAATCGAAGACGAATGGAGTCATCGGTAATGGAATTGGAGGAACACCACATGTGGAAAGATCGGACATGATTGGTTGGATCTTCTCCAGCAAGGCCTTCGAACTTAGGGATGTCAGAGGGGATCTTGGTTGGCATAGCAGGCCAACCAACATCGGTAAGGTATAGGGTCATTGATCAACTGATTGAAATCGGGGAGGTTGAGGCCTGCGATGTATGACAGCAAGGGTATGGCCGAGGTAGTTCTTGTGGTGGTTCTGCTAGTAGTAGTTTTGGCATTAGGGCTAGGAGCACTGCTAGCGTTAGGCCCTGGACCAGACATAGTGAAGGTGACAGGGGGAGAACCAGAAGGAGAAGGAGAACCCAATGAATCAGAAGAGGAGTCGGATTGTGGACTCGGAGGAGGACTGGCTCGATGACGGCGGGACGGAGCAGGTCGATCGACCGGAAACTGAGGGTGAAGGCCAAAAAGTCTCTGGGAAGTGCGCCTTGGGGGCGCAATGATGACAACACAAACATGGCACAAGGGGAAGAAGAACGACCACAAGGGCAAGGAGGTGCAGAATCAAGTCGAAACAAGGGTAGATAGGTGCAGTGTCAATTGATTTTAAAGTCTTTGCCTGGCGGTGTAAACCAGGCTTTTCTTCGCTTACGGTGAGTGTGTGGCGTGCGTTAATTTTAATTTTTAAACCCTTTTCGTTTTGAGAGCAAGAGAAAAAGTGTGTTGCGTAACTGAAAATAAATCTGCAGACAACAGTATATAATGCTGAAATAACAGAAAAATAACAGCTACTAGTGCATCGATTCAACCCAAGAAGGTGGGTTACTCAAAACTAATCTAAAAAAGGGCAAAAATCTAGTCAAAACACACTTAAAAAGAGGCCAATAGATCTAGGGTCAAGAGGGACAGGGATCTAAAGGATAAAGCTGCTGAAAAGAGGTGTAGATCATAGCCAAGAGGCAGAGGCAAGGTGGCTAGAAAAAGGAGGAAATCAGCAAAAAATCAGAAGGGGCAAGGAGGAGGCCCTAAAATTATATCCAAACAAATCTTCAGGAGGTGATTTGAGAGGTAGAAGATCTGATTAAAAGGGATCTGAAAAGGAGGTAACATATCTGGAAAAGGGGAGGCTGAAACTCTGAAAAATCAGACACCTGAAGCAGCTAAAACTCTTCCACCAAAAGTGGAGGGTACTGAAGCCCTAGGGGGCTAGGTTCCCACTTAGATACAAAACACACGTAAATAAAAATAAACTACTGAGACAAGAGGTCAAAGACCTCGGCGAAGTTTCAGTAAAATCCATAGAAAAAATTGTATAAAAACAAATTAAAAATTGGCAGTCGCAGTTGTGACCTCGATAGAGTGTGCCCAGAAGCAAGGAAAGGGGGATCCGGGAGGTTCAGGGTCAGCTTATGGGCTGAAAAGTGGACCGAAGCTCCGGTGTCCTTGCAGATTTTTAAAATTTGTCGTTTCAGCTTGCGACCGATGTCGCTTACCTCGCGCAATAGGGCCAGAAACACACGAAAGAAATTTTAATGGTTTAGGTACTACAGAGAAACAACAGAAAATAGGAAAACAAAAAGCTAAAAAGAAACCCTAGGGTCTGAAGTAGCTGGATATTCAGGAATATGAAAAACGACAGTGGTCGTAATTTAAAACCCGTGTGGAGTCGCCATTTGTTAGTATGAATCCTTTGTCGAAGTGTACGAAAAAAGACCACTTTAGCTACGCATAACTAATAGCCCTAACATCAAAAGTGCCTGCCAATATCTTCAGATCTGCAGTTAGTTGATCAAGAAAAGAGCCGCAAAAAACCAGATCTATGCATAGAAAGACATTAAGCAGTAAAAAGAAGGGTTTGCTCCATATATCCAATAGACAAGACAAGAACAATTTTTGAAAGAATTTTTGTATTAAGGGCACTTGGGAGGAAAACAAGAAGGCGTATCCAATTCTCCTCAATGGGATGGGTTCTTGGAAGTCCTCGGCACTTCAGATCTAAAATCTCTCTCTCTTGTTGGTGTAGAAAACCCATGCAAAGAATAGAGCTCAAAGGGAGCTCACACAGCAAATAATGGAAAAATGTGACCAAGTGTATAGATCCAGAGTGATCTAATAGGCAACAAAAGGTGAAGAATGGTAGGAAAAACCCTCCTATTTATAACAAAATATTGGGTCATTCTAGATATTGGTGCATGATTAAAATAATGCTAATCAAATCTAGATCCACCTTTTTTGGAATATTTTATTATATTTGTTGGAGGGAAAAAGTATTTGACTTGGGTCAAATCCCTTTATTTGTTAATAATAAATAAATAAATGATTTATTTATCTTTTTAAGGAAGTGGTTGAAGGATAATTAAACAAATAATGATTTATTTAATTATTTGTGGGTGATTTGGTCATATTTAACAAGGAATATTATTTAAATAAGATTTAAATAATTATTCCTAGAAAATAATAAGATAAATAAAGGTTTATCTAATTAATTTCTTTGTTTTTGGGTTAAACATGACTAGGAATAATTATTAAATTATGGTTTAATTAATTATTCCATGAGGAAAATTAAACAAAATAGGTTTGTTTAATATTTCCTTTTGGGGTTTCCTGTTTAGACCATAAACAACCTAATAAATGTGGTTTATTAAGTTATTTTACATAGTGAAAGCAATTTTACTTAGGGTAAAATTGGTCTTACATGGTGTACTTGGGTCCAACTAATGATAATAGGTTAGATGACCAAAAAATGGTGTAACAACCGCACGAAGCAAAAAAAACACAGCCAATTCTTGTTGTAGACTGTTTGACATCAATCATCTACAACTAGGCAGAGGCCATGACAATAAACATGAAACGCTAGCTAAAAAAATGTAATAAAGTTAAATTGAAGCAATTTGGTTATGGGTCTATCCTGGTATCATTCTTCCTAGAACAACTACTAATTTTTCAGCGTCAGGAGGTCATAGTCCTGACACTAATAGTGAGAGAACCACGGATGGCGCGATGGGTGGATCTGATGCCTCTTAGCCAGTTATAAAATTTTTTATACCAAAAGGTGGCTAAATAATTTTTGGAGCCTTCAAGGAACAAATTTTATTGCAAAAAAGTGTTATCTCTTGAAGACTCTTGAAGGCCTCATGCCTCTGTCCAAATCTTCACTGCTGTTCCTTTTGTATACTCAAAAATTCTGCCTGATTTCATAAGGAAAGACTGCTGCAAAATCATTCATTTTCCCCTACTTCCCCTTGAAAAAAATAACCTCCATTTTTCTTCCCTTTTCCTCCATAAAACTCCTCTATTTTCATGATTCCCCTTCTTCCATTCATGAAAATCATTTTTTACCTAGTTTAAAACTCATTTTTAAACAATACCAAAACCCCCAAAACCATTTAAAAACATTAAAAATTTCATAAAAAAATATCGTTTTATGTTGCAGACTTAAGCCCCATTGGGCTAAGTCCTAAACCACTTCCCCATTATATGCCCTGGTGCTGGAACCGGGTGCTAGACCCATCGAGTGCTTCTCGCATCGAATTTTTCCTTTGGGAGCATTTTTGATGTTTTCCCCCCACCTCCGATTGCGATGGCCCGATCGCGTAATCTGTTAGTCATCAATATTTTTCACTTGTTGGTGATGACTAGTTGTAACAGTCAAGTTTTCTAGCAGCTGATCTAAAAAATTGTCAAATTTGCCAGCTGGAAAACACCCATAAACATTTTTTGCCCTCCTACCTTCTCAAGCCACCAATGACGAGATGAAGCCTCTTTATTAAGCCCTATCTAGCCTCAACCATAATAGCTTGTCCATCAAATCCAAAGAAAACAATCCAAATCTGTCCAAAGAAGTCTCCCCTAAGTTAGGTAGTGGCGCTTTAGGAATTTATCCCTTGGAAAACTATCCTAAAGCCAAAGAACCTCTATCTTCTATAGACCAGTCATAATAGACCTTCCCCTTCTGCAAATAAAGTTGGTTACACCCTTAAGTCGCGCCACTAACAAGCCCTAAAGTCTCAACAATGCACATGCCCTAGGTCAAACTGATATTAGGTGGTTTTACAGTGTTTCAATGGATCTTTCAAGAACAGAAGTGTACCAGCATTTCAGAAGATAGTATTTGACTCCACATGAGAAGACAGCTGCTTCTCATGTGATTTTGAGCCTGGGATGCAGCTACAGGGCAGAGAGTTATTTCATCAAGCTCCTGCAATCACATTGAAAGGTTAGTAAATTATGAATGACCAGAAGTGCTTTGAAAATACTAGCCAAACTGCTTGTGATGTCTAAAGAGGCACAGAGATATTTGAAAAGTAGAATTACATTTCTAAGAGAAGTGCCCATCTTGAATATTATCAATTTGCCATTTTTTATTTTTCTCAAGCATGAGAAGGCAGTGAAAGGAAAAATAACACTGTTAAAAGCTAATGAAATGGCATCACTGAGAAAACCTCCTTCATTTTATAAGCAGGGGGTTGAAGACTGAGAAGGCCTCCTTCATCTATAAGTAGAGGACCAAGGATAAAGTTTGATTTTAAGAATTTGCACTGAATAAAGGACCTTTTTTGGGTACAGTGAGACAACTACTGAGAGTTTCTGAAGTAAAAATGATGTTAAAGGCAGAGGCAAAACAGTAATGCTTTGAAAAATTGTTACATAATTTTCACTACTATTGAATTACAATGTGAAGCTAATAGGATGATCATCATTGAAGAAATTGTATTAAGCAAATGGTCAAAGGAGTAAAAAAGTCTTGGTCTCGAACTAACTTCTGCCATCATGTATAAATGAAACCAGGCATTTATCAAAATAGGCCTCCTTCATCTATAAGCAGAGGGCCAGGGCAATGATTTATTTTAGGATTTTCTCTATCTGAGGGACAAGTTTTAAGAACAATAGGAGACAGTTGAAGGTTTATAAACAGAAAAATGATGTTAAAAATAAAGAAGGAAGCAGGAGTACTACTATAATCTGAGAGTTTGATCTTATCTCTTATCAGAGTTTCTTTCAAAAGCAGTCTAGATCCAAATTGAAACAACTTTGCTGATGGTTGAGAGATGGGTCATGACACAGGCCAAAGAATGATAATTATTTTTCGAAAGGTCCTGTTTCTTCCTGTTCATGAAAAATTTTCTTTCAATTACACATCATAATGGATAGAAGGCATTTTGAGCTCAGTTCTCCCCAAAGAGGCATTACAACTAAACACATATGTTCATAAATATGCAAGAAGTATTATGGCATGTGTTTCAGATTCTGGAACAACACTAAAAGCCAATATATGCATACCACTATTACAAATGAAGGCATTTTCCTTATGAAAATAGGTCAAAGGTAATAGTAAAGCTCAAGTGAGTACAACTGGTTTTCACCTCACAATCAAAGAAAAAATCATTTGGATAATACATCTACAGTCCCTATGTGGATTTGAGCCAGGTTCCCTCTAACAAGCAGATACAATCATAAGGAGCAGAAACTGTGAATCAAAGTTTTAAAGAGATAAGTCATCTCCTTGCAAAATGGAGCTTCACCACTATTAGTATGAATCTTTTGTCAAAGTGTACGAAAAAATACCACTTTAGCTACGCATAACTTATAGCCCTAACATCAAATATGGTTGCCAATATCTTCAGATCTGCAGTTAGTTGATCAAGACAAATGCTGCAAAAATCCAGATATATGCATAAAGAGAAATTAAGCAGTAAAAGTAAGGTTTTGCTCCATACATCCAATAGACAAGACAAGAACAATATTTTTGAAATAATTTTTTGTATTAAGGGCACCTGGGAGGAAAACAAGAAGGTGTTTCCAATTCTCCTCAATGGGATGGGTTCTTGGAAGTCCTCAGTACTTCAGATCTAGTATTTCTCTCTCTTGTTGGTGTAGAAAACCCAGACAAAGATAGAACTCAAAGGGAGCTCTCACAGCAAATAATGGAAAATTTGACAATGATAATGGCTCAAATTTAGACCAAGAGTATAGATCCAGAGTGATCTAATAGGCAACAAAAGGTGAAGAATGGTAGGAAAAACCCTCCTATATATAACAAAATATTGGGTCATTCTAGATCTTGGTGCATGATTAAAATAACATTAACCAAATCTAGATCCACCTTTTATGGAATATTCTATTATATTTATTGGAGGGAAAAAGTATTTGACTTGGGTCAAATCCCTTTATTTGTAAATAATAAATAAATAAATGATTTATTTATCATTTTAAGGAAGTGGTTGAATGCTAATCAAATAAATGATGATTTATTTAATTATTTATAAGTGATTTAGTCATATTTAACAAGTAATATTATTTAAATAAGATTTAAATAATTATTCCTAGAAAATAATAAGATAAATAAAGATTTATCTAATTAATTTCCTTGTTTTGGGTTAAACATGACCAGGAATAATAATTAAATTATTGTTTGATTAATTATTCCATGAGGAAAATCAAACAAATATAGGTTCGTTTAATATTTCCTTTTGGGGTTTCCTGTTTAGACCATAAACAACCTAATAAATGTGTTTTATTAAGTTATTTTACATAGTGAAAGCAATTTTACTTAGGGTAAAATTGGTCTTACATGGTGTACTTGGGTCCATCTAATGATAATAGGTTAGATGACCAAAAAATGGTGTAACAACCACTCATTGGTATGTTTTTGAGCGGATTTCCCATTTTGAAGATGTCATTAAAAGGTCAGCAGTGGTAGGGTTTCCCTTTTTAATAATGAAGCACAGTGAAAAGAGTTTGGCCCTTAAATGATTTTCTTATAAGAGGAAAGAGTCATATCTACCAAAACTGGCCAGATAGCATGCATAGCCTTTTTTCCAACATTATTTAAAGTATGGGCCCCTTATAGCACGTTCAAAATCACTTTGGTTTTGTTTTCAAATAAACAAAGAAAGTGGTTTTAAAGAAGAAGCCTCCAAAACCATCACAAATCAAACTCAACGGTAGTTGGCTTTTTGCGTTCAAAAGAGAATAAGGAGACTGTTGCAAGCCATTTGACATTCTCAAAAGACAAAGAAAAACTCCCCTTTTGATGTCCACGAGACCGAAGAAGAATTTTTCAGGCAAATTCATAGTGTTTTCTGGTTTGGAGACTGCGCGGCGCGCCTGTAGAAGTGTGCAGCGCGTTCAGGCGAAGTTTTACACGGAGGCTGCGTTGTTGCACGGCCCGCCTGTAGGCGCCGGTCACGACTATCCATCAGTGACCCGAAAACCTTGCTGTGCGTGGTTTCCTTTCATTTCAAATGTGCCATGCATATTTTAAATGGTCAAAGTGCCTCCAACAAGCTTTGAAAGCTGCTCAAACTCCTCAAAAAATGGCTGCCATCGATCTTCGAGGTATTTTATGTGCCTCCTTGGTATATTTGAAATTCTATAAGGGTGATCAATGCTGCGTTATTCAAAGACTAAATAATGGTGAAAAAATGAAACTCTTGGTGTAAATCAAGGTGTGTTGGGGTAAAAAAGGCTTGAAGAATATTGTTACAGTTGGTTGAAAGTGAAGTGGTCATTTTTGTTTCAAAGAACCTAAAGCTACCCTCAAAACAGTGATAAACCATGAACTCTGTCAGCTATATGTAGTGGAGAAAACAATGCATAGGAGGGTTGATCTTTTTGTTTAAAACACGAGATTTGCTGTGGTTTATGATTGCTCAAGATGAACATAGTGAAAGTGGTGGGTTTTTATTAATGTCAAAAATCCTGATAAACTATCCTCAAAAACAGTGTTAGAAGGTGGAGCAGTTTTAGAAAGGAAAGAACAGTATTCCAAAGTTGAAACAGTGATCCTAATTTAACTACAATGATCATACATAAATTTCTTTGTCATTTTCAAAGGTCCTCTTTGTGTGTTGAAGAGAAAAGTCAGGGCTGCCTCTTTTTCCATAAAACAAACTTTAGTGAATGAAGCTGTTAAATCATTTTGAAGGTGTTTCTATCTAACTGTGTGTGAGAAATAGTGAACACCAGGAGGGTGTTTTGATTGGGAGGAGTTTTTTGCCTCTTTCTAAATACTAGGCTGCCTTGCTTACTCCAAAACACCAAGAGCCTTGTGACCTTACCCAAACACAGAAATCACTTGACTGTGTATACCTTTTATTTGACTGTATGCTTGTTATTTAAACTATTTATTGATTGGCATACAAAAGGGGAAGAGCAGTGTTTTGGGAGGAGCAGAGACCTGATATCAAAGAAAACATTTCACACAGCATTTGAGGCAATTCGCCTTGGTCAAACAGTGGTTGAAAAAGAAGACAGAGTTTTGTTTGAGAGAACATTTCAAAAAACCATTTGAGGGAGTTTGGTTTTGCAGAGAGCATCCAAAACAAGATGCCTCCCAGGCAGGATAGTAGGGGTGGATTGCATAAGACATTTGAGCCTATTTCCACTGAAGAAGTGAATACCCACCCATCAGTATTATTCAATTTCCATGAGGTGGGGTGTTTAGATTTTTGTCAAAGAGTGCAAGAGGTGAAGAGATTTTCTCCTTTGACACACCTTTGTGCTTTGAGGTTTCAAGACAATAATTTCCAACTGGCAGGCCTTGACTTCAAATTCTCTCCAAGATCCATCTCCAAGGCCACTAAAATCCCCTATATTGGGGAAAAGTGGTTTAAACAAAGCCATTTGGACTCAAAAGATTACAATCCCTTTCTAAAGCCTGAACACAGAGAGTCATGTCCTTGTATTTTCCCTTTCTCATATCTTTTAGCCAGCTATGCCCCCCTCATGAAGATCATCATGAAATACTTCACTTGTGAGAGAAGATTCTCTCGAATCTATGCTTATCACATTCGACTGCTCATGCATTTCACAAGGACCAAGCTGCTAAATCTTCCTTTCTTCTTACAAAAAATCATTGAGAAAATGGCCTCCACTGTTCAGAAGAAGCCTCCTTCACAGCAAATAGCATGTCTCTTCCATCACTCTCTCATCAAAATCATAATTCTTCATCAACTTGAAAAGAGAGAGGTCTCTTGGGATACTTTCATCACCCATCTAGATTTCTCCACTGTCCCTCCAGTTCACACATCCCCTACACCTCCTACTCATCATCCTTCACCTTCCTCTAGCAGACCCATTCCTAAAAAACTCAAGTTTACCACAGAGCAAGCAGAAGATCCTGAAGAGGGAGAAGAGCATGACCATGATGATGAGGAAGATGATGAAGGGAAACAGTATGAAGAAAAGCAACACAATGAGGGTGAGAATACTTTTGATGACACACAACAGACTTATGATGAGGGTGAGCAGCCTTATGATGACACACAAAAACCAAAAAAGACTGAAAAATAGCATCACAGTGAGGAGGAACAGGAGCAGCATGAAGATGTTGAACAAGGGTATGAAAGTGATGAATAGGGGCAGTCAAAAGATGACACACAATAGCTACAGCAGCATGAGCAGAGGCAGACTCAGGGTGAAGAACAACAACCTCTTCAAGAGGAACAATAGACTCAAGAAGAAAATGGGCAGCAACATAAAAATTTGCAAAGCAGTGAGGAGGACAACCCTCAAAGGGAGGTGCAAAAATGTAGCCTAGGCATCCTTGAAGAGAGCCAAGACATTGGAAAAAATGAAGGGAAAAGTGACAAGGGTAAAAATCCCATGGAGCATGTGCTAGCTTCCTCTCCGAGGCAAGGGGCCATGCTCTCTTCTCCGAAAGTGGCCAAGCCCTGGACAGAAAAGAAAAGAGTGCCTAGAGTTGTCACTCCAAATGTGACTAGGGCCCTCTGAAGCAAGGGAAAATTACCAAAGAAGCCCATGGTTGAATTGCCCAAGAGGAAGAGTACTAGAAGAGCCACCCAAGGCAAAGGGAAGGGCAAGGAAGAAAGCAGTCATGAACCGGAAAAGGAATTCGACATCATCCAAATCCAAAGCCATGATAGTGATAATGAAGCCCGGATCCCAGAAAATCTTTTGATCCATAGAGAAATCCAAATTGATGCCTTGAAGGATGATCTTCATAGAGCTAGGAATTTCAATCAATTTTTGCAAATCCAAAACAAGCAGATGAGTGTCCATATGGCTGTTTATGAAACATGGGCAATCAAATACAAGAAGGAGGCCTCCAAAGCACAAGTGAGGTTGGAAGAACTCATGGGTGAGTTCGATGAAAGTGAAGGCGAAGTCCAGCCTAGGCGAAAGAGGCCAAGAACCATGGGGCTAAAAAAAGGCCCTTGAGAAACAAAAAGAAGAGGAAAATGCCCTTCTCCAATCTACCCCTCTCACTGCATTGTTCGAACAAGAGATAGAGAAAAATCGTGAAGCATGGCTTGAGAGAGTTAATGATCACTTGGAGAAGAAATTGGAGAGGGAAAACAGGTACTTAGACCTTCAACAGAGTATGACGGGGCATTATAAAAAACTAAATCAGTTTTCCCGGCGGAAGTTGAAGGCTGCTCAAGAAAAACTCAAGGAGGCCAAAGGGAAGCGCCCGGCGCAAAAATTGAGGAAAGGCACCTCAAGACACCAAATATTGGCCTCTGCTTCACAAGATGTTGCTGAAAACCCTTGAGGGTCATACTCGCCAAGTTTGAGCGAAATTCGACATATTTTGGTTTTTTGCCATTTTTGGGTTTTTGGCCAAAACTCATGGGCATCGCCATTTCAGTTTGGGGCATAATCAAAGGATGCGAATGGTATCATTGAATGCCATATTTTTAGGGGCACATACTCAGTGATTTTCAGGACATTTGAAGATCATTTGATCCCCCTAAATGGTGAAAAACGCTGGCTTTTTCTACACTCTATGCAGTCTATCAACAAGGCTTATTTTTTGGTTTTTAAACACATGCCTATTTTTGGAGGACTTCTAGTGGTAATTTGGGAGAAAAAAAAACATTTTCAGAAAGTAGACACTCAGATATTTCCAACGAGCTATCATGAGCCTCATTTCGACATCGGGAAGGCTTCCAAACGTTTCCGGCAAGTCAGGGGACCTTTTGCTGATGTATTTTTTGAGTATTTTTGTAAAAATTGAACCTTTCAAAACTGCTTTTTCCTCATGTGCGTTTAGCTATTTTCGTACATGAGAAGTTATGAAAAGTCAATTTATTTCCCTCTTTTATCATATTTAGATATTTTATGAGATATTTTGTGCCTTGGGATTTGCAAAGCCTCAAGGACAAAATAAGATATTTTGGATAGGCCAATAAGATTGCAAGTTGAACTAAGATGTTTTCCTCACTTGGGCCTATATATTCCAAAGGATTTCATTGCAAACAGAAGCTGAAATTGATGAATAGAAGCAATATATGGTCATATAAGCTTTGGAATAAATACTTATCTCGTGCTTTTGGATAGTCTCTTGGATGTTCTTGGATGATGAAAGAGGATTGTTGTTGGATTCCATGACTTGGTAGAATGGTATAGTGTCTCTCTCTTTGTTTTGTTTCCTAGTTTTCATTCATAAATCCATGCTCTTTCTTGCTATAGGACAGTAGAGAAAAAAATTGAGACATGCCCTTGGAGGCACCTCAAATTTCTTGTTTCTTCATAGCTTCCATGTTTTCTTCATTCTTAGTCATATTAAAGAATTCTTGATTGCTCTTTAATAACTTAAGGATATTGTTGCTTGTTTCATTCATGGTTCTATGCATGCTAAGTGTTATTTACAATATGCCCTGCTTACTCATGGCTAGCCATAGCTCCATCCATGAAATTTCTCTTTGACTGATTAGATTGTCATTTGTTGAACCAAGGAGGTCTTGTTCTGATCTTGCCCTTTTCCTAAGACTATACAATCTTGTTTTCAAAGTGCCCAATAACTTAAAGTACTGTGTTTAGGCACTCTGGCATAGTGATTTGAGTTGTTTGTCTGTCTTAAGTGTATTTCCTCAATGTCTGATAGCCATTTCCCAAAGTTAGAGAGTTATATATCTCTATACATGGCTTGAATGCTTATTTCTATGTATTGATTAGATTATAGTTACATTTCTCATGATTAATGGTTTGCCCTACCATGTTTATGTCAACTATTGAACTATTTATGCTTGGAATCATTTTTTATTCACAAACTTGATGTCCATCTTACTCCATTTTACCCAAAAATCCTTTCTACCTCGAATCAAATCGGCCCTTCAACAACCTTGTATCACCATCTGAAATCTTCTTTGACCTTTTCGACCGCATAGCCCAGTTGATCCAACATCTTTTTACCTATCTTATGTCTTTTATCAGTTCATCCCTCACAACCTAAAAACCAAAACCAAAACCCAACTTCATAACTAGCCTAAAATCAAAACATAATAAGCAAACACACAAATATCTCTTACACAAATAGAGAGAGCCCTCTCTGTGTCCAGGAAGGCTAGTTCCTTGGGCTCCAAATACTGGTTTGATGTTACACTGTCATTTGGCTTGCCAATCAGCCAAATCACAAGACCCTAACATAATGGCGATCACGGTGGGACTCTGAGTGATAAAAAAACCTAGATTCCCTAAACATTTTAGCAGCCTTAAGAATACTATCTGATTGACTTATCCCACCGCTCACTAACATAATGGCGATCACGGTGGCACTTTGAGTCAAAACATCCTAGGTATCCCTTAGGAACCCTCAAATTCTCAATCAAACTTAGAAGAGTAGAATCTGGTTGTCTCGCCATCCTAGCAAAATGATGACTCAGCTGTAGGACACTCTTACAAACCTTAGGACTACATAAAGAACTCAGAAAAACCCCAAAAAATCCCTTAGATTGGTTTTTGTCAGTACTGGTGGTGGACCATACACATATACCTCAAAACAACTAAAAATCCACCTAGCGACTCCACTAGCCTCCGGTAGGCCTTACTACTTTACTAAAATCTAGGCTACTATCCAATTGAGCCACCTCACTAATCACTAACATAATGGCAATCACGGTGGGACTCTGAGTGATAAACAAACTTAGATTCCCTAAACATTTTAGCAGCCTTAAGAATACTATCTGATTGACTTATCCCACTGCTCACTAACATAATGGCGATCACGGTGGGACTCTGAGTACACAACAGTCTAACAAACTCTTGTATATTCATTAGTCTTCAAAAATTAAACAGGTAAGCAGTCCATAAAACCATTTAGAGTAAACTCTTTTTGGTATCACCACCTTATCAAAGTGATGAAACAGGTTTAGAATACTTTAATAAACCATAGGCTGCACATAAAAACTCAGAAAAACCCCCAAAACATTCCCAGATTGGTTTTTCCCTAGTTACTGGTGGTGGACCATAGCTACGTCTTTAAAAAAGAAACCAAGTTCCACCTGGCAACTCCAATAGCCTCCAGTAGGCCTAAAAACTCCATAAAAGACCAAAAAATTCATAAACCATACCTTTATGTTAAATCATCCTTCCAAAAACTTAAACTTAGGGCGGAAACTCTGTAATCAGTGACAGAATAACTATAACTTAGTGATTCAGAAAACCTCACCTAAACATAGGAGATAAGCAGAAGCCTTCTTGCCAAGAGAACCATTAGCTTGTCCATACAACCTAGCAAACTGTTAAAACCAAGTGAATCACTCTTCCTTGCAAGTCTTCATCTCAAATTTTTCTTGAAATTTTTTCGCGAAAGCATCTTTGATAGTGTTGGTGGTGGACCATAGATCTCAAAGAAATCCACCTGGCGAATCCACAACTCTCAATAGACCTAAAGACTCCACTGAAGGAAGAACCTAAAACATGACCAGTCATCTTAGAAAGAAAAAGCACTCGGGCCTTAGTTGGATTCAAGAAATTATTGTCTTTATCTATAACTATGTTCTATCCTACTTTGAGCCTGATCAAGAATACACCGATGAGATCTACATTGATCATTAGAAAGATCTCAAGCCTCGAAAAACTAAGCCTCAAATTTCAGACCATGAGCAGGATTTTACACCTATGCTTACCCCAAATTCACCTATGGAAAGCCTAGCAAAACATGAGCCTCATGCTACCTTTCCCACTCTGGTTGAAACCTCAAATAGTCATAAATCTCTTTTTACACTACCTATATCCACAAAGGTCCCAGAAAGATACAAGCCTTTGGTTTTACCTCCCATCTTCCAAGCCCTTCCTGCAAATCTTCAAAATAAATTACCCATATTTGATGGAGAAAGCTCCAAAGTCACCGCTGAAGAGCACATCCAAAATATTGAGCATTTACTTGACCTTTATGAAATATAAGAATATGATGTGCATATTAGAATGTTTGCCTTATCATTACAAGGAAAAATTAAGAGTTGGTTTAAAGACGTTCCGGCTGCAATCATTACCAATTTTCATCAGTTCACTCAAATATTCCTAGATAGGTGGGTGGTCATGGGTAATAAAATCCTCATCATAAAGGAATACAATCAGTTAAAAAGACAACCAGGGGAAACAATACAAAACTTTTCAACCAAGTTCAATAAAGTATACCATGCAATGCCTGCTAACATAAAGCCAACCATGCAATCCCTGCTAACATAAAGCCACCCCTCAGATGTGATCTGTTGCACTACCCATATTATTTTGACCCAGAGATGGTTTTCCAGATAAGAAATAAAGATCCTTTGACCCTAGAAGAAATGCAAAGGATATCAGCTGATGTAGAATTCAACATACTAAATAGGGAGGCACAGCTAAGAATAATAGAGAAAGACAAAGCAAATCAAGAGAGAATAATATCTTCAGAGGAAAAGCTGAAAAAATTGGTATGTATGTTCGGAAAACTAGAGCATCTACTTGACAGGAAAAGAGAAAAACACAAATTTAAGGTTAACACTGCTTATTCAAACTAGCCTACACTTCTTCCTCAGGATGAACACACTTGACTATTACAAGACAAGATTTATAAAAAAAATGTGCCTAATGAGAAAGTTGCAAATAAAAACATAGAGGAATACTCTAAAGAGACTATCAGCCATTTTGAAATCACAGATTCTGAAATGGAAGAAGAATCAAAACCTTTAGGTTCTCTACCCTTATGCTTTAAATCATTCCAGACTTTGAAAGAAAATTTGCATCCTAAATATCTCTCAGCAGTTATTTAGGAAAACCCTGCTCAAGTTAACTCTCACCTAAATCAAGAAGAGTTGATTGAATAGGAATTCAAATCTGAGATAGAAGATAAATCGAAACCTGTAGGATCTCTACCTTTATGCTGGGAGTCATTTGATTTCATAAAAGCAAACTAGCCTCCTCAGAATCCATCAGAGGAAACTCATGAATCCCATGTTTATTATCCGAAGCATCAAGAGGAGTTGAGTGAGGATGAATTCAGATCCGAAATAAAAGATCAATCAAAACCTGTAGGATCTCTACCTTTATGCTAGGAGTCATTTGAGTTCATAAAATAAAACTGACCTCCTCATAATCCATCAGAGGAAACTCATGAATCCCATGTTTATTATCCCAAGCATCAAGAAGAGTTGAGTGAGGATGAATTCAGATCCGAAATAAAAGATCAATCAAAACCTGTAGGATATCTACCTTTATGCTGGGAGTAATTTAAGCTCATAAAATAAAATTGGCCTCCTAATAATCCATCAGAGGAAACTCATGAATCCCATGTTTACTATCCCAAACATCAAGAAGAGTTGAGTGAGGATGAATTCAAATCCGAAATAGAAGATAAAGCGAAACCTGTAGCATCTCTACGTTTTTGCTGGGAGTCATTTGAGTTCATAAAAGAAAATTGGCCTCCTAAAAATCTATCAGAAAAAAACTCATGAATTTCATGCTAACTATCCTCAACATCAAAAAGAATTTGTTGAAGATGAAAACAAGCAAGAAATGAAAGAGAACCCATGGGATCTCTCTACGGGCATAAGTGATGATTCATCATCTCTCATAGGTGAAGCCCAAAAGGAAATTCATCCTTCAAATCAGATTTTCCAAGAGAAAAAGGATTATTGTATTTATATCCGAAGAGAAATGAAAATGCCTCTCTTTTTAACTAAAGAGGAAATAGATCAACTCATAAACATACAGTCAGCCTCTCTTGATTCTTCTCTTGATCTTAACTATCACATAGCAGTAAATAGATTTAAAGATCAATTTGAAGAAAAGCAATATGATAGTCCAATATGCATGGCTGGTGACATTACTTGTATTAATGATTCTCCAAGGTTTGATCAATATGTTGATTATTATGATTTCCAAACAAAAGCTAACTTTGTAGAATACTCAATTTTTGATTTTTGGGAGGAAGCTCAGTTTCATAAACTTGAGAAAAGTGAGCAGCCAATACAGGTCATCTATGACACTGATGAGGAGAGCCTTGAGATTTTATAAGTAAGTGAAGAGTCTTGGACTCTTTTCTTTACTTCACTTCAGTCCATCAGAGATAACATTCACATAATTGGAAATCAACAGTCTTTAAGCTTTGATGATGAGGTTGAGGAGGATGATGAAATTCTCGAGCATGTTGTAAATGAGAAGCCTTTTCCTGAAATGGTTGAGGAAATCATTTTGGACATGGAATATTCCTTAACTCCAGATTTGCAGCCACCAAGTTCCATTGAGTTACAAATTGCAGATGAAGAAATAGAGGTTGATAAACACATGAGAGTTGTCACACTATCCTTTCAAGATAATTTACTGTCAAAGTGTATCCCTGATCATCAACCTGATGACCTTCACACAGTTTTCAGTCCACTTAATCAGAACACATCAGCTTGGAAAGAAAACTACACTGCAATATATGATGAGTCTGACAGTTCAAGTGATCATGAGCAAGGGGAAGAGTTGCTTTACCAGGAGAGTCCCAAATATAGCCAAGTGGAAGAAAGAGTAGTTCTGAATGAAGCCTATATCTCAAATCCTCTAGATCAGGTATTATTCCAAGATCCATTTGTTGTTTTCCTTGATAAATCTGAAGGAGTAGTGGGTTCTATCATGAACAAGTTGCTACCAAGAATGAGAAAAAACTTAAGCACTACTGTCCGAAAGCAAGCCAAATGGGAGTGGCCTTTTCATTACTTCAGCATCATGAAAGAACTAAACCAAGATCAACCATGCAATCATCTACTTGACTGGCTATATTGGAAAGAAGAGTTCACCAAATGAATGTATGTTGTGTATAGTTTAGACTAGGATAGATAGATACCTGTGAAAAATAAGCTCAATCTTGTGAACATATTTTTTAGTTTTAGATTGTTTGATGAAAAAGTGAAAAAGCAGAAAATTCAAAATCAATAGAAAAATAGAAAAATAGGGCAGTTTGAAAAATATAAAGAAGGCCCCGTGTTCAAAAAATAGTCATTCGAAAAGCGTTCAAGTCTAAATGCCGCTACTAGTGCTCAAATGTCTTGTTCAGTTATCTAGCCTAATCATAACTGAACATGTTTTAAATTTATTTGCTGATAAGTTAGTGAGAGGAAAAGATAGTCAACATTGTGTAAGCTTGACTTATCAAAGAGAGTAGATTAGGAAACGATACTGGTTCCACATGCTCAAAACAGAACCAAAGAGGGAAGCGGGAATGAAAACAAATTGTGTATCTTAGCCCCGTTTTTCTAGATTTCATTTTATGCAAAATAATGTTTGTGTGCAGCTTGTCTTTCATGCCACAAGTACATGAAAAATCAAAGTGTCTAACCCCGATTTGGTAATTTTTTCAATTTCATGTTTAGATTAGAGAACAAAATCCTTTCAAATAGCTTAACCTTGACAGTTGATCTAGCATAGGTAGAGTAATGAGGGAGTTCATCAGCTTAATCTGAACCCTCGACAGATATAAGGGTAGAACTAGATAGGTTCATTTTTCAATATATATATATATATATATATATATATATATATATATTGTTAAAGGGTTGCTAGTCCAAATACACCCAAAGGAGGAAAAAATGTTAGGAAATATAGTGGGGTAGGTAGAAATATCATTGATGCTAATCATGCTGTCAATTTTCAGAAATAGAATCCAGCGAAGAATGAAATTTGCGCCAATGCATAAGGCACTGGTCTTCATAAGCCAAAGATCTGAAATTCTAGACACCTCCTGAAAAGGAGCTGTCCTCCCCAAATGAAGCCACTGTTAGTCATCAATATTTTTCACTTGTTGGTGATGACTAGTTGCAACAATCAAGTTTTCTAGCAGCTGATCTAAAAAATTTTCAAATTTGCCAACTGGAAAAACAGTTTTTGCGCTCCTACCTTTTCAAGCTTCCCATGACGAGATGAAGTCTCATTATCAAGCCCTATCTAGCCTTAGCCATACTAGCTTGTCCATCAAATCCAAAGAAAACAATCCAAATCTGTCCAAAGAAGTCTCGCCTAAGTTAGGTAGTGGTGCTTTAGGCATTTCTCCCTTGGAAAACTATCCTAAAGCCAAAGAACCTCTATCTGCTATAGACCAGTCATAACAGACCTTCCCCTTCTGCAAATAAAGTTGGTTACACCCTTAAGTCGCGCCACTAACAAGCTCTAAAGTCTCAGCAATGCACATGGCCTAGGTCAAACTGATATTAGGTGGTTTTACAGTGTTTCAATGGATCTTTCAAGAGCAGAAGTGTACCAGCATTCCAGAAGATAGTATTTGACTCCACAAGAGAAGACAACTGCTTCTCATGTGATTTTGAGCCTGGGATGCAGCTACAGGGTAGAGAGTTATTTCATCAAGCTCCTGCAATCACAGTGAAAGGTTATTAAATTATGAATGACCAGAAGTGCTTTGCAAATACTAGCCAAACCGCTTGTGATGTCTAAAGAGGCACAGAGATATTTGAAAAGCATAATTACATGTATCAGAGAAGTGCCCATCTTGACTATTATCAATTTGCCATTTTTTATTTTTCTCAAGCATGAGAAGGCAGTGAAAGGAAAAATAACACTGTTAAAAGCTGATGAAATGGCATCACTGATAAAACCTCCTTCATTTTATAAGCAGAGGGTTGAAGACTAAGAAGGCCTCCTTCATCTATAAGCAGAGGGCGAAGGATAAAGTTTGATTTTATGAATTTGCATTGACTAAAGGAAATTTTTTGGGTACAGTGAGACAGCTACTGAGAGTTTCTGAAGTAAAAATGATGTTAAAGGCAGAGGCAAAACAGTAATGCTTTGAAAAATTGTTACATAAGTTTCACTGCTATTGAATTAAAATGTGAAGCTAATAGGATGATCATCATTGAAGAAATCTTATTAAGCATATGGCCAAAGGAGTCAAACAATCTTGGTCTCAAACTAACTTCTGCCATCATGTATAAAGGAAACCAGACATTTATCAAAATAGGCCTCCTTCATCTATAAGCAGAGGGCCAGGGCAGTGATTGATTTTAGGATTTTCTCTGTCCGAGGGAAAAGTTTTAAGAACAATAGGATACAGTTGAAGGTTTATGAATAGAGAAATGATGTTAAAAATAAAGAAGGAAGCAGGGGTACTACTGTAATCCGAGAGGTTGATCTTATCTCTTATCAGAGTTTATTTCAAAAGCAGTCTGGAGCCAAAATGAAATAAATTTGCTGATGGTTGAGAGATGGGTCATGACACAGGCCAAAGAATGATAATTATTTTTCGAAAGGTCATGTTTCTTCCTATTCATGAAAATTTTCCTTTCAATTACACATCGTAATGGACAGAAGGCATTTTGAGCTCATTTTTCCCCAAAGAGGCATTACAACTAAACACATATGTTCATAAATATGCAAGAAGTATTATGGCATGTGTTTCAGGTTCTGGAACAACACTAAAAGCCAATATATGCATACCACTGTTACAAATGAAGGAATTTTCCTTATGAAAATAGGTCAAAGGTAATAGTAATGCTCAGGTGAGTACAACTGGTTTTCACCTCACAATCAAAGAAAAAATCATTTGGAGAATACATCTATAGTCCCTATGTGGATTTGAGCTAGGTTCCCTCTAACAAGCAGATACAATCATAAGGAGCAGAAACTTTCAATCAAAGTTTTAAAGAGATAAGTCATCTCCTTGAAAAATGGCAAAAGATGCTTCACCACTCATTGGTATGTTTTTGAGCGGATTTCCCATTTTGAAGATGTCATTAAAAGGTCAGCAGTGGCAGGGTTTCCTTTTTTAATAATAAAGCATAGTGAAAAGAGTTTGGCCCTTAAATGATTTTCTTATAAGAGGAAAGAGTCATATCTACCAAACTGGCCAGATAGCATGCACAGCCTTTTTGCCAACATTATTTAAAGTATGGGCCCCTTATAGCACATTGAAAATCACTTTGGTTTTGTTTTCAAATAAACAAAGGCAGTGGTTTTAAATAAGAATCCTTCAAAAACCTCACAAATCAAACTCAAGGGTAGTTGGATTTTTGCGTTCAAAAGAGAATAAGGAGACCGTTGCAAGCCATTTGACATTCTCAAAACACAAATCAACACTCCCCTTTTGATGTCCACGAGACCGAAGAAGAATCTTTTGGGAAAATTCATAGAGTTTTCCAGTTTGGAGACTGCGTGGCGCGCCTACAGAAGTGCACTGTGCATTCATGTGAAGTTTTACATGGAGGCTGTGTTTTTGCATGGCGCGCCTATAGGCGCCAGTCACGAATGCTCGTCAGTGACCCGAAAACCTTGTTGTGCACGACACCTTTTCATTTCAAATGTGCCGCGCATGTTTTAAATGGTCAAAGCGCCTCCAACAAGCTTTGAAAGCTGCTCAAACTCCTCAAACAACGGCTTCCATTGATCTTAGAGGTATTTTATGTGCATCCTTGGTATATTCAAAATTATATAAGGGTGATCAATGTTGCGTTATTCAAAGACTAAATAATGGTGAAAAAATGAAACTCTTGGTGTAAATAAAGGTGTGTTGGATTAAAAAAGGTTTGAAGAATATTGTTACGGTTGGTTGAAAGTGAAGTGGTCATTTTTGTTTCAAAGAACCTAAAGCTACCCTCTAAACAGTGATAAACCATGAACTTTGTCAGCTATATGTAGTGGAGAAAATAATGCTTAGGAGGGTTGATATTTTTGTTTAAAACTCGAGATTTTTTGTGGTTTATGATTGCTCAAGGTGAACGTCGTGAAAGTGTTGGGTTTTTATTAATGTCAAAAAGCCTGATAAACTGTCCTCAAAAATAGTGTTAGAAGGTGGAGCAGTTTTAGAAAGGAAAACACAGTATTCCTAAGTTGAAACAGTGAGCCTAATTTAACTACAGTGATCATACATAAATTGCTTTGTCATTTTCAAAGGTCCTCTTTGTGTGTTGAAGAGAAAAGTCAGGGCTGCCTCCTTGTCCATAAAACAAACTTTAGTGAATGAAGTTGTTAAATCAGTTTTAAGGTGTTTCTATCTAACTGTGTGTGAGAAATAGTGAACACCAGGAGGGTGTTTTGATTGGGAAGAGTTTTTTGCCTCTGTCTAAATACTAGGCTGCCTTGCTTACACCAAAACACCAAGATCCTTGTGACCTTACCCAAACACAGAAATCACTCGACTGTGTATACCTTTTATTTGACTGTATGCTTGTTATTTAAACTGTTTATTGATTTCCCTACAAAAGGGGAAGAGAAGTGTTTAGGGAGGAGCAAAGACCTGATATCAAAGAAAACATTTCACACAGCATTTGAGGCGATTCTCCTTGGTCAAACAATGGTTGAAAAAGAAGACAGAGTTGTGTTTGAGAGAACACTTCAAAAAACCATTTGAGGTAGTTTGTTTTTGCAGAGAGCATCCAGAACAAGATGCCTCCCAGGCAAGATAGTAGGATTGGATTTCACAAGAGATTTGAGCCTATTTCCACTGAAGAAGTGAATACCCACCCATCAGTCTTATTCAATTTCCATGAGGTGGGGTGTTTATATTTTTGTCAAAGAGTGCAAGAGGTGAAGAGCTTTTCTCCTTTGACACACCTTTGTGCTTTGAGGTTTCAAGACAAGCATTTCCAGCTGGCAGGCCTTGACTTCAAATTCTCTCCAAGATCCATCTCCAAGGCCACTAAAATCCCCTATATTGGGGAAAAATGGTTTAAACAAAGCCATTTGGACTCAGAATATTACAAGCCCTTTCTAAAGCCTGAGCACAAAGATTCATGTCCTTCTATTTTCCCTTTCTCATATCTTTTGGTCAGCTACGCCCCCCTCATGAAGATCATCATGAAATACTTCACTTGTGAGGGAATATTCTCCCAAGTTTATGCATATCACATTCGATTGCTCATGCATTTCACTAGGGCCAAATTGCTAAATCTTCCTTTATTCTTACGCAAGAGCATTGAGAAAATGGCCTCCACTGTTCAGAAGAAGCCTCCTTCACAGCAAATAGTCTGTCTCTTCCATCACTCTCTCATCAAAATCATCATTCTTCATCAGCTTGAAAAGAGAGAAGTCTCTTGGGATACCTTCATCACCCATTCATATTTCTCCACTATCCCTCCAGTTCATACATCCCCCACACCTCCTACTCATCATCCTTCACCTTCTTCTAGCAGACCTATTCCCAAAAAGCTCAAGTTTACCACATAGTAAGAAAAAGAGCCAGAAGAGGGAGAAGAGCATGACCATGATGATGAGGAAGATGATGAAGGGCAGCAACATGAAGAAAATAAACACAGTGAGGGTGAGCAGACTTTTGATGACACACAACAGACTTATGATGAGGGTGAGTAGCCTTATGATGACACACATCAGCCAAAAGAGACTGAATAGTAGCATCACAGTGAGGAGGAACAGGAGAAGCATGAATATGTTGAACAAGGGTATGAAAGTGATGAACATGGGTAGCCAAAAGATGACACACATCAGCTACAACAACATGAGAAGAGGCAACCTCAAGGGTAAGAACAACAGCCTTTTCAAGAGGAACAACAGACTCAAGAAGAAAGGGGGAATCAGGATAAAAAGTTGCAAAGAAGTGAGGAGGATAGCCCTCAAAGGGAGGTACAAAAAGGCAGCCTAGGCATCCTTGAAGAGAGACAAGACATTGGAAAAAATGAAGGGCAAAGTGACAAGGGTAAAGAGCCCATGGAGCATGTGCTAGCTGCCTCTCCAAGGCAAGGGGCCATGCTCTCTTCTTCGAAAGTGGCCAAGCCCCGGATAGCAAAGAAAAGTGTGCTTAGATTTGTCACTCCAAATGTGGCAAGGGCCCTTCTAAGCAAGGTAAAACTGCCAAAGAAGCCCATGGTCGAATTTCCCAAGAGGAAGAGTACTAGAAGAGCCACCCAAGGCAAAGGGAAGGGCAAAAAAGAAAGCAGTCATGAACCGGAAAAGGAATTCGACATCATCGAAATCCAAAGAAATGATAGTGATAATGAAGCCTGAATCCTAGAAAATATCTTGATCCATAGAGAAAGCCAAATTGATGCCTTGAAGGATGATCTTCATAGAGCAAGGAATTTCAATCAATTTTTGCAAATCCAAAACAAGAAGATGAGTGTCCATATGGTTGTTTATGAAACACGGGCAATCAAATACAAGAAGGAGGCCTCCAAAGCACAAGTGAGGTTGGGAGAAATCATGGGTGAGTTCGATGAAAGTGAAGGCGAAGGTTATCCTAGGCGAAAGAGGCCAAGAACCATGGGGCTTAAAAAGGTCCTTGAGAAACAAAAAGAAGAGGAAAATGCCCTTCTCCAATCTACCCCTCTCACCGCATTGTTCAAACAAGAGATAGAGAACAATAACGAAGCATGGCTTGAGAGAGTTAATGATCACTTGGAGAAGAAATTGGAGAGGGAAAACAAGGACTTATACCTTCAACGAAGGATGACGGGGCATTATAAAAAGCTAAATGAGTTTTCTCGGCAGAAGTTGAAGGCTGCTCAAGAAAAAATCAAGGAGGCCAAAGGGAAGTGCCCGACACAAAAATTGAGGAAATACACCTCAAGACTCCAAATCTTGGCTTCTGCTTCACAACATGTTGCCGAAAACCCTTGAGGGTCATACTCACCAAGTTTGGGCGAATTTTGACATCTTTTGGTTTTTTGTCATTTTTGGGTTTTTGGCCAAAAATCATGGGCATCGCCATTTCAGTTTGAGGCATCATCAAAGGATGAGAATGGTATCATTGGATGCCATATTTTCAGGAGCACATACTGAGAAATTTTCAGGACATTTGAAGATCATTTGCTTCCCCTAAATGGCAAAAAATGTTCGCTTTTTCTACACTCTGCCCAGTCTATCAGCAAGGCTTATTTTTTTGGTTTTTACACACAGGCCTATTTTTGGAGGACTTCCAATGGTCAGTTTGGAGCAAGCTAAACATTTTCAAAAGGTAGACACTTAGATATTTCCAAAAATCTATCATGAGCCTCATTTTGACATCGGGAAGGCTCCCAAAAGTTGCCGGCAAGTCAGGGGACCTTTTGCTGATGTATTTTTTGAGTATTTTTGTAAAAATTAAACTTTTCAAAACTGCTTTTTCCTCATGTGTGTTTAGCTATTTTTGTACATGAGAAGTTTTGAAAAGTCAATTAATTTCCATTTTTAGCATTTTTTAGATATTTTATGAGATATTTTGTGCCTTGGGATTTGCAAAGCCTCGAGGACAAAATAAGATATTTTGGATAGGCCAATGAGATTTCAAGTTGAACTAAGAGGTTTTCTCATCAAATATGTATTCCAAAGGCTTTCATTGTAACAGAGGCTGAAATTGATGAATAGAAGCAATATATGGTCATATAAGCTTTGGAAGAAATACATGTCTCATGCTTTTGATAGTCTCTGATGTTATTGGATGATGAAAGAGGATTGTTGTTGGATTCCATGACTTGGTAGAATGGTATAGTGTCTCTCTCTTTGTTTTGTTTCCTAGTTTTCATTCATAAATCCATGTTCTTGCTTGCTATAGATCAGTAGAGAACAAATTTGAGACATGCCCTTGGAGGCACCTCAAATTTTCTGTTTCTTCATAGCTTTCATGTTTTCCTCTTCCTTAGTCATATTAAAGAATTCTTGATTGCTCTTTAATAACTTAAGGATATTGTTTCTTATTTAATTCATGGTTCTATGCATGTTAAGTATGATTTACAGTATGGCCTACTTACCAATGGCTAGCCATAGTTCCATCCATGAAATCTCTCTTTAACTGATTAGATTGTCATTTGTTGAACCAAGGAGGTCTTGTTTCGATCTTGCCCTTTGTCTAAGACTATGCAATCTTGTTTTCAAAGTGCCCAATAACTTGAAGTACTGTGCTTAGGCATTTCGGCATAGTGGTTTGAGTTGTTTGTCTCTCTTAAGTGTTTTTTCCTAAATTCTGATAGCCATTTCCCAAATTTAGAGGGTGATATATCTCTATGCATGGCTTGAATGTTTATTTCTATGTATTGATTAGCTTATAGTTACATTTCTCATGATTAATGGTTTTCCCTACCATGTTTATGTCAACTATTAAACTATTTGTGCTTGGAATCCTTTGTTATTCACAAATTTGATGTTCATCTTACTCCATTTTTCCCAAAGATCCATTTTACCTCAAATCAAATCGACCCTTCAACAACCTTGTATCACCGTCTGAAAGCTTTCTTGACCTTTTCGACCCCATAGCCCAGTTGATATGATATCTTTTTACCTATCTTATGTCTTTGATCAGTTCATCCCTCACAACCTAAAAACCAAAACCAAAAACCTACTTCATAACTAGCCTACAATCAGAACACAATAAACAAACACACATATATCCCTTACACAAATAGAGAGAGCCCTCTCTAAGTCCAGGAAGGCTATATCCTTGGGCTCCAAAGATTTGGCTTGCCAATCAGCCAAATCACGGGACCCTAACACAATCGCATCAGCCCACCTCCGATTTCCGATTGCCGATTCTTTCCCCACTGTTGATCTGGCCCACAGATCAACGATCCGCATCTTATCGCATCGGAGATTCTCATAACACCCTCCCTCTTTCCTCCTCCGATCATGAGTCCTCTGATTAAATCTGGGCCATCCACGTGTCTAGATTGGACGGTCCCAGATCATCCCCATATTATTTCATCACCCTCTCCCTTCCACCAAGAGGATTTTAAATGCGTAATCCCCATCGTTGATCTCTGCGCGATCAACGGTTGTGACTTATTTTTCCCTCTGCTCTTCTTTTGACCTCCGTGAGCAGATCTACACTACTGGTTGATGCCATCCAATGGCCATGCTCCTCCCCACACCCTCTAAAGTAGTAAAACCAAATAACGCAGGATTTTGTAATGTAGTTTTGTATTGTGCGGGTTTTTGAATGAAATTCTGTTTTATGAGTTAGATTCTATACTTCATGATTCGCTATCGATCACTGGAAGGATCGATAGCGCTCCAGTATGGTACTGTAATGTTGGTGCCCGTAGGAGCTGCGAACCTTGTCCAAAGGAAGAAACCCGATTATAAAATAAATAAATTGGGTTTATAGTTAATGGAGCCACAGTTCCGAGGTTTGAACCTGGATTTTAATGGATCGAAGTGAATAGGAAGCAGGGTGTTAACCCCGGTTTAACCTACGATCACTTACTATTCAAAAGCAGGGAGCAGTTTTGATCGCACCGCTTTTGGTACGGAAAGGAAACCACTCAATGGCAAGAGATCCTATAAAAAGCCGCCACGTTGACAGGGAAATACCACCTCATCGCTCCCTCATCGCGCATTAACTGTCGACTGTGGGCTCAATGCGATATTGACGTACGCCGTCCAATTTGAGGCTGGCTTATCGAACGATGATCGCACTCAAAGGAGCTCGGGGGATAAACTAAGGTATGGCGTGTGAATTTAATTGAAACTTGTCGATTGTGTATGTGGGCCCATGGCCCACAATCAATCGCCCTGGTCCCCACGGCCACGACAGTAGTCAGCAGTCCCACAGAACTAGTGGTCCCCAACGCCTAATCAGCATACACGTCAGCACACACGTGGCAGCAACTGATTGGAGCGGGTCTTGTTTGGTTGCTCGCATAGTCGTGAAATTTGGACCCGAAATTGTTATAAGGCGGATTTGATATAAATTTCGGGTCACATTTGGGCTGACGTCAGCAGGCCCCAAACGGACCCGATAAGCTTTATAGGGTGGATTTGATAAAAATTTCGGGTCACATTTGGGCTGACGTCAGCAGGCCCCAAACGGACCCGATACGCTTTATAGGGCGGATTTGACAGTGTACCGGTCACAAAGACCCCGACGTCATTGAACTCCTTTGCAACCCGAAATGAAGCTGATGCAAAATTTTGGTTTTATCAAGAGTTTTAAAGTCCGGAGTATGTTATTTGATAAAGGGTGATTAGATGGTTTTTCTGTTATAACTGAAGAAAAATTCAAAGGCTAGGAATGACGATTCTCACTCCTTAGATTCATTAAAAGGAAGCCATCCATGGGTTCAATTTCCACATCTCATCAATGCTTCATGGGCATTGATGCCTCACGAGCCCTGCGTAGCACTGCACACCTACAAGACACAGTAAATAAATCACAAACAAAGAGTATCAGTGTCGAAGATAGAGCACGCCAGAACAGGAGATTGAAGACAGATCTGTGGGGATTACGGCTAAGATTTATTATCAAAAGCCTAAGGTTACAATATGATGCAGAGAGTTGTCCTTGATGGCAACCCACTAAATGAGGATGAAGACATGCGACTGTTGACATATGTTGTCCTTGATGGCAATCCACCCGATGAAGTTATTCTTGACTTGATGGACTTGGTAAATGATGTAAATCTGATGTGATATGACCTAACGATAGCACATGATTGCCGAGTGGTTTTATCAATGGCAACCCATTTCATGAAGAAGATGGCAACTTACTTGATGAATTTGTGCTTGATAGAATATGTCTTAGATAAGTAACTGGAGGATCATAGAGAGTACGGTAAGGCAAATAAAGAAAGGAATTGTAACCATGTGAAATGAGTTAGTTAGCAATATGATGCCGAGTGTTGTCAGTCGAATGTCAAACCACTGAGTGAAGAAGATGGAAACTACGACAAGTTATTGAGATTATGTTCTTTGATGAAGTAACTGATGTATCTACAGAGAGTACAGAAGGTAATGAAGAAAGGAATTCAATATGTGCTAGATCCATGATGAAAAGAGTATGTTTCAAGGAATACGCAGATTTGTCTAGGAGAAGTCGCGTATGCACGCGGTAAAGTACGTGCCAAGTCGCGTATGGGCAAAAGCGCTCAAAAAGTGCAAAACCAGGGGTAACCACCATGGTATTGACCCATTGTATTGGGTAATGATTCCTCTAAATGACCCCGTCCAGGAATACCATCGGATGTAATGTGGTTTTGGCTCATGGTATTGAAAAAGGGTAAACCTATATAAAGAGAAGAAATTCATTGTGAAAATCATGAGTGTGGGAGAAAGATGTCTGAGCTTGAATGAATACTTCTCTATGAAGTATATCTATATGGAAAGGGTAAAGGTTTGATGATAGATCTGAATCTATGATGCACCTATGAAGAAATGATGAAGTGGGATATCTAGATCTGAAATGTATCTGTATTTGCTAGATCTGTTTATGGAATGATTAGATCTGAGATATGGTGAACATCTGTCTGAAGTAAAGGGTTAAATCTGTGTGATGTATCTGTTATGAAGAATTGCAATGACCTAAATGTCTAAAGAACCATACGCTAGTTCGCCGCAGAGGAAGCGCGTATATACGCGTCTTCGCTGAAGAGAAAGCGCGTATGCGCAATGAAATTAACTCTGTAATATGTACAGAAGTATACGCTAGTTTATGTGAACGGAAGCGCGTATATACGCGACATCAGTGAAAGGAAAGCGTGTATGCAAACTAGGGTTTGCTAAAGTCTGTGGTAAGAAAAGTCTGATCTGTTCTGCTAGTTTGCAAATATCTGTCAGTGAGTTATATGTATCAGTTTCATGTTTGAATGTGCTTAAAATTATGGAGTGGGTCCAGTGTGAAAATTGATGAAACGTGGTCCATAGAGGTGCTGAGGGTTGTAGCCTTCAGTCAAGGGGTTGTAGCTCCCTTCCAGGAGAGGCTGGTAAACGAGATCAAGGGGTCGTAGCTCCCTTCCAGGAGAGGCTGGTAAACGAGTCAGGGGGTTGGAGCTCCCTTCCAGGAGAGGCTGGTAAAGGAGCGCAGGTGGGTGCCTGCGTGCTGGTAGGAGTCTGCACCAACACATATGTTGTAAGATGTTTTCTCTATAATAAAATATTGAAGGCTGAGCAACTACAGCGGTGGTTTTCTCCCGACTTGGGTTTCCACCGAAAAATCCTGGTGTTCATGTGTGATGCTTTGTGTGATAGTTTATTCTGTTTTTACTGCACATGTTTACTGATAACTTAACATCAGATGAATGAATATTGCAAAGAACTAAGTTAATAAATATCTGCATATTTAGATCTTTGCTAATACGTGAGTTGTATGAAGGATATCCGCGTGTATACGCGAGTTTGCTAAAGGAAAGTAGCGTATGGGTTTTTAGAGCATGAAAAAGTAAAAAGTTTTAGTTTGCCCTAAATACTGATTCACCCCCCCCTCTCAGTATTTTTCCTAACAATTGGTATCAGAGCAGGTTCTTCTGCAGAATCTTGATCGCTTGAAGGAGATCCGTCGCAATGGGAAGTATTGAAGGAGTAATGTCTATAAAGCCACCTCTATTTAATGGAAGCAATCTGATATTCTGGAAGGTACGAACAAAATCATATCTGGAAAGTCTTGGTGCAGATGTATGGGCAATCGTGGAAGAAGGTTATCAATACCCAGCAAGTATTCCTACTGATGCAGCGGAAAGGAAGAAGTATGAAATCAATGCCAAAGCAGTAAATGTCTTATTAGGAAGCATGTCTGAACCAGAATTTGCTAAAGTGATGCAACTAAATTCAGCAAAAGAAATATGGGACAAAATCATTCTGAGTTATGAAGGAGATACAAAGGTAAAAAGTGCAAAACTCCAAACTCTCAGAATTGAATATGAAAACTTAAGGATGCATAGTGATGAAAGTATTGCCAATTTCTTTCTTCATCTAGATGATATTGTAAATCGAATGAGAAATTTGGGTGAAACCATAACCGATACTACTCTGGTGGAAAAAGTCTTAAGATCCTTGACTTCAAAATTTGACTCTAAAGTTTCAGCTATTGAAGAAAGGAAAGATCTGCAAACTCTTACTATTGTTCAATTACATGGTATTCTGACTTCTTTTGAAATGAGACAAGGAGGTCCTTCTCAAATCAAAGAAGCTGCTTTTAAGGCATCTGCAAAAGGAAAAGAAAAGGAAGTTGTCAAAGAATCCAGCTATATATTCGAAGAAGAAGAAGCGAATTTTGTGAGAAAACTCCAACTAGGTACTGGAAGATTCAAAGGTAAACTTCCCTTCAAATGTTTTGATTGTGGAAGAGTTGGTCACTATGCTGCTAAATGTCCTTATAGAGATAATATTGGTAAAGGGAAACAATTTGAAAAGAGGAAGAGTTATTATGCAAATGAAGATGATGATGAAGTGTCCAGTGAAGATGAAGAAGATTCTGACCAAGCTCTACAAGTGCTCATGGCAAAGAAGCAAAAGAAGAAGGCTACTCAAGGAAAGGAGATACCTCAGAAATCATGTATAGCAGAAAGTGAAGAAGATGAAACAAGTATTGATCGTTGTTCTTGTATTTCACTTGCCTGTATATGCAAAGGCAAAGATAGTGAAAGTAACAGTATGGATCTAGAAGAAGTTATCAAGATTAAAGTTGAAGATCAGCAAACATCATCTAAGGAGAGTGAAAGTCTAGAAGCAAATGATGAAAGTAATGATTGGTATCAATTTGAAAGGAAGGAATCTATCTACAAAGATGTGATCTCTAGGATGAATGAAAAGATTGAAACACTAAATGGACAGATAGACAAGTATCAAGGATTGTACGCTCATGCAACCAAGCAAGGTGAAAAACTTAAAGCAGAAATCATCTCTCTACAAGCAGATCTTGAAGCATCAAGTAAGAAGAATGAGGAACCTCTACAACCATTTGAAAAGGAAGGCCTTGAAGCAGAAATCATCTCTCTCAAAGAAGATCTGGAAAAATCAAATAAGAAGAATGAAGAGCTACAACAAACATGTGAAGAAAACGAAGATTGGTTGAAAGAAGAGATTCTAAATCTGAAGGATCAAGTAGAAGATGGAAAAAGGAAAAAAGAAAGCATGACAAAGCAATGTCAAGCCTTGGAGGTTGAGGTAAACATTCTCAAAGGTAAATTAGAAGAAAAGGTTAAACTTTTGAGGTTTCAAGATAGTACTAAGATCTTGGACAATATTCTGAGTAATCAAAGGTCTCCTGCTATCAAACTTGGTCTTGGTTTCCATGAAACTGTTAAAGGAGAATCTAGCTCACAAGGAAGTGTTAAAAATTCAGAGGATGTCAATGCAAAACCTGAAGTGTTGAAAGAGACAAAAGGTCAACCAACAATGATGAAATCTCAAAGGAAATCAGTCAATAATGTTGAATGCTTTAAATGTCATAACTATGGGCATGTTGCAGCAAATTGCAGGAGCAGATCATTTCAGCCTCAAACAAACAGATCCTACTCTGGTTTTTTCAAGGGATATTGTTTTTCATGTAACAAGTATGGACATAAAGTAGCTGATTGTAAAAGGAGGAAGATTAGAAATACTCATCATGATTCTTATGCTTATTTCTCTGGACACATGAGATGTTATTCTTGTAACAAGTATGGACATGTAGAAAAGGAATGCAGGTTGAACAGATCTGAGAAAGTGGACAATTTTCAGCACACAGTTAGGAAGTTCAAGAAAATTTGGAAAAAGAAGGAGGACGAATCAGAAACGTAGGGAATTCTGACCCTACTGCAGTCATCCGCTTCTTAAGCTTACTTCTCTTATTGGCTGCAGGAATGATGTGGGATACATTATGAGATTTAGTAATGTATCGTCACAGGGGGAGCAATGTATGGTGACTCTCATGGTTGATTTGATTTTTCTGGTTATATGTATTTCTGACAGAGCATCTGGTATGAAGATGACGGGTACAGGAAGTACAAGTTCAGGGGGAGATGAAGGATTTCTATGCTTCACTTTCCATATGCGGGTTCTATGAAAAAAAGTCGCGTATACATGCGATTTCCAGCAGACACAGTCGCGTATGCATTAATGATAAGAGAATTTATATGATAGCTAAAGATCTGGAGCAGAGGTTCAGGGGGAGCATCAGTATGATTGTTAATAACTGTATTATTAACTTAGTATCAGCTTAGTTGCTCAATTCTAAATTATGATGATATGATACTTGGTTTCTGATGTTGAAGATTATGGATGAGTCCTGTTGCTTTTTGATGTAGAATATTTGTTGCTGAGATGAAAGTCTTATAATTTAGAGATAAGGACAGATCATACAGAGATTGTTTCTGATGACTTGCTGATGAAGGTGTTCAGGTTGCACAAGTTAAGGAAGAGCACTGGTTCAGGGGGAGCTGCAGGTTGAATACTAATGATTTCATTGTTGGCACTATGACTGCTTATTCTTCGGTTATTGTGATACTGATGCTCAAATGATGATGGCTTGATACATGGTTTATTATGATGAGACTTTGAAAAATACCTATTTACTGTTTGCTAAAGTTTATCTATTGGATAAGATTTTAAGTATTATGATTCAGAGATAAGAATAGATCATGCAAAGTTTGTTACTATGGTTGAGATCTTTTCCCTACATATGTTACTTCATGTTAAATCTTAAAGATCATGGTGATGTTGGACCACATGGATGATTGATTGACACTTGTGTGAAGATGCTGTTCTGGTATGATAATTTCTCTTGGAAAGAATGTATCGATGCTGCAAAGAATTTGAAGGATTGGTTACTAATGTGTTTATGCTACAACCATTGGATGACGCTTGAAGACACAACTACATTGTTCTATCTATCTACATTCCAGGGAAGCATTCAAATATCTCAGAAAGAAGCTGAAAACTGTCTTTGCCTCACAGAGGATCAGATCTGGTTAAAATATAGAAGATGGTATTGGATACGCGGGTTTCCTGAAACACAGTCGCGTATATACGCGAGTTCATGCACATAAAACCGCGTATGTCTGGTTGCTGACATTTTCTGTTTGGGGTCAGCTTTCTTCAGCACAGCTGCAATGCTGTTTGGTATCTCTGATACTGTTTGGTACCTCTGGTGGTGTTCCAGTTCTCATAATTCTATTTCTAATTTTTTGATAAAGATGCCTTGATGATTTATTGGTGAAAGTGTTCAGGATGCACAAACTAAGGGGGAGCCTTAGTCATATGGAAAGGATGCTTGGATGCACAGATTCAGGGGGAGAATTAGCTCTGCTAAGTATAATGCATTGTTGGCATTATGATGATTCTGAAATATGTTCTTTGAAGTCTTTTTGGTATTGGTCATAAATGGTCATATTTGCAATTTGATGAAAAGGTCTTGTTGAGACCCATGATGAAAATTGTAATATTCAGTCATGTAAGGACTTGACAAATTTGTAAACCCACTTGGTTGGGTAGCTGAGTCAAATTTTGTAAACCCACTTGGTTGGGTAGCTAAGTCAAAATTGTAAACCCACTTGGTTGGGTAGTTGAGTTGAGATATGTAAACCCACTTGGTTGGGCATTTGAGTCTCATATGTAAATCCACTTGGTTGGATATTTGATGTAAGTATGAGTCTTTGGTGATAGGAAGTTCATAGAGTCATGTACTTCATTGAAAAATATGTTTGAAGATTCAGCATGAACTCAGTGGGAGCTTGGTCACTTCAGTATACATCAGATCTGCAGAACGCTTCTTCTACATGAGGAGAAAAGGGGGAGAGTGTGTTGGTTTTGATCCGCCCTTTGCCCTTGATGTCAAAGGGGGAGAGTGACATGGTGTTTGAATGAAGAGAAAGAATGGTGTCAAAGAATGGGGAGAGTGACATGGTGTCATTGCATTCTTAATGTACCTATCTTTTGTGGTGATCAAACACCATCGTGGTTGCCATCAAGTCCAAAGGGGGAGATTGTTGGCAATATGATGCAGAGTGTTGTCCTTGATGGCAACCCACTGAATGAAGATGAAGACATGAGAGTGTTGGCATGTGTTGTCCTTGATGGCAATCCACTTGATGAAGTTATTCTTGACCTGATGGACTTGGTAAATGATGTAAATCTGATGTGAAATGATGTTAGTTAGCAATATGATGCTGAGTGTTGTCATTGAATGGAAACCCACTTGATGAAGAAGATGGAAACTTACTTGATGAAGCTGTGCTTGATAGAATATGTTCTTGATGAAGTAAATCTGATGTATCTACAGAGAGTACAGAAGGTAATGAAGAAAGGAATTGTAAATCTGATGTGAAATGATGTTAGTTAGCAATATGATGCTGAGTGTTGTCATTGAATGGCAACCCACTTAATGAAGAAGATGGCAACTTACTTGATGAAGTTGTGCTTGATATAATATGTTCTTGATGAAGTAATTCTGATGTATCTACAGAGAGTACAGAAGGTAATGAAGAAAGGAATTCAATATGTGCTAGATCCATGATGAAAAGAGTATGTTTCAAGGAATACGCGGATTTGTCTAGGATAAGTCGCGTATGCACGCGGTTAAGTACGTGCCAAGTCGCGTATGGGCAAAAGCGCTCAAAAAGTGCAAAACCAGGGGTAACCACCATGGTATTGACCCATTGTATTGGGTAATGATTCGTCTAAATGACCCCGTCTAGGAATACCATCGGATGTAATGTGGTTTTGGCTCATGGTATTGAAAAAGGGTAAACCTATATAAAGAGAAGAAATTCATTGTGCAAATCATGAGTGTGGGAGCAAGATGTCTGAGCTTGAATGAATACTTCTCTGTGAAGTATATCTGTATGGAAAGGGTAAAGGTTTGATGATAGATTTGAATCTATGATACACCTATGAAGAAATGATGAAGCGGGATATCTAGATCTGAAATGTATCTGTATTTGCTAGATCTATTTATGGAATGATTAAATCTGAGATATGGCGAACATCTGTCTGAAGTAAAGGGTTAAATCTGTGTGATGTATCTGTTCTGAAGAATTGCAATGACCTAAATGTCTGAAGAACCATACGCTAGTTCGCCGCAGAGGAAGCGCGTATATACGCGTCTTCGCTGAAGAGAAAGCACGTATGCGCAATGAAATTAGCTCTGTAATATGTACAGAAGTATACGCTGGTTTATGTGAACGGAAGCGCGTATATACGCGACATCAGTGAAAGGAAAGCGCGTATGCAAACTAGGGTTTTCTAAAGTCTGTGGTAAGAAAAGTATGATCTGTTCTGCTGGTTTACAAATATCTGTCAGTGAGTTATATGTATCAGTTTCATGTTTGAATGTGCTTAAAAGTATGGAGTGGGTCCAGTGTGAAAATTGATGAAACGTGGTCCATAGAGGTGCTGAGGGTTGTAGCCTTCAGTCAGGGGGTTGTAGCTCCCTTCCAGGAGAGGCTGGTAAACGAGATCAGGGGGTCGTAGCTCCCTTCCAGGAAAGGCTGGTAAACGAGTCAGGGGGTTGGAGCTCCCTTCCAGGAGAGGCTGGTAAACGAGCGCAGGTGGGTGCCTGCGTGCTGGTCAAGTCTGCGCCAGCACATATGTTGTAAGATGTTTTCTCTATAATAAAATATTGAAGGCTGAGCAACTGCAGCGGTGGTTTTCTACCGACTTGGGTTTCCACCTAAAAATCCTGGTGTTCATGTGTGATGTTTTGTGTGATGGTTTATTCTGTTGTTACTGCACATGTTTACTGATAACTTAACATCAGATGAATGAATATTGCAAAGAACTAAGTTAATAAATATCGGCATATTTAGATCTCTGCTAATATGCGAGTTGTATGAAGGATATCTGCGTGTATACGCGAGTTTACTAAAGGAAAGTAGCGTATGGGTTTTTAGAGCATGAAAAAGTAAAAAGTTTTAGTTTTCCCTAAATACTGATTCACCCCCCCCTCTCAGTATTTTTCCCAACAGCCTAATCCTCCCAATTAAGACATAGTTAAAAGAAAATCATAAGTGTTTATCAGACAAAAAAGTCTCCATTTCCACATCAGAGGAAAATTGATTCCTCCTGGCTACAACAAAGCCACATGTGCCTCAAAGAATTTAAATAGAGGCCAAAGTTATTGATCAAGATCAGATATTTTCCTCAGCGCAGCCAGAGAGTTAAGTCTGCAAATAAACTTAATGACAAAATATCAACAGAGTTACTTTAACATAACACAGAGCCTCAAAATTCAATAAGAGCTCCAATCGAGCTTAATCTTAAATGTAAAACAATTAATACAGACAGAAACATCTGTAAACTTCTTCACCGTGTTAGCCCCCCTATGAAATTCCTGACAAGCAAGCTGGGGGCTGAATTGTTTTGGAGCCTTCAAGGAATGTCTTCCCCTTGAAAACCCATCCTCCTTGAAGTCCCTATGTGCTGTGCCTAATATGTATACTCTCTGCTGATCCATCCCTCAAAAGAGGCCTATATTACCCCTCATATCCCTGCAAATACCACTTTCCCCCCATTTTTTCTCCCTTTGTCAAATTCCCTTTCTTCCTTTCATTCACCTCCTCCACCTTATCTGCCACCCCATCCATGGTTTTACTCACAGTTTTTGTGTTTTGCAGGTTTGAAAATGATAAAAGGACCGACATAATGTGCAGCCTCTGATGCAAGGACAAGGAAATCAGAGAGGATCATTTGCAGTAGCGGGATTTATGAAAAATGACTCGGGAAAATGAAGATTGGACGTGCATTAAAAGAGCAGGAATTGGTGAATTTTCCCGCTGCGGTGGTGAATTGGTGGCGCGCTGGTGGCATGTGGTGGTGCATAGGCGGAGCCACCACAAAAATGGTGGTTATGGGGGCTGCCATTTTCCCGTACGCATCAAATGAGGTGAGGCCCCGTAGTCATTACCGACCGTTGATTTGCGGTCAATGCCCGATCAACTGGTCAACTACAGGGGGTACCCTCCGTGTTAACCGTCGAGTGGTTCGACCTCCCGTACTCCGTTGATCACCGCCAGCTTGCTGCCGAGTTAACCCTGCGCTGTTCGGATCTCCACCGTCCATTAAAGATCAAATCGAACGGTGCGGCACGCGGCTTTACATGTGGACCCACCCCACCTGCGCAGTTTCAGAAAACCACGTTGTTTATTCCGCACCACCATTTGCGAGTCGGCGGTTTTCCCCCGAGAGCCAGCGATTCCACTCAGGGAATGACGCATGGCATCTGTACCAGGGAAAAAACACCCCCATTTCGTGCATTAATCTTTGGGAAAGAACGCCCAGTGGAATTTTTATGAGCCGTCAGATCTGGTGAAGCCTATCCAAGGGCTGTCATTCATCGAAACTGCGCACGAGATAAGCCATCCCCACCGTACCCTTGGCCCGCTGTCTGTCCACCCTGATGTGTTTTCTGCCGTTGATTCCCTTTGGGATTGACGACCCATATTTTTCCTCCACTGTTGACTGTTCTTCTATCCCCCAGTCACGCTACGTCACCTCCACGTGTCCTCATCGTACGCCCGCATGTCTCACTGCATATATTTGTTTCCGAAGCCGTTTTTACGTGGTTTTCCCATGAAAAATGTTTTCGCTGCGCATCCACCTCCCATATTTCATCGCTTCACTGCGTTTTTTCGCCATGTCCCCACCTGCACGTCCGTTTCATCCATCCATATCACCCGCCACCCTCGTCCATAATGTCTTCACAGTTTTCGTGTTCTTGCAGGGGTATAAAGAAAGAATGGCCACCATGATAAACTGCTATGCTACCAAGACAACTAAATCCGAGGAAGATCATCCACAACGGCTGGATTTATGAACGAAGGCCCGGGAAGGTGGAGACGAGATGTTCATTAAAGGAACAGAGTGCGAACTCTGCAGCAAATCTCCCATCACCATTAAAACCCGAGCTACCCTGTCAGAAGCAAATGGAGCAGCAGAGTGTTTCAGTGCAGAGAAAAAGGAAGATTAAAGTGAGCTTATGAATATCTTGAGCTTTTAATCCGAATTTTAGAGGGCAAAGCAGCAGTTTGAAGACCCTGAGGATCGATCCATAGGATCCTGAACACAGTAGCAGGTACCATCAGGGTTTATTCACCGGAAGAATGTTTTTCTTCATCAAGTACAAGGCACCCATATTGCTTTTATTACACACCATGTCCCTGAAAAGATTTCCACCCTAGCTGCAGTTCAAAATACTCAAAAATTTATGAAGCAGACTTTTCAGCAGTTGTTTACCATTTGTTTATTCTCCACAAGTACAACAAAGTATAGCCGCCAGAATGCAGCAAGGTCATGTCTGGGGTAAAGGTAAATCTGAAGAAGATCGCTCCTGCATAAAGAGGTAACGGGGATTAAATGTCCAAGAATTCAAACAGAATTGGTTTCGGCCCTGCATTCAGTTGTGTATTTAATGTTACATTTAGTGTTCACCTACCTTCTCAGTCGATCTTCTGATCCATTATCTGCTATAAAGCACAGAGAAAAACATTGTAATGGTTGTTGATGAGATATCAGTGAAATGCAAGTATTTTCCTCTTAAGACAAGTTCTCTGTGTATATTGTAAGATAGGTTGAGATTTGATGTATTTAGACTGAATGTTCAAGCTGTGGGCAATGATGTACCTGATTGGTGTTGTTTTAATATGACAAGCATGTTTCTTTGGATCATGATCTAAAGCAGCTGGTGATGTTTCCTCTTTCTCTGTATTTGTGATTGACTTGCTCTTATGCTATGTTCTGTTTCATTTCATTTCTGCTGGTAGGCAACAGAAGTATAACATAGGATTCACCCTTGTTAGGTGCCCTATGTTTCCTGCTCTCCCTACCTCAATGTTTTCTACTTATATGTGTATCTGAATACTGATTTCGATTGATTTAACCAGTGCAGTGGATGTTATTGCCTGCTCTCTGATGTATGAGTTGATGAAATCCGTGTTCATATGTTCTTGGTAGGATTTAGTTGGAAGGTTTGGGAACACTGGGGATTAGTGTTAGCCCTATCCACTAGGATCCTTGTGCGACTAGTTAACCTTTCTAAGATCCCTTGTATTGCCTTCTGATTTTGTCCAAGCAGGTCTGGAGTTAAATGACCTCTGACCTGATCTATAGACAGAATTAGATGGTTCTCCTCCTTTCATTTTCATTCCTTAATGTTCCATTCCATCTTCTATCCTTTAAGATCCAGATGATTTAGATGACTTGCCCAACTGAAAGCTTGCACATTGAACACAAGTAAACCCTTTCTTGACTCCATTTCCCAATGGCCTTGATGTTCTCTGAGTTATCTACCTTTGCCTAGCTTCCCTTTTGCTCATCCTTGTCTTGTATTGGACACTTCTTTCCTGATTCCCGACAACCAAACTCAATCAAACAAACAAACCCTGAGTCCCATAACTAGCCTAACATTGAAACATTGAGCCACAAAGACATATGCTTTGGCAAATATAGAGAGATCCCTCTCTGGACCTAGGAGGGCTAGATCCTAAGGTCTGAAAGTGGTTCTGATGTTGTCTCATCTTTTGGTCTTACCAATCTGGCCAAAACATGGGAACCCCAACACACCGAGCCCCTCAAAGGCTGAGAAGCCATTAAGTCTGTATAAATTGACCCAGGAGATATTTTATCAGATCCCACCTCCTCATTTTTCTATAAATATTACTGGAGAAGATGAGAGAGGGGTTGGTTGCTGAATTTTGAAATATACTTGAGCTTGAAACGCCTACTTGTAAATAGTGTTCATTGGCTCTTGAAGCTCTGTTTGTGATAGATTAGTGAGTCTGGGAAGTGTAGATGATTGCTAAACTAAAGCATTGGACTTAAAGTTGTAACTGGTTTGGAGCATCAATACAAGCTGATTTATGGGATCCTGGTCTATGTCGACGGTGATGTTATTTCTTATTGTAAATTGTTACTTTATTTTTGTTTTCACTGTGTTCATCTTCTCTTATAAAGAACAACATGCATAGAGTTAGGACCTACTGTATACCAGTACCCTTATCTGACTGAAAAGCTTTATCTAAATGTTTTCTTCCAATATGTGTTATTTGGGAATGATTTAATTTAGTTCTAGTAGGAATGCAGGCCTTCCCTTGTCCTCCTGTTTAGATAATTGTTATTCTTAAATGTTGTTTTCATTTCATGTTAAGTAGAGAAAAACTAAGGAAGATATGGTGTGCCCTGGTCCTAGTTTTATGCCCAAAGAATGTCTAAAAGTTTCCCTTGGAATGTGCTGAAAGCTGGCTAGTTTTGAAGTAATTACCAGATCTCAGGCCATTCTTTGTTATTTTTGTGTGTGTCTTGAAAGTTACCAAGTAGAGCAGAGCTAGGAGAGGATTTGTGGTGAGCCCAGCTCGCTAGTTTTATTATTCAACAGTTGCCTTCAAGTTTCCCTTTTTTTTAAAATGTTTTCTATTGAAAGTGCATCAAAAGTAGGCTATTTTAGAAGTACTTACCTGATCTTAGATTAATTTTATGTCTCTCTTAAGTGTATGTCAAAAGCAGGCTAGTTTAGAAGCACTTACCTGATCTTAGGCTGCTCTTTGTTTTTCGTCTCTTTAATTCCCCTTCTCATTGTTTCATTTCATTCCATAAATCAACTTTCAAGAGATCCTTCGACATAGATGACTTGCCCCATGGACCACTCTTGAACCTGATTGTTTCAACTAAACCCTATTATGAATCCATATCCTAATGGACTAAAACCTGCAATTATCTATCTTCTTGGCCAAATCTTGTTCTGATTGCTTGCAACTTCACACCTTTGAAACTCTTTGAATTTAGAACTTTCCACCTCAAATAATAATCATGCTCAACCATCCAAGAACAAAACAAACCCTTGGCCTTCATAAATAGCCTAACATCATTACCCAAAACTTCAAAGATAAATCCATATTTACACTTATTGGAGAGATCCCTCTCTGGATTCAGGAGGGATAGATCCTAGAATCCCAAGTTGGTTGAAATAATGTTCTCCCTGCAGTCGGATTTTTTCCAATCTTGCTGATGACAGGGAGCTAACATTTCTGGCGACTCTGTTGGGGATCGAACCCAGAATCTCTGGTTCCCCTTAAAATTTCATACAAACATTGTTTATTGAGTAAAAAGCAACCTTTTCAAGCAGTACCAAGAAATGGTAATCATGATGAAGCTTGTTTGAATCAGTGACAAACTAGGCAAAACCTAGGATTCTCATAAGAGTTTGTCTAACCTTGAAAGATCAGCTGGCTTAGCCATAAGAGTAGACTATCTTTGTCTCATAACCGTAGCTAAGTTTTCAAACAGATTTAGGACACTCTTAACAACCAATAGGACTGAAAAATAACTCAGAAAACCCAAAAATATTTCAGATTGGTATCCAATGAACATGGTAGTGGACCATAAAACATTTTACCTCTGAAAAAGAGCTAAAAACTTCCACTTGGTGACTCCACAGTCCTGAAAAGACCTTAAGACTCCATTGGGAAGAACCCTTATCATTTTAAAATCATTCAAACTCAGTTAGAGGACTGTAGGATTAAAAATTTTGTAAAAAGATTAGTTGACCTTTTAAAGACTATCATACCTGGTGGAACTTTTCTTGTTTATTTGGGTCTAAAAACACAACATAGTGGCTCCTAGAAAGATTCACACTAGAGCCTATCCTAACCCTGATCCACCTGAGATAGTTGATAACCCAGAAAGTATCCTTAGGAAGTCTCCTAGGATTAAATTATCAACTATTTTCAGATCACCCTTGAGAGTTAATTGAGTTCCTGAAAATATTTTAGCTCTAAAACAATCACAAGTTGACTTAGTAAATCCCTTTAGAACTAGGCAATTTGATGATATAATTCAGCTAGACTCTGAGTTTTCACTTTCATCTCTTGAAACAAGTGAACATTTTGGTAGAAGAGAAACAACACCTCCTGATTTACATTTCCTTCACAAGTTAGGTACCTCTCATCCAAGATCAGCTCAAAATTTACTGTTGTTCCATCCACATCCCTTCATCCTCCATTCACTGTCCAAACCACTCCACTTCAGCCCACTTTTACTTTTGTTAATCCACCTCTTGTAAATCTGCCTCCACTACATATCATGGCAGCATGGTATGCTCCCTTAGTCCTTCCTGTTCCCTTAGTCAATCTTCCACAGGACTATCAGTCCAAAATTCCATTATATGATGCTAGCAATGCTATAACTGCATCACAACATGTGGATAAGATGAATGACTACTTTGACAGAAATGAAATTGATGATGATTCTGTCAAGCTTAGATTATTTGGTCAAAGTTTAGGAGAGGAAGTCAGAAAATGGTTCAAAGGCTTAACCCCCCATAGTATAAATTATCTCCAAGATTTTCATCAGATATTCTTATACAAATCGGAAGTGAAGAAGAACCCTCTCCAAATCCTCTCTGATTACAAGAATCTTCACAGAAACACTGGGGAAAGTGTACAAGCTTACTGCACCAGATTTAATAGTGTGTATAATTCACTTCCCCCAGATCTAAAACCTCCACAAGGCTCAGTGTTAAACAAGTTTCCTGAAGGGTTTGACCCTGAAATGGCCTATCAGCTGAGAGAGAGAGAGATCTTGCAACTCTTGAAGAGATGCAAAAGGGGGCTCTTGCTGTGGAAGTTAACTTAATAGAGAAGAGAGAAAGAATGAAAAATGAAAAGAGAGTGTCCTTTAGAGATGAATCTAAACCCTCTATTTCTAGCTCAAAGATGGAAAGAATGATGGAGAATATGATGAAGAAAATGAGCATTCTTGAGAGAGAACAAGCAAGTCAAAACCAAAATGCTCCTCAAAATAGAAATCAGAGCCAAAATCAGAATTTTAAAAGAAACCAACCTCAAAATAGACCGAGGGAAGATGATCAACATATCACTCCTCCCTTTCATCAAAACTATGTAAGTGAGGTTGAGGAAACATATGAGATAATAGAGGAAGATGATATCAACATGCTGGGGGTATATAATGATGACTTTGAGATTCATTATGATAGAAAACAAGGTCTATACACACCTTATGATGACAAAAGAGATGATGATGAAAATTATTATCAAGACATGGAAAATGTCATCATAGAGTCTCAAAGAGAATATGACCTTAGAAGCAAAACCAATCAACAAACTCCCAACACCAAAACCTCTGACAAATCTTCACAAAACAACACTGCAACCAAGCCTAAAGTTGTCAAACAAAAGGAAAAAACAATGGTTGTTAATTCTGATAAAGGTAGAGAGAAAGGCACTCAAAAAAACGAAAAACAGAGTGCAGACATTATTAGTACTAATACTTCAGCTAGTACTCCTGTTAAGACCATCTTTTCAAATGTAAATAGAACAAATCAGCAAGCTGATGTTGCTGATAGACTAGCAGCTAGTAAGGCTGAGACAAGTTCTTCAAAGAACCAAATTCCTTTTAGCCTAGAGCAGGAAATTTCAAAGATCAAAATATCTGTTCCCCTGACTGAGTTAGCTGCCCAGAATGTATATAGAACCCAAATTTTGAAGGCTTTAAACATAGAGGACCATAATTACATAGTCAATCTTAACGATGACCAGCCAGAGCTCATTTTTGGTCCTAAGATTGAAGGTAGATATCAAGAGGGACCTGTTCCTCCCTTTTATGTAAGTTTAAATGTTCATGAAAAGATTTTACATAACGCTATGCATGATTCAGGCGCCTCTCATAATTTAATTCCCAAAGCTGTCATGGAGATCCTAGGCCTTGAAATCACCAGACCTTACAAAGACCTTTACTCCTTTGACTCAAGCAAAGTAAAATGTGTAGGATTAATTAAAGACTTTTTCGTTAACTTAGCTCAAATTCTAGCCAAATGTTTAGTTATGGATATTGTTGTGGCTGATGTGCCCCCAAAGTATGGAATGCTATTATCTAGGTCTTGGGGAGCTAAGTTACAAGGAACTATGCAGATGGACATGACTTATGTGACCATCCCTGTTTTCAATCAGACAAGAAGACTTTACAGGGAGTCTCATATGCAATACATGGTGACTAGCCAAGACAAACCACAGAACTCTCCCCTTTATTCTATAAACATAGGCCTGGATTCATTTATCATTTTCAATGATGAAACTTTCAGTGAACAAGTGACCTTGTCTGATTTAATGACAGATAAAGAGGAGGAAGAAGATAACGTAGAAGTGTCAGAACAATTTGCTGAACCTGTAAACTCTAGCAAAAAAAACACAGGTTTTGAGCCACAAATCATGTGTCCTTTGCTTTTAAACATTGAGAGTCAAGAAAGCAGTCCTCAACCCAATAAAAAATCCGAGGAGTTAAAACAAGTTCAACAGCGTGCTGACCTCCAAGAAAAATTTGATAGCACACTTATTGAAGAGCATAGTAACCCAAATGATAAACTCGAGACTCGTCCTCTATGGAGTATGCACTTAGATGGGTCTTGCACTAAGACCAACACTAGTGTAGGTGTCTGGATATGCAACACTGAGAATAACCACACAAAAAGCCTTTCCTGTAGATTAAACTTCCAGTGTTCGAATAACATAGCGGAATATGAATCCCTTCTCTTGGGCTTACGATTGTTGAAGAAGTTAGGAGCCAAAAGAATCAATGTCTATGGGGATTCAGAGTTAGTCATTAGGCAAGTCAATGGGGAGTATAACGCAAGTCATCCCGGACTTAGGGCCTACCAAAACGATGTCATGGACCTTTTAAAAACTTTCGAGGAGTCCAAACTGATTTTTGTCCCAAGAAAAGGAAATATTGTGGCCCACAATTTAGCTTTTGCAGCTAGAAAATGCTTAACGCCATATGAAACCAAAGAATGCACAACTCAGATAAAATTTAGACCAGCCATTCTTGATAACAAAAAATATTGGCAGGTGTTCGACGGAGACAAACAAATAGAAGACTTCATGCAATTCAGAAACAAATTCGAACTACCAAGTTCAGATTCAGATTATGAAATCGACTTCCCTAGTGAAGAAAATTTTCTTGATGAAGAAGAAAGGTCTCCTAAACTTACTAATTTAAACATGTTATCTAGAAAACTTGAAAATGAAACAGAGATGAACAAAGAGCTAGAAACAGAGTTAGAAACCTTGCACTCTAAAGATGAAATTTTGCCTGGCGGTCTGGCACCTTTAGAAGAGTTGTTTGATTTTAACGATGTGGCCAGGAAGCCAAAACTGGAACCTATAGAGACTGAAGTGGAAGAGTGAAATATAGGCAATGAACTTAAACCGAAAATGATCAAACTGTCTAAGACTTTAACAGCTCACATTAAACTCAAATAAATTGAGCTATTCAAAGAATTTTCTGATGTTTTTACGTGGAGTTACGAAGATCTTAAATCCTATAACACTTAAATAATACAACACAAAATCCCTCTCAAAGAAAACAAAAAAACCATTCAAACAGAAACTGTGCAGAATAAACCCTGTTCAGCTACTTCTGGTTGAGAAGGAAATCAAGAAAATGTATGAAGCTGGTATTATTGTCCCTATTAGATATTCTGACTGGGTGTCTAATCTAGTGTTAGTTAGGAAGAAAATTGGAGAGATCAGGCTTTGTATAGACTTTAGAGACTTAAACAAAGCTTTATTAAAAGAAAACTACCCTTTACCTAAGATGGATCGTATTTTACAAAGGGTGGTAGGGTCTAGAAGAATTTATTTGCTTGATGGATACTCGGGGTATAATCAGATCTTATTTCACCTTGCTGATCAATTAAAGACAACCTTTACTACACCATGGGGCACTTTCATGTATGTGAAAATTCCTTTTGGTCTAATGAATGTTGGAGAAACTTTTCAGAGAGCCATGGACATAGCATTCTCAGAAGAACTAGACTACTTCATTATTATATACCTTGATGATGTCACGGTGTTTTCAAAAATAGATGAAGAGCACTTAGCACATTTAAGAAGAGTTTTCGAGAAATGCAGAAAGTTTGGGATATCTTTGAACCCTAAGAAAACACTTTTCGGTCTCCAAGAAGGTAAACTTCTTGGGCACATTATCTCAGAAGAGAATATTAAGATAGATCCAAAGAGAATTGAGGCCATATTGCAAATATCTCATCCTCGAAACATCAAGGAGTTACAATCTTTCATTGGAAAGATTAATTTCTTGAGGAGTTTCATACCCAAATTGGCCGAGCTCCTTAGGAATATAAAAAACATGTTGAAGAAGGAGCAAGGGATAAAATGGACCTTGGAAGCAAAGAAGTCCTTTGAACTAGTGAAACTAGCATTAACCAAAACATAGGTTCTAATAAGTCCTGATTTTTCAAAAGATTTTTATATCTTTCGTTTGCATCAGAACATACCATAGCAATTTTCCTTTTATAGAAAAATCCCCAACGACAAGAGCAGCCTATCGCATTCTTTAGCAAGGCATTGAGGGATGCCCCTCTGAAGTATAACATTATGGAGAAGCAAGCTTTTTCTTTTATTAAAGCTTTGAAAGACTTTAGAGTGTACATCTTGCACTCACACATCATTTCCTTTGTCCCAAATTCAGTTGTGAAAGACATTCTAACACAGGACCCAGATGGTAAGAGAGGTAAGTGGATTGCGATTATTCTTGAATATGATTTAGAGATAAAACCCACTAAACTCATCAAAGGGCAAGGTCTAGCTAGATTAATGGCTGAATCCAATTTTAAGGTTCTCAATATTAATATGATTAATGCTTTGGACGAACAAGAGGAAATCTCAACTCCCATTGTTGAAGATCATACTATGAATTCCTCTTGGTATGCTGATATTATTTATGTTTTTCTTAATTTAAATACACCTCCTAATTTGACAAAAACAAAGGCAAGGTTCCTAAAGTTAAAATCTGTAAAATATTGCATTATAGATAGATGTCTTTATTGGAAAAATGCAAGTGGTGTATTGCTTAAATGTTTTCCTGAGTATGATGCAGAGAAGGTTAAGCATGAGTTCCATGAAGGAGAGTGTGGAGGTCATTTGTACTGGAAGACAACAACCAACAAAATTTTGAGGGTTGGTTTCTATTGGCTTACTCTCTTTCCTGATATACACAAGATGATCATTGCCTATCATAAATGTCAAAATTTTGAAGGCAAAATAAAACTGCTACCCCTACCTCTGCATCCAATCACTGTTGAAGCTCCTTTTCAACAGTGGGGACTTGACTTCATAGGAGAAATCCATCCACCATCTTTTGCTCAGCATATATGGATTCTCACTGCCACAGACTATTTCACTAAGTGGATAGAAGCCATACCTTGTAGGCAGGCCAATGATTCTGTTATTATAAAATTCATGAAGACTAATATTCTCTCCAAGTTTGGCTGTCCTACCAAGATCATCACTGATAATGAAGCAACATTTGGATCAAAGAAGATGGTTGAATTCTGTCACAAATATGAAATAACATTGGGGCATTCCATGGCCTATTACCCTCAAGGTAATGGACTTGCAGAATCCTCAAACAAGAGTTTAGTGAACATAATAAAGAAATTGTTGGAGGACAACAAGAAGTACTGTCACACAAAGATTGTTCATGCACTTTGGGCTGACAGATTGACTTTGATGAAATCTATTGGTATGTCACCTTTCTAGCTTGTGTATGGTACTGATGAAATTTTTCCAACCAGCCTTGGTGTACCAGTGATGAATTTGTTTCAAAAGTTGCAAAATGAATATAATGACATGATCAGAAGAATAAATCAGACCATTCATCTTTAGCAAACTAGAGAGGAGGTTTATAACAAAGCATTGCAGAAGCAGGACAACATTATAAATATTTTCGATAGAAGAACAAAGGCCAGCAATTTCAATATTGGGGACAAAGTTTTGAAGTGGGACTCAAGGAGGGAAGCCAAGGGCAAGCATGGAAAATTTGACAACTTATGGCTTGGCCCTTACTCTATCCATTCAGTTGCTGGTAATAATGCCTATTTTTTGCAAGAGTTGAATGGAGCAGAATTGTTTGGGGGTACTGTCAATGGCAGGATGCTTAAGCATTACTTCTCTTGATCCATGTTATGTTCTGAAAGCCTGTTTATCTTTTTCTCATTATAAATACTTCACCCATCATTGCATTCAAAGTTATAAAAATAAAAAATACAAAAAAAAAGAAAGAAAGAAAAGAGGGCATTGTGGAAACAAGAAAGGTACAACCCCATACCAAAAAGAAAAACAAATATGAAAGTGTGCAAGCTCAAATGCCACTCCTAAAGAACACACTTCTAGTTAGTCAAAAAACCTAATCTTGACTATTTAGTTTTAAATTTTCTACTGATAGGATAGTGAATTCGATTTTCCAAACTGTTTAATATTAGCTTATCAATAGATAGTTTAGGATAGAAATTAAAGGTTCAAACATGCTCAAAATCTGAACCTAACTTTCCAAAGAGAATGACTCAAATCTATTTCAAATTCTGAGTCAAAGAAGATGTAAATCTGGTTCCAATTAGCTCAAAATCTGAACCAGTTGACAAAGGAAAGACAGCTCAAAAAAAAGTCAAAACAGAGCTGTAAAAAAGATGAAGGAAATTCTTTGAAATTTCAGATCCTAAGCCTTCCATTTTGTTTTAATTTTCTGCAAAATAAGATCTATGTGTAGCTTGTTTTTATGCCATAGATCAGCAACAAGTTAGACTGTTCAATCCTGACTTATATGCTTTAAATTTATTTTTGTAGGATTTAGTGAATAAAATCTGTTGCACAGTTTAATCCCAACAGATAGTAGATTAGGTAGAGAATCATATGGGCTCAACTGTTTAAATCTCAGTCCATGGAGAAATAAGGAGTAGAAATAGATTAGATTTCTTGCTTTCAAAAGAATAAAATGATGTAAAAGATTTTTCCAATCCAAGTGCACTCTAAAGAAGAAAAAAGGTTAGATCTATAGGATTGGGTAGGTAGAAATCTTGTTGATGAAAGATCCATTTTTTTATGGCTGCTAATATGTTTTCAGAGCAAAAGAAGATCATTCAAGGAAAGAAAGGTTTTCCAATGGATGAGGCACTGATCAGCCTCCTAGAGAATGCAAGTATGAAGTTCTTGATGCCTTCAAGAAGGCACCATCCCCAAGTGGAGCCACTGTTAGCCACCTATAAAATTTGTTATACCAAAAGGTAGCTAAATCATTTTTGGAGCCTTCAAGGAACAAATTTTATTGCAAAAAAGTGTTATCTCTTGAAGACTCTTGAAGGCCTCATGCCTCTGTCCAAATCTTCACTGTTGTTCCTTTTGTATACTCAGAAATTCTGCCTGATTTCATGAGGAAAGACTACTGCAAAATCATCCATTTTCCCCTGCTTCCACTTGAAAAAAATAAACTCCATTTTGCTCCCTTTTTCCTCCATAAAACTCCTCTATTTTCATGATTCCCTTCTTCCATTCATGAAATCATTTTTTACCTATTTTAAAACTCATTTTCAAACTATACCGAAACCCCCAAAACCATTGAAAAACATTGAAAATTTCATAAAAAATATTGTTTTATGTTGTAGACTTAAGCCCCCTTGGGATAAGTCCTAAACCACTTCCCCATTATATGCCCTGGTGCTGGAACTAGGTGCTAGACCCATCGAGTGCTTATCGCATCGGATTTTTCCTTTGGGAGCATTTTTAATGTTTTTCCCCCACCTCTGATTGCGATGGCCCGATCACGCAATCGCATCAGCCCACCTCCGATTTCCGATTCCCGATTCTTTCCCCACAGTTGATCTGGCCTGCAGATCAACGGTCCACATCTAATCGCATCAAATATTTTCATAACACCCTCCCTCTTTCCTCCTCTGATCATGAGTTCTTCGATTGAATCTGGGCCATCCACGTGTCTGAATCGAATGGTCCTAGATCATCCCCATATTATTTCATCACCCTCCGCCTTCCACCAATAGGATTTTAAATGCGTAATCCCTGTCGTTGATCTCTGCGCAATCAACGGTTGTGACTTATTTTTCCCTCTGCTCTTATTTTGACCTCCACGAGTAGATCTACACCGTTGGTTGTTGCCATCCAACGGCCACGCTCCTCCTCACACCCTCTAAAGAAGTAAAACCAAATAACGCAGGATTTTGTAATGTAGTTTTGTATTGTGCAGGTGTTTGAATGAGATTCCTTTTTATGAGTTAGATTCTATACTTCATAATCGGCTATCGATCACTGGAACGATCGATAACGCTCTAGTATGGTACTGTAATGTTGTTGCCCGTAGGAGCTGCGAACCTTGTCCAAAGGAAGAAACTCGCTTATAGAAGAAATAAATCAGGTTTATAGTTAATGGAGCCACAGTTCTGAGGTTTGAACCTGGATTTTAATGGACCGAAGTGAATAGGAAGCAGGGTGTTAACCTCGGTTTAACCTACAGTCACTTACTGTTCAAAAGCCGGAAGCAGTTTTGATTGCACCGCTTTTGGTACGGGAAGGAAACCACTCAATGGAAAGCGATCTTGTAAAAAGATGCCACGTCGACGGGGCAATACCGCCTCATCGCTCCCTCATCACGTGTTAACTGTCGACTGTGGGCTCAACGCGATATTGACGTACGCCGTCCAATTTGAGGCTGGCTCATCGAACAGTGATCGCACTCAAAGGAGCTCAGGGGATAAACTAAGGTATGGCATGCGAATTTAATTGAAACCCGTCGATTGTGTATGTGGGCCCATAACCCAAAATCAATCGCCCTGGTCCCCAATGCCTAGTCAGCATACACATCAACACACATGCGGCACCAACTGATTGGGGCCGGTCTTGTTTGGTTGCTCGCATAGTCGTGAAATTCGGACCCAAAATTGTTATAGGGCAGATTTGATAAAAATTTCAGGTCACATTTGGGTTGATGTTAGCAGGCTCCAAATGGACCCAATACGCTTTATAGGGAAGATTTGATATAAATTTCGGGTCACATTTGGGCTGACGTCAGCAGGCCCCAATTGGACCCGATATGCTTTATAGGGCAGATTTAATAAAAATTTTGGGTCACAAAGACCCTGACGTTAGCGGGCTCCTTTTGTAACCTGAAATGGTTTATGCAACTTGGTTTTATCAGGAGTTTTGAAGTCCAGGGTATGTTATTTGATAAAGGGTGATTAAATGGTTTTTCAATTATACTGAAGAAAAAGCCGAAGGCTGGGAGTGACGATTCTCACGCCTTCAATTCATTAAAAGGAAGCCATCCATGGGTTCAATTTCCATGTCTCATCAATGCTTAAAAGGCATTGATGCCTCACGAGCCCTGTGCAACACTTCACATCAACAAGACACAATCAATAAATCACAAACAAAGAGTATCAGTGTCGAAGACAAAACATACAAGAACAAGAGATTGAAGACAGATCTATGGGGATTACGGCTAAGAATGATTATCAAAAGCCTAATCCTCCCAATTAAGACACAGTTAAAATAAAATCATAAGTGTTTTATTAGACAGAAAAACCTCCACCGCCACATCAGAGGCAAATTGATTCCTCCTGGCTACCACAAAGCCACATGTGCCTCAAAGCATTTAAACATAGGCCGAAGTTATTAATCAAGATCATATATTTTCCTCAGCGCAGCCAAAGAGTTAATTCTGCAAATAAACTTAATGACAAAATATCAGCAGAGTTACTTTAACATAACACAGAGCCTCAAAAGTCAATAAGAGCTCCCATCGAGCTTAATCTTAAATATAAAACAATTAATACAGACAGAAACATCTTTAAACTTCTTCATCGAGCCCCTCAAAGGCCGAGAAGCCATTAAGTCTGTATAAATTGACCCAGGAGATCTTTTATCAGATCCCACCTCCTCATTTTTCTATAAATATTACTAGAGAAGATGAGAGAGGGGTTGGTTGCTGAATTTTGAAATATACTTGAGCTTGAAACTCCTACTTGTAAATAGTGTTCACTGGCTCTTGAAGCTCTATTTGTGATAGATTAGTGAGTCTGGGAAGTGTAGATGATTGCTAAACTAAAGAATTGGACTTAAAGTTGTAACTGGTTTGGAGCATCAATACAAGCTGATTTATGGGATCTTGGTCTATGTCGATGGTGATGTTATTTCTTATTGTAAATTGTTACGTTATCTCTGTTTTCACTGTGTTCATCTTCTCTTATAAAGAATAGCATGCATAGAGTTAGGACCTACTGTATACCAGTACCCTTCTCTAACTGAAAAGCTTTATCTAAATGTTTTCTTCCAATCTGTGTTATTTGGGAATGATTTAATTTAGTTCAAGTAGTAGGAATGCTGGCATTCCCTCGTCCTCCTATTTAGCTAATTGTTATTCTTAAATGTTATTTTCATTTCATGTTAAGTAGAGAAAAACTAAGGAAGATATGGTGTGCCCTAGTCCTAGTTTTATCCCCAAAGACTGTCTGAAAGTTTCCCTTGGAATGTGCTGAAAGCTAGCTAGTTTTGAAGTACTTACCAGATCTCAAGCCATTCTTTGTTATATTTTTTTTTTTCTTGAAAGTTACCTAGTAGAGAAAAGCTAGGAGAGGATTTGTGGTGAGCCCAGCACGCTAGTTTTCTTCTCCAACAGTTGCCTTCAAGTTTCCCTTTGTTTTAAAATTTTTTCTATTGAAAGTGCATCAAAAGCAGGGTAGTTTAGAAGTACTTACCTGATCTTAGATTACTTTTATGTCTCTCTTAAGTGTATGTCAAAAGCAGGCTAGTTTAGAAGAACTTACCAGATCTTGGGCTGCTCTTTGTTTTTCTTCTGTTTAATTCCCCTTCTCATTGTTTCATTTCATTCCATAAATCAACTTTAAAGAGATGCTTCTTCATAGATGACTTGCCCCATGGACCACTCTTGAACCTGATTATTTCAACTAAACCCTATTATGAGTCCATAGCCCAATGGACTAAAACCTACAATTATCTATCTTCTTGGCCAAATCTTGTTCTGATTGCTTGCAACTTTACACCTTTGAAATTATTTTCATTAGAACTTTCCACCTCAAATACTAATCATGCTCAACCATCCAAAAAAGAAACAAACCCTTGGCCTTCATAGCTATCCTAACATCATTACCCAAAACTTCAAAGATAAATTCATATTTACACTTATTGGAGAGATCCCTCTTCGGATTTAGGAGGGCTAGATCCTAGAATCCCAAAGTGGTTGAAATAATGTTCTCCCTGTAGTCAGAATTTTTCCAATCTTGTTGATTACAGGGAGCTAACAATGCCAAGGGTAGGGAGCGGTAAATAGATGTCCTGGAGATCGAATTTCTTTGATTGGCTCCACCGACAGCTGATCGTCGTGGAGGACTGGCCCTATTCTGGTACAGATTTTACTAGTGATCTGGACCTCCCACTCCTAAAGGGAGATGATTGGGACGAAGATTTGGGTAAGACTCATTTTTAATTTTCATGAGTATTATGAATTTTTTTTCTATGTATTTTCTGACATTAAATCCATGTATTTGCAGATGTCGACCCAGAGAGACCCGCGGGCATGTCTCCGATAGCGAGGTGAATTCCTCATGATTTCGACCCTCATGGTGAGGGAAGCGAGGAAGAGGAGATTGTGTGCAACCTAGAGGAGATCACCCATGGAGTCCCGAACTATGCACGATTTGATGATGTTCCTCGCACCTACCAGAGACATACCGTCGGGGTGACAAGTTGTACTCATCGCTTGCTGAGGTAGCTTGTACGGGTAGTGACATGCTATCATGAGAATCACGCCAATTAGACACCAAGGTTTTATACTTGCATTTTTTGAGAGACATAGGGTCTTAGGATGTAACATAAACACACATATATATTTTTTTGAATGTATGATGCACACTGATGCAAACAAACGATATATATATATATATATATATATATATATATATATATATATATATATATATATATATATATATATATATATATATATATATATATATATATATATATATATATATATATATATACAGCTATTTTCCTATATGAATCTTTTGTACATTATGATGATTTTACAAATTACACAAATTTTTATCTAATACAATGTTAGCCACTGTATTAGTTAATGCATTCATTCGTCTAGGAATATGTTGATATGTGATCAAATCAAAATTTCTTTCCAACAAATTAATACGTAAATACAATCTCAAAATGTATGGGTTTCTAACTGAATAGTGACCATTGAGTTGCAAAACAACAAGCTGTGAATCTAGATTTACAAGCAATGTGCGTATGCCAAGATTTATTGCCGCGGTTAATAGTTGAAGGACAACAATATATTCAGCGACATTGTTTGTAGTTCGTCCTATAAAAATACCTTGTAGTTCTATTAATTCACCAGCAAGATCATAGATTAACCAGGCTGCCGAAGACAAGTTCCTGGTACTACGGGAAGCACCATCCATGAAACCAACATAAGGGGTAATAGAAATCTGCAGGAAATAAGCAAGACCCAAATAAGCAGGAAAATTCTCGCAAATCACATCAAATCAAAACATGTACAAAAATGAAAAAAACACCTATGTACACAACTCATGCATGAATGAATCACGCATAATACTTTTTAAGATGCAACCCATTTCTGGGTTGTTCTAACGGATGACCTTCATAATCAATGAGCTCATAGGCCCCATTCTGAAATAAAAGTTTAACAATGTAAATCCTATGCCACATGGGTTGAAATTTACCTCCCCCTAGCTTATCATGAGCTTCGTCATACAGGAGGACGAGATCTCCTTCAATGAAAGAACGAGGGGAAACTGATTGGTTAAAATGAGCTTTGACCCTCTTTTTCTGTGCTTTGATAACCAAAGCAGCAAAGAGGCGAGTTTAATCTAACCTTTTGAGATAAAGGAGACTCTCTTCTTCGGGTGAAATGTTTAGCAGTAATTCAACAACCAACTTGAGCGAAGGTATTTCACTTTCAATCAGAAGAGTAGCTTCCAAACCATAAACCAGCTGAAAAGGGGTGAATGTAGTTGCACTCTTAACTGAGGTTAGGTACACCCAAAGATATGAAAATAACATGAGATTCAAATTGGATTTATGGATCCCAATTGTACGTTGAAGCATGGTAACAAGAAATTTGTTCATGGCTTCAACCTGGTCATTGACCTAAGGATAGTACGGTGTTGAGCTGTCGTGACGTAGACCCAACTTAGAAGTCAACTTGGTAACCATGTAATGCAGAAAATGGGAACCATGATCGGTGATGATGGCTTGAGGGACACCAAACCTAGCAATGATATGATTGAATATGAATTGAGCAGTTGTCTTGCCATCAGCGGCAAGTGTAGGCATTGCTTCGGCCCATTTGGTGAAGTAGTCCACGGCTACGATAATATAAGCATGCCACCCCACCGAGTGAGGGTTACACATCATAAAATTGATGCCCCACTTCGCAAAGGGACCAACAGTAATGACAGGATGAAGATGTATAGGCGGCACATGCATATTGCATTGATAAACCTGTCAATCGTGACATTTACGAACCACGACAATGTAGTCTTTGAAGATAGAAGGCCAAAAATAACCAGCATGAAGAATTTTTTATGCAGTGGCATAACCAGACATGTGACCACCACATGTGCCACTGTGACAATCATTGAGGAATTTCTCAACTTCCTCGAGGGTCAAACATCAACGGAGAATGGAATCCACTCCGACACGATAGAGGGTATCTTCAACTATAGGATAAGGTTCCAGTTGATGATGGATGCATTAGCAAGCATCCTTCGTCAAATCAGATATGAAAGTAGAATTCTGGAGATAAATGATGATATCACAATACCATGGATTGAGGGTGTTGATCAAGAAAAGCGTGTCGTCTAGAATGTATTCCTCAGAATGAGACAAAGGAGAGTCTGAAGGGAGGGAACAAATCAAATCAACAAAGACTAATTACTTCTTCGATTTGGCAGCAGTAAATTACAAATTGAATTCTTGGAGGATGAAAATCCACATTGAATATTTTCCCCACAACAATTTTCGAGATAATATATAGGTCATGGGGTTGCAATCGAAAATCACAGTCACTGTACGCAAAATAATATAGTGATGAAAATGCTGAACGACTTGAACCGTGGCTAACACTAACTTTTCGATGTGTGCATATCACATCTTAGGGACGATAAGGTTACGAGACAAGTAATAAATAACATGCTCATTACCATCATCATCGTCTTGTACCAGAACCATGGAAATTGTAAGGAAGGCGACGGCTAAATAAAGGGAAAAATCACGATGATAGTTAGGAGGACGCAATAGAGGAGCATTGACAAGCAACATATTCAGGGCCTCAAAAGAATTTTGAGCAATCTCCTCCCAACAGAATGGGATGCCCTGCTTTAACAATCGCATGTATCCTCTATCCACATCTGCATAGTTAGGTATTAAACGGTGTAGAAAATTAGCCTTTCCTTGAAAACTCTGCAACTGATGTAATGAGGAGGGAGAGGGGGGATTGATAATATCATCAACCTTGAGTGGATCGAGGCAAATTCTGTCTTTGGATATGATAAACCCTAAGATTCTATCGGAATCAACGCAGAAGATGCATTTGTGTGGATTAAGCCAAATATTTTAATATCAACAACGAAGAAAATCTGACGAAGATGGTCAGGATGGTCCATGCGCTTAGCTGAATGAGCGAGAAGGTCATCCAGATAAGGTTGAATGATGTGTCGAATATCGTGAAAATCATATGACATCGTTCGCTGAAATGTAGCCCCAAAATTCTTTAAGCCAAAAGGGAGCTTCTTATATGTGAAAGTACTACAAGGACAGATAAAGGCAAACTTATGTTGATCAGTCATAAGAATGTAAATCTGATTGTAACCAGAAAAACCGTCCATTAAGGAAAATATCTCACTCCCATCACAGTCATCAATGATATGATCGATAAAGGGAGTGGGATAATTATCCTTAGGACAAGCTCGATTAATATCACGATAATCAACATAGACATGAATAGTTCCCTGCTTCTTATCTACAGGAACAATATTAGAGACCCATTCTGTCAAAGGAATCGGATAAATAAAACCAGCTCTAAGATTTTTTTCCACTTCAACCTTAATGGCAGTAGCTTTTCTAGGGTGCACCAGATGAAGGGGCTAACGAATAGGTTTCGAACCTAGATAAGTAGGAATTTCATGCACCACTATACTAGGATTAATGTCGGGCATTTCTTCATAGGACCATGAAAATACATCATGAAACTCGTGTAAAAGGCTAGTATAAACTTGGACTTCATTAGAAGAACAAGTAACCCCAATATGGATGTTCTCGATAATTCCCAGTTTAACGAAAATGTCAATAGGCATTTTCTGTGTAATTTTACTCAAGTTAACTTCTGTAAAGACGTCATGTTTCAAAACAGACAATTGAAGCATAGGAGAAGGAACCTGAGATACAAAATGATCAAGACAAGTAGATATGGCCCTGAATCTAGGCATAAACAAGGAACGATGATGACCATCATTCCACGACAGATCCTCAAGAGACATGGTTTCCACGATGGCCTCATCGGAAGGAAACATTTCTTTCAATGGATCAGGTGAATCTGAATCACCAAGCCAGGGGGATTGAGAATAAATGTCAAGAGACATGCTCAAAGGAGCCCAATCAGAGGATGGACGTTCCAAAGTAGCAATGAGTTCACAATAATCAATCTTAATCATACTCAAAGACATTGAATCTCTTAAGGAATCATTCTTTTCGAGGGAAGGAATAATCCACGGGTCATCAGACTGAGAGATTATATGAATCTGAATAGTATTCGGTGGAGGAAGAGGAAAAGTACCCATGAGGACAGGATCTTTAAAAAGACCCATCCCTACGCTCTCATAGGGAGTAGGAATCTGATCCATATACAGAACGTTGTTCTCGGAAGAAGAGGCAAATAAAGACAATTGATCAATAGTAACAATCTTTACTTCATGCGGAAATTTCAAAACACGAAAGAGAGTGGACAGAACATGTAACATGGCATGAGTCCAACTGCGACTGAGGAGAAGATTATAATTGAGCTTAGCATCAATGACTTCAACCTTGACGTTGATTTTCTTCCCTTTCAAAGTAATTGGTAAAATAGAGAGAACACCTAAAGGTTTTGATTCTCTTCCATCAAATGCTTCTAGGGAATTTGGTGATGAATTCAGGGTTGGAGAACCAATATCTTTCCAACACAAAGATGACATGACACAAGTTGATGCACCTTCGTCCACAACTGCTCGATGGATGTCAAGACCATTAATAACAACTTGAATAATGAGTGCAATCTGATGCGGAAGTCATGGAACAAAATTCTCTAGATCGAAAGCAAGAAGGCTAGTATCGGCAGGATCAATCCCACCAATTGCCAATAACAAAGCTTTTCGCTGCAACAGATAGCTCTGAAGTACTTCTAACACGAAAATTGCAGATTACGCTTGAGCCAAATCCCAAAAAATATTGTAATGGTGAGCGGCACGAGCATTGGGATTATAAGAAGACTTACAGAGGACACCTTTGGAAGGTGGTCGCACAACAGATTCAACATTGGGCCTTTCAATTTCAAGAGGACCAGTAACAGGCGGAGGAGGATGACCATCAGCGATCTCCTTCCCCATGGCCTGATGAGATCCAGTATAATCTTTTGACCGAGTAGCAACAGAAACGGTGCCAGAACCATTCATCATGAACACGTGAGAACCAAATGGGGCAGAGGACTAAGGTTTCTCTACCATCTGAGTCTATTGAGATGGGAAAGGTTCTTCAAGAACAGTCAGAGTTCCGTGGGTGCATTTGAGCAATCAGCTCACTTTGGATCGTCGAGGACAGTCCTTGGTGAAGTGCTCTTCATCACAAGTCAAACAAGGGTACTTTAGTTTGCATTGAGAACCATCGCCAGCATGAGATTTCTAAGAATCCTATTTCTGGGTATCGGCTTTGGCTTTACCTTTATCCTTATTCTTACATTTAGAAGCATTATCCATAGGATTGGCTTGAACAGCATTAACCTTTGTGGGTTTACCAGAATTCGAAGTAGACTGAGAAGCAACAGTATTGGAAGAAGCGAACTTCAACTTCCTAGTGTTTGAAGAAGATGAAGACTTCTGAGAAGTTTGAGAAACAGAACCAATAATACCATCGATGGATGGAGTCGTTGGTGGTTTAGAAGTTCCACGTCGGGGAGCATCAGGAAAGATATCATATAATGTGCCGGACTGAGAGTACACAAGATCAAGGTACTGGTCATAAGCAATGGCTTGTTCCTCGATTACACATGCCCCCATAGTGATGTCTTTAGAAATCTGATTGACAAAGGAGGTAGTGAACCAATGAGTTAGAAGCTGATCAGGAATTTCAAATTTTATCATGCGACGACGACGTCGCCACTCATGAATATGATCCGAGATATGAGTAGCTCGGTCTTGTTTCAATGAAGTGAGAAGGTGTGTCCCAGTATCATAACAGACTGGTAACTGAAAATGCGTAAGGAATGCCATGGCTAAAGAATTGAAATCTTGGAGGATGCCACGAGATAGCTCAATGTACCACTTTGCAGCGGCACTAGTAAGAGTTCGCTAGAAAAGACGGAGTCTAATAGAATTGTCAACCCAAGAGTTAGAGGAACACCAAAAATGGTAAGTCATAACATGTGCTTGGGGGTCTTCACCATACTTTCCCTCAAATTTAGGACAATCACCAGGAATCTTGGTTGGAACCAGAGGCCAATACGAGTTATGAAGAATGGGATCATTCGTCAACTTTGACACATCAGGTGATTCCAACGTAGCAATAAATAGTAATTGAGTGTTGAAAGTCATCGAATGCCTTTGAGGAGGACCTACATGTACATTCCACCCAGTCCGAGATGGATTTTGTCCCCATACATTCTGTCCTGAAGGATTTGGATCATAGGGATTAGATTCAGAATAAGTCGATTGATACTAGGGTTGAGGACCAGGATATTGAGTCAGAGTAGACCACTGAGGCCCTTGATGAGCAGCGTATAGAGTCTGTTGTGGAATGTAAGCATGGCTTTGAGGTTGATGATAGACAAGTTGATTTTGAGGGTAAGGAACCTGAGGCGCACTATATACCGGTTGATACAAACCTTGAGGTTAGTAAGTGCCTTGCGGTTGAGTAGGCGAACCCAGTTGAGTAGGTTGAGCAAGTGGCTGAGCGAGTAAAACTAGATGACTATAAAAAAGTAAAACGGGCTGTTGAAATGATGGAACCGACTGAGGATCAGGTTTAATTGGTTGCTGAGGGCCACCGGGTTGGCCTTGTGGGAAAGGTTGGCCTGATGGTTGTGATGGACCTGGTTTTCCCTGATAACTAGGTTGACCCAGGGAAGAACCATAGGGTTGTCTTGGTTGCACAAAATTCAGGCCATATTGAGCATGTGGCTACTGTTGTGGTGCAACAGGTTGTCCCTGTGGTGGGTAGATTTTCCCCCCAGGAGCATAAGATATTCCTGGTTGATTCGAAAGCTGGCCAAAAGTACCGGAGGGTTGTCCATGTTGGGCCAAAGGTTGCTCTTGTAAGGGTTGGCCTTGTGGACTGTATGGTTGTCCCTGTGGACCAGAGGCAGAGCCCTGCTGAGCTAAAGGTTGTCCCACAGGGGGTTTTCCTTGCAAGCTAAAGGGTTACGCATGCAAGGTAGGGCTAAAATGAGAAATGGTCTGATAAGGATCAGTAGGAGGCAAATAGATCGGATTACCATGTTCATCATAATGAAGTGGATATGAATAAACATGGTTACCAACAACATCATAGTGATGATAAAGAGGATTAGCAGGAGCCTGAGGCTGTTAGGAACCCTGAGAGCTCTGCTGCTGAACATCCAACAGATACTCTTCAAAAGTAAGACCACCAGGAATCACAGGGGTAGTGGACACAACACTAAAATCAGGCGTGGCCTCCTTCGAAGGAGAATAACATCGGTGAATATCCAACATCTGCTCGTCAAACACATAGGTAGAAACCATAGGTGTAGTAGAAGTAGACGGGATTTCCATGGCACGGGTTTGTGAGCTACCTGGGCCAGGATTAACAAGCCACGTAGGATTGAGAAAAATAGACCTGCGTGTGTGAAAATATCTTGATGACTGATGGGTAACAATAGGTGTGGATGAAGCCACATAGATCGTCGGTTGTACTGGAACATATGTAACAGTAACCAATGAACCAGGTGTCGAAGGCGATAGTCCTAACAAAGGTAAGACCAAACTCTAAGGAGGAGTTACCGTACTATATTGTGCAATGGAGGCAACACCAAACATAATCTAACTCAAGGACCAATAGCCAGGAAGAAGTGACACTGATGGTGGAGAAGACTGAGTAGAAACATGAGGGACATCTTTCGAAAAAAGCTAATATTCTCCTGTAGAAATAGGCATTCCTTCACTACCAACAAGACTAGATGAGTCCATGTCTAACTCTGCCGTAAGATCTTCAAAAAGACAACGAGGACTAGGAAAAAATGGCGAGCCTGACGTAAGAGGAGGAAAATCTCCTTCTTCCCCAAAACCATACCTAGCACCAAAAGGAGGCCAAATAAACTTAACTGGCTCTTCAAGAGGAGATCGAGTAGCAAGAGGCAAGATAGATGGGAAAATAGGCTGCAAGGACTCGGCAGACCTAGTGGACTGAGGAGTTTCAAAAGAAACGTCTGGGAAAGAAATACCACTAGGAGGCAGTGAGGATGACGAAACCGGTGGTTCTGCCACCATGACCGTATATCAAAATAGAAAGGAAAAAACAGAACCAATCAAGGACTCCAAGATCAAAACCCAGGAAAAACAACAGGAAAAGTAATAAAAATTTAACGAGCATGTGATCGTAGGTGATTAATTTTATGACACTGAAACCATATTTTGTTGTTTCATTTTTAAAGAGTTGAGAAACAGGCCAAAGATGATTCTAGTCACTTTCAATTTTTAACGAGTGTGAAAGGAAAAGTGCCCGACGATCTCCTCTCTTTTTAAAGAGTCATGAAAAGATCAAAATGACTACTGTGGAATAATAAGCAAGAGGGTATACTAGGTTTCAGTGAACTTCCATATACACCTTGGTGATCAAATGAAGCAGAAATGACAAGGGACTTAACATACGCGCATGTAATCTCCCTGAATGTTGTGTTCGGTGTATCACGGTTACAAGGTGGTAGACTCAGCTTCCTATGGATAAAAGGATTACAACCTAGAAGGGTCTCCCTTTATATACTCGATGGTACAGGGAGCACAAGTCCGTACTAGCGCTGTCTAAAGCCAAATGGCGAACAACAACTACTAGGTTTTAAGACGCCGGAACATGTCTCTTGCCTATACCACTAAAATTGTTTCGTTAGGTTTCAATGCTTCCTTAGGTTAATTAAATAAATCTTAAATTTGATCTTGGATTATGTTTCAGTTTTAAGTTCCTATCGATTTCAGATCGTAAAAATTCCTAAATGCAAGATATATGCAAATGAACATCATTTTTGATTCAATGAATGCTAGTTATGAGAAGGATAGAGATCTTGAAAACAAAATCAAACAATGAGACTATGCAAAGAAATCCACTAATTCATCTAACAAACTATAACGAAAATGAAGCTATTTCCTAGATAATCAGATGCTAGTTATGTAAAAGAGTATTTCACTTTCTATGCAAAGAAAGAATGCAGAATATGTTTTTTTTATTTTTCAATGAAAAGAAGTACATGATGCACTAATTACATGAAAAATGAAAACAAACACTAGCTTTAGTGTTGCGTAGGAATCAAAATTGAAATACTCAACAAAACACGAAACAAACACAAGAAATCACTCAAACTAATGTCACAATCTTTCAAACCAAGAGAAAGTTTTCAAAATGATCCAAAACAAGCAATGTAATCTATGCTTGAAGCAATAAGGCAAAGATCAAATCAAAAAAATGAAATGACTCTGCAACCAAAGAAATCACTCAAAACATCAAGAAAAATAAGTGCAATCAAGCCACAAATGTGACTAACAACAATCAAACTGACTTCATTTTCGAACAAAAGTTTCAGTGCACTAGGAAACCTAGAAAACCTAAGGCCTCAACTGACACTGATAAGAAGATAGACAAAAAACTCAGAGAAGCAAGTTGATAGTAATTAAAACAATCCCAAAGGCATAATTATGCATAAAACATAACCCAGAAGCAAGCACATTTGACCAAAAGACTCATCAAGGAGGTCAAACCAATTCCTACAGGGGTTGGCATGACTGTAAGTCTGTAATTTGCACCATACAGGGGTTGGCGTAACTCCAAAAAGAGCAACCTGCACCAATTGGCATGACCATTCAGAGGAAAAGTGCGCCAAGCTAGATAACTATGGGAAAAATAGGAAAAACCAAAACCTAATGAGTAGAGGTCAATCTTGACACTCTGGAGCTAAAAAAAGGATGGAAATTAAGCAAGAAAACTAGAAAAGGCCGATAACTAAATCAATAATTGAAAGTGGCCCAACAAAATGAAATTAAAAAGTTGCATTGATCCCTAGTGGAGTCGAGAATTTGTTATGCAGGTAAATCCTCTCTGCGGACAGAGACGATCCCTCTAGACCTAGAGTGGGTCTATAAACAAAGGGACATGCTAAAGTGTTGCTTCCTAATTATTGAATGAACAAGGGACACGGTAGATTGACCTACCTGGAGTCCAATGCTGTTGTTGTTGCTGTAATAGTGGTGTCCTCTCGATCTTGCCTCGGCAAGTCACAATCCATTCGCCATTATGCTTGGATACCTGCACATAGAACAAGAAACAAGAACATCATACAATATAGCAACATTTCATTCATAACTATTAACCAGGAAAAGAGGGCTAAACATATTGTGTTAAACAAACATCATAACACAACAATGGAACCAAACAATAGTCATTTATATAAATGAATAGAAGGAATAGTTACAACCAATGCTTTGACGTCGCAGTCTCCTCCAACAGGGTTCAGGCGAAGCGGTTCTCAGATGTTCATCAAGGAATTCGTACGGGATGAAGACATGGACTTAAGCTCTCTCAGAATTCATGGACTCAAGCTTCCTCAATGTAATTCCTTCTTATTCTATCTTCTCTAGTCAATCAGCTATAGTATGTCTAATTCTCCAAGTACAACTAGCTAGTTTTAAGAGTGATAGTTTCTTTTATAGAGGAAAAGGAGGAGGTTAGGATCCCTACAAAGGTGGGAGGGAGGCCTATCCTTTAGGGAGTTCCCATAAGAGGTGGAAACCATAATCCTAAAGGAGGTAGTCCATCGTTTATCAATTCAACCACTCCCAATGACTCATCCTCGAGGTGGATGGAGTGAAATCTCTGCCTATATTTTTAAAAAAAATTCCATAAACAGCTTGGCGTGGGTGGCAAACCGGGACATAGTGCTAGCTGGAATGGGGCCCAGTGTTAATCTTCCTCTTCGGCGCAAGGGCATAACTGATTACCCGTGCCAAGGAAAAAACAAGGGTTTTTGAGTCTCTGCTTAGGGAATTGTAAATAGAAGTAATGATATTCTCATGTAAAGGGACACAATGATGGTTTTTACAAGGCATGATATTGCTTATTGATCACAGAAATGACCCTCCAATGGGCGAGATGGGGATTGCAGGGACAATGAAAAAATGCTGTGTAACACCCTGCTACTATCCATCTCATGGGGAAATTTTCCGATCTTATGATTGATCAACCTTTGTTGACTAAATATAATGACCCAGGGAACCCTATAGTGACTGTCCATATTGACAATCATCCCATAACCAATACTTTGATTGATCTAGGGGCAACTATTAATGTCATGACTAAATACCTCTTCATCTCTCTAGGACTTCATGGACTTAGAAATACACCCATAGTGCTTGAATTAGAAGATAGGTCCTGTGTCAAGCCCGAGGGAATGATAGAAGATATGGTAATCACTGTGGCTTCCTAGAACTATCTGGTTGACTTTCTTATTTTACAAACCAAATCCAACATGGGGGGGCATCCTTTAATCTTGGGAAGGTTGTGGCTGGCCACTACAGATGCATATATCAGATGTTGGTCCAGATTTATGGTGATGTCAGATGGACAGGTCACTCAGAACCTGAACCTTTATCCCCCAACAAAACCTCAGATGGATTCGAGTAGTCCCTGGTGGGACGAATTTACACCCGAATCTGATCTTTTCCTAGCTCATATCACGCTTGGAAAAGCACAATATTTTAAGGATGAAACAGAGGATTATATCATTAATCGTTTTATTAGTAATTCACTCCCTATTGCCTCCATTAGAAATTTGGGAGAATAAGGTGAGGTATATGACGTAATTATTGAAAATTTGTAAACATTCCCGCATACTATCAGTAGTCCCATTGAAATTGTACGTGGAAAATGTTTAAACATCAATCATAACCTGACTGCTAAAAAAAATAGATTGTTGATACATCTGTTACAGAAATAAAAAAAGGCATTTGCATGGGACTATATAGATATGAAAGGGATCCATCCTGGCCTATGCAATCACCACATTTACCTTAAAGATTACTACAAACCAATTAGACAACCTTAGCGCCGAATGAACCACACACTTAAGGAGATAGTGAAATAAGAATTTCAAAAACTCCTTAATGCTAATTTGATCTACCCCATTTGTGACAGCTAGTGGGTGTCCACACTTGTCATAGTTCCAAAAAATAATGGAAAATGGAGAGTCTGTGTTGACTATAGAGAGCTTAACAAGGCCACTCAAAAGGACCACTTTCCTTTACCATTCATTGATCAAGCATTGGATACTATTTCTGGAAAAAAAATATTTTCATTTCTAGATGGGTTTAGTGGCTATAATCAAATACATATTACCCTAGAAGACCAAGACAATACAACCTTCACTTGCCCATGGGGTACTTTTGCATACAGAGTCCTTCCCTTTGGCCTTTGTCATGCACTAGCAACCTTTCAGAGGGAAATATTGGGTATTGTTTCTGATCTTTTGAATGATTGTTGTTATAGGTCAATTTGGGAACCATTCCCAATGACCTAGTTAACTGGGCATCATCTCCAGGACCGATGATCAAGGGTCTATAATTCCCTAACATCTCAGTTGTTATATGCCCTAAGACAAGAAACAACATGAATCAAACAAGACTTTCATCAAGCAAGGATTTTCCATAGTTTGAAGCTTATTATTAAACATGTGGGAGCTCACTAACGCAGGCTCTAAGGGGCCTAAGTGCATTGCATATGCAGGTAGCCCCATTCAAGGCTGCTCTGCAAACCACTTCCCAACATTCAAAGGTGCGTTGGTCACATTGGGAGTGAAATTCTCATTGTTCTGGAATCTCCACTTGGCCAGTGTCTTCTAGAAGGGTTCACATGTGTCAAGCTTTAGATCCAAGTGTCCATTTGACATCTACATGAATGGAAACATGTCTTGCCTATTTTTGGAATGTTATTGATTACAAAACTACCTACAGTTCATCTATAAATTGAACACAGATCTAAGTGTTTGGGGGGAAGAATTTGAGTAGGAAAATGCTGGAGAATTTTCAATAGAGAGTTTGATTTTTGGAGCCGCTGCTGGAGAGACTTATGCTGTGATGAGACTTGGGAACTCTGTTGGAAGGTCACTTCAAATCAGTCACTAGGTTGTAACCTCTCCTTCTATCATCAATAAAGAGTACTTCTTTTTTTTCCCTACATGCATCCATGTTTACTTCGAATTTCCATATTGCAAGATCTTAGTTGATGAATGTAGTTTATGCTTAACTGATTTAGCTAACTAGCTTAAACAGATATCTATATTATTTCATCTTTTGTTGTTTCATTTTTCTTTCTTGCAATAAGCATTCATCTATTTGAAATCGCTTGAATTTGAAGTTGTAGTGGAAGCGACAGAAAGGAGCCATTTGGAAGCAACTGAAACAAGTAAGCATTCAATCCTCTCTGTGTATCTGTTTTGAGTTAGGAGAAACATTAGTATATTCTTTCACCTGGTGTTCTAGGTTAGGCTAGGTTACAACCTAGTGACTGATTTGAAGTGACCTAGTAGCTGTTTTACATAAATATTAGACTTTTTCAGAGCTTAATTTGCAAATTTAGTGAGCCAAACAGTAGCTTTTTCTTTTCTTACTGCGCTCAATGCACCCTTGGTCAGGGCACAGTACTTTGCATAGCACTGTCTCCCTTGTCAACCTACGTTGCATAGCACTGTCTCCCTTTGGAGACTATGTTGGCTCCTGAAAGAGACCAAATCCCCTTGAATCTGATTTTGTACTTTGCTTCAGTTTTGTTTGCTGATTTGTTCTGAAAATTTTAATGCTCTATTGACCAATAACTCTATATATTTATTCTCCTTTGATTGAAAATTTTTTCAGTGTTTTTTTAAAAACGTTTTTCATTATCATTGACAAGTTGATTTCAAAGTATTTTTTATGGTTGCATTAAGAATCGTTTGCTTTCGAAATAGGAAATTTTCGTAAAATATTCATTTCCTTGATAGGAGAAATTGTTGTTGAAGTCCTCATTTTTCCTTCAAAAGAGAAATTTTTGTTTGTATTCTTCGTTTCTCAAAAGTAAAAAGTATTTCGATTATTGATCTAGTGTACCTAGTTTCTTTTCTGCATTCATAAGATTAAGGAAACTGAAAAGAAAAACTTGCATTTTCATGTAGGATTGTGTGTTTTTTGCAAAAGGAATATTAGGAAATCTGCATTTAGTTTGTGATTCATTGATTTTATTTTTGTTCATTGATTTTTTTTCTCACAAATTATTTTCTCTCTTTCCAAGAAACTAGAGTTCTCTTACCTTAGTAACTAGGTTCTTCATTGAAAAAGCTGAAAGTGAAAATTTGTTTATCATTCTTAGCTGCATTTTAGGAATTTTATATACATCATCATGGTCAACCTGAAAGGAAAACTGTTAAGAAAGATCAACATAAAATAAATCTCAATTTACTTAACAATGCTTTGGAACATTAACGATAACATTTAGAAGGTCTAGGCTAGAGACATGTTCCGACGTTGTAAAACATAATAGCTGTCGTTAACTTGTCTGCGATACATTCCGAGTGTGATACCTCACTCCATGTACATAAGTATATCATAGCTCGTCCACATACTTTTGTGTATATCGGGCGGTGTTACAGTACGATAAGTATAAAGGGGTTCTCTCACCATGCGGTTTCACATCAGATAGCGCTAATACGGACTTGGACCTCCACGTACCTTTGGGTATATTTGGGAGGAAAAATTTTAGGTGTTATCCATCCATAGTGAACGCAATCGGCCACCCTAAAATTGTGATACAACGAACACAACATTCGGGGAGATTACCTGCCCATACTTCTTGGTTCGCTAGGAGGTATTCTGCAGTTCACAATTTCTTGGTAAACCCTTTTGCCTAGCATTACCCTCTTTTTTTTTATTTGTTTTTGGATAAAATAAATTAGTAATCATGGAATAACATAATCCTACCCCCCATCGTTCGTGTAGATGAGCTTTGAAACCACATTTACCACCGGAAGTTATTTCTGGTAGGCGAAGGCAATCACGATCTGCCGGATCAAGTACAATTTGTACCTTTGGTGAAACATCATCATTTAAACCGGAGTTAGCTCAAATTGTTTCCGCACATCTCGGTTCATTTACTGTTGTTGAAATGGAGTATTCACAGCTACACGTGGTCACGATCCATTCAATCGCTGAGACCATACCTCCTGGACCCGAAGTTGTTCAATCATAAATTGATTCAGATCCTGTCTCTTATTTGCCAGCAAATCTGAATCCTGAACAGCCGGAATTTTTTTCCTACCTTGGTCACTCCAAAAATATCTGTAGCCATTGAAACTCCTATATCACACAGTCATTCGTCTGAAATATATTTTGGGCCTGATGGTGAAGTTCTTCCTCCTAGTTTAATCACGATTGAAGAAATCCCACAACCGGATACACCTTTAAGTCAAACCCACTTTGGGGGAGACATTTACCTGTACCAGTCATTTCCTAATCGTTTCCATCTACTTTTGTTTATCCCATTGCCATTCAGTCTCTCATTGATTTTGGAGAGTATAAATTTGGTCATAAAACTATGTATGAACCAAAATCTTCAGTTGGGTCTGCTGATCCAATTACATCAGCTCCTACCCTTGCTACTCCGTCGATGTTCACAACTTCACCAGATTCATATTTTCACGGTGGCCCTTCGGTCCCCAACAGGCTAGAAATCATTGTCTGGCACCTTTTCTGGTCAATCTTCAAGACCATGGTCGTTACGAATGTCATCATCTGATGTTTTAACTGGTAGTACTATAATCAGTACTGAACGACTTGAATCATTACATCCATCATCAGGGCAGTATCAAGTCGGTCCTTATGGGTCAATTCCTTTAAGTACCATATCAACTGGACTCCCAGCATTTGGTGAACAATATTTTCCATCTTATTATCCTCCTTATGCTAGGGGGCAACCTATGGTCACCCAATATGACAATACTCAGTCACATTTTGGTCAAACTAATGTTGACATGAATTTTTGTCAATGGTAGCCCACTCTGCCTATCCAACCAAAAATGGTTGTCCAATCGTATCAACCAATTCAACCTGTTACACCCACTTCAATACCACTTGTTAATACATCTATACCCCTGTTACAGAATCAAAATCTTGTACATCAACCTTATCAGGCGAGTTCTTCAACTCAATATCAAAATCCTTTGGTTAATCTACAACAACCTGTATCAGGGATCATTTATTCACAAGCTGGTCCACCATTTTATGGGATGTCACAAACACTTTCTGGTTATACATATCAATTGAATCCAACTTATACTAATTTGGGTTATAACATTGGTGGACAGAATCCTTGGCAGCCACAGGCACAACTTCCTCAAACTTCATATCAACCAGTACCATATCCAGGTTTTGGTCAACATACCTCTCAAGCGTTTGCCATGCAAAAAAACCCTTATCTGGGTTATCAAAAACAAATCCCATATCCTGGTGCTCAAAGACCTGTTGCCCAAGAAATTTCATCTTATCTTAGATATGCTCAACCTGACCTTAATAGACAATTACCTTTTGTTTCAACCTTGGAATTACCAGATTTAAACTGGTTAACCAATTATCCTATCAATTATGCTCCTTGGTGGCTGGTGATACCACATAAATTACCCTCTGACATTCCTAAATTCAATGGAAACCATAGAGAAGACCCATCAACTCATGTTATGACTTATCATTTATGGTGTTCATCAAATTCCCTAAATGATCATTCTGTTCAATTACGTCTTTTTCAGCGAATGCTCAAATGTTCGACAGCTAAATGGTACATTGAATTACCTAGAGCTTCTTTTGAAAATTTCACTGCTGTGGCTACTGTGTTTTTGACCCATTTCTAGTTAACGATTAGATATGAAACTGGAACAAAACTCTTGAACAACTTCAAACAGATTAATTCTACTTACATTTTAGATCATATTCATGAGTGGCATCACCGTCGACGAATGGTTAATACATTTTTCCCCAATCAGCTTCTTGCTTAATGGTTCATCAAATCCTTGTTACCATCTATAATAGAGGATGTGGCTAAAGGTGGCGTCTTCACAGAAGAGAAATTGATCACTTGTGCCCAATATTTAGACTTGATTTATACTCAGTCTGGCATGCTCTATGAGAAAATACCAAATGTGCCACGATCTAATTTCAATGTTCCTCCTCAAATAAAGGAGTCTCATGCCGGAGACGGCTTAACAGGCGCTATAAATACACACAAAACTATTGCATCTGATCCTACTCCTACTTCCAAAATCAATGCCGTCTCATTTGACAAAGGAAAAAGTGATAAGCAACCAGGAAGTAAGAAAAAGGGGAAATCAAAGAAAAATAAAACTTCTAACCCGCAAGAACGATCATCTGATCAACTGTGAGGACCACGGAAAAATTGTTATCCATGCATAATTTGTAACGAGAAATTTTTTGTTAGGGATTTTCCTCACCATGCTAAAGTCTCAAAAATCATCAAGACTCCTAATGCATCAGTTGTGTTGACAAACCCATTTCCAAATCCAGACACAAATTTGGTTGCTACGGATCCAGCTCTTAGTTCCCAAGTGTTAATGTTATCCACTACAAAACCTTCACAAGATATCTTGGTGTCGATGCGGAATAAATACTATGGTAGTCTAGCCACTGATCAACCTACTACCTCGACAACAAATCCATCTAATGAATCGGTACCACCTCGTGTTATTCCTGAATTGAAGATTAAGCCACAGAAGGGAGTAATTCATAAATCAACATACAATCCTCAAGCAAGAGCTGCACAAAATTATAATATAGTTGAATATTTGGCTCAATCCCCTTCAGCTATGTCTGCTCTTGAGGTATTACAATATTTTCCCTCCCAGAAGAAGGCTTTATTGTCAGCCATTGGTGGAATTGATCCAACTGTTTCTAATCTTGTCGTCTTTAATCATACGAGCTATGTGCCACAGCTACCTCCAGAATTTGCATTCTCCATCCAAGTAAATGTTCTCAATCACCTTGTTCATCTCACTATTATTGATGAGGGACCATCTACGTGCATTATGTCTCTAAACTGTTTGAAGTCACTTGGCTCGCCACGATTATCGCAATCATCAACGACGTTGAAGGCTTTTGATGGAAGAACATATAAACCTTGTGGTATTATCAATAACCTACAAGTTGAATTAGGGGGAAAGACAGTAAGTATTTATGTTGAGGTTGTTGACAGACCCCTTAACTATAATATTTTACTTGGAAGACCATGGGTATATGCGATGACTGCAATTGTTTCTATATATTTTAGAATGGTTTATTTTCCTCATAATGGTACTATTACAGTCATTAATCAATTATCCTTTTTTTCCTCCGCTTTGCAGGTAACTGGAAGCGTTCCGTATATTCACTTACCCCAACTAGAAATCCAAAACATTGGTGTAGGACTCTTAAAGGATTCCACTCTTATGGGAACCTTTGCATTACCGCCACCCATGACGTCAACAAAAATTGCAAGGATAGAGATCTACTACATGATCTCTTTCACTCTATCTGGCTTAAGGTACAGTACGGGTGATTTTGATATTTCTATGTTGGATGATGTTTTACTGCTCAACCCTATAGAGCTACAATAGAAATAAATCTATTCAGCTTGGGCGGAAAATCTGAAATTAGCATCGCCGAGTGTTTGGGTTGATCATTCATTAGATTTTGGTACTCCATCTGATCCATTTTCCTCAAAATTTTTGACAGATGAAAATATTTTGGAAGCTATGATGGCAGAAGGAGAACCATGGGAATATTTTCATCATCGTTCCCATCTTCCTGATTATGAAGATAATAATCTCATTGAACTATATCAACCATCCATTCTGTTAGTTCCCTATAATAAAAAAGATTGGCAAAAGTCCGACCGCAGGAAGAAACATCATTTCAACCACTTTGGGATTCTAGGATCTAGCCCGCCTGAATCCAGAGAGGGATCTCTCCAATAAGTGCAAAGATGGATTTGTCTTTGAAGTTTTGGGTAATGATATTAGGATAGTTATGAAGGCCGAGGGTTTTGTTTGTTTTTGGATGGTTGAACATGATTACTGTTTGAGGTGGAAATCTCTAAATGCAAAGAGTTTCAGAGGTGTGAAGTTGCATGCAAATATAACAAGCTTTGGCCAGGAAGATAGATAATTGCAGGTTTCAGTCCATTGCGCTATGGAGTAATAATAGGGTTTAATTAGAACAGCAAGAGGCAAGAGTGATCCATGGGGCAAGTCATCTATGTCTAAGGATCTCTTTAAAGTTTGATTTATGGAATGAAACGATACAACAAGAAGGGGAATTAAACAAATGCAGAACAAAGAGTGGCCCAAGATCTAGTAAGTAATTTTAAACTAGCCAGCTTTTGACATACACTTAAGAAAAACATGAAAGTAAACTAGGATTTGGTAAGTGCTTTTAAACTAGCCAGCCCTTGATACACTTTCAATAGAAAACATTGAAAAACAGGGGGGACACAAATGATAACAAGGAATGGTCTAAGATCTGGTAAGTACTTCTAAACTAGCCAACTTTTGACACATTCCAAGGGAAACTTTCAGTCAGTCTTTGGGGATAAAACTAGGACCATGGCACACCATATCTTCCTTAGTTCATCTCTACTTAACTAATACTAAACATAACATTTAAGAATAATATTCAGCTAAGAAAACAAGACGAGGGAACGCCCGCATTCCTATGCTTAAACTGAATTAAATCATTCCCAAATAACACAAATGGAAGAAAATGTTCAGATAAAGATTTTCAGTCAGAGAAGGGTACTAGTATATAGTAGGTCCTAACTCTATGCATGCTTTTCTTTATAAGAGAAGATGAACATAGTGAAAATAAAAACAAAATAACAAGTTACAATGAGAAAATCATCACCGTCAACATAGACGAGGATCCCATAAATCATCTTGTATTGATGCTCCAAACGAGTTACAACTTTAAGTCCAATTATTTAGTTTAGTAATCATCTATTCATCTCAGCCTAACTTATCTATCACAAGCAGAGCTCCATGGGCCAGTGAACACTATTTACAAGTAGAAGTCTCAAGCTCAATTACGTTTCAAAGTTCAGTAACCAAATCAACATACGATTTCTCGTCTTCTACAGAGATATTTATAGAAAAATGAGGAGGTGAGATCTGATAAAAGATATCCTAAGATAATTAATACATATTAATGACTTCTTGGCCTTTGAGGGGCTCGATGAAGAAGTTTATAGGTGTTCTTACTGTATTAATGGATTTACATTTAAGATTAAGCTCGGTGGGAGCTTTCATTGACTTTTGAGGCTCTGTGTCATGTTGGAGTAACTCTGCAGATATTTTTGCATTAATTTCTTCTGCAAAATAAAATCTCTGGCTATGTTCGAGGCAAATATCTAATTTTGGACCATAACTTCAGCCTCTGTTTGAATGCTTGTAAGGCACAGGTGGCACAGCGGTAGCTGGGAGGAATCATTTTGCCTCTGATGTGGCGGTGGAGGATTTTTTGTCTGATAACACTTATGATGTTCCTTTAACTGTGTTTTAATCCTGGGGATTAGGCTTTTGATAATCATTCTTAGCCATAATCCCCAAATCTGTCTTCAATATTTTGTTCTGGTATGTTCTGTCTTTGACACTGATACTCTTTTAATTGTGTTTTAATAACACAGTGTCTAGTTGATGTGTAGGTTGCGCAAGGCTCGTATGGCATCAATGCCTATGAAGTATTGACGAGACGTGGAGTAGAGCCTTTTTAGTCCTTTTCCCTTTGATAACCGGAAAGGCCAGAGGATCATCACCCTCGGCTTTCTTTTCCTTTATGTTATGGGAAAAACCTTCGAAACCTGCAAAATAAACAAAACATTATGAAATCCTGTGTTTTTGGGAAAGACTGCTTCAGAAGGTGTAGGGAAGAGCATGGCCGTTGGATGGCATCATCCAACAATGGAGATCGGCTAAGAGAAGGTCAAATAAGAGCAAAGGGAAGAATAAAATGGAATCGTCGATCGCGCAGTGATCAACGGTGGTGATTGGTTTTTAAATCCCTTTGGTGGAAGGCAGAGGGCAATGAAATAATTCAGGAATGATCTAGGACCGTCCGATCTGGACACGTGGACAGTCCAGATCTAATCAGAGGATCGCAATCGGTGGAGGATTGATGTTAAAATGGTCGGCAAAAAACTTGCTATGCGATTGAGCAATGACCATTGATCTGAGGATCAGATCAACAACGGGGAATGAATCAAAGGGATGGCCGATTGGGGGGGACAAACAAATGCCCCCGATGAAACTTGTGATGCAATTGAGCGCTGACCGTCGATCTGGAGATCAGATCGATGGCAGAGAGCGAATTGGGAATCGGCGATCAGAGGGGGGCAAAGTAAAGCAATTAGGTGCGCCTGATGGAAAACTCCGATGCGATTTTGCGCGGGCCGTTCGATCGGCTTAAGATCAACGGTGGATTATGCACCAACGGAAAACCCTTTAAAACTTTTCAAAACCCAAAGTTTAATATGATACGAAGGTTTTATGCTTTGAGAGTGGGTTATATATATTAGAAATGAATAGGTGCCCGTCTGCGGGGCCTTGGTCTATATGGAATGATAATAGGCCCGGGGCGTATACAATAAAGGGCCAATCGCAATCGAAGCTTCAAGCTTGGGCTTTTCAATCTAACCATTGAAATTTTCCGATGCGATTGGTGCCTTGGGACTTAAACTCTTGGTCCCGGGCATAGGCTATATGGAATATAAAACAAAGGGGGCGGGGTTTATACATATGGGACCCAATCGCATCAGAAATTTTGATGCGGGTCTTTACAATCAACCCATTTCATTTAAAAATCGTTGTATGGGCGTGTTAGACCAAGACTTTGGATAAATGGGTTTTTTGTATTTACAAAGGAAATAATGGATTGGAGAATGAATATTTATAATGTTATAGCGCCCGACTGCGGGCACTCGGGTGGTATGGATAAATAATATGATCGGGGGTTGTGGAACAGAGGGCTAATCACATCGGAGTTTGTTTATAACAAAAAGACCCGTGTTTCGCTGTGTTTTTCCGATGCGATAAGAGCCTGGATGTCTAGCGCTTGGTTCTGGCGCTGGGGCATATGGAAGAGAAGTGGTTTAAAACTTAGCCCAAGGGGGCTTAAGTCCTTTAGTAATAAAAACTTGTTTTTTCTGAAATTTTTCAGAGTTTTCAATGGATTTGGGGGTTTCAGTAAGGTTAAAAAGTGAGTTCTTAACCTTGTAAAAATTATTTTCATGAATGGAAGAAAAGGAAACATGAAAATAGAGGATTTTTATGGAGAAAAAGGGAAGAAAAATGAAGGTTAGTTTTGAGTGGAGGAAGGGGAAAAAATGATGATTTTGCAGCAGTTTATTCTCATGAAAACAACAGAACTTCTGAGTATAAACTGGGAACAACAATGAAGATTTTGGACAGAGGCATGAGGCCTTCAAAAGTCTTCAAGAGCCAACACTTTTAGTAATAAAATTTGTTCCTTGAAGGCTCCAAATCTTTTAGCCACCTTTTGCTATAAAATTTTTTATAGGTGGCTAACAGTGGCTCCACTTGGGGATGGTGCCTTCTTGAAGGCATCAAGAACTTCAAACTTTCATTCTCTAGGAGGCTGACCTATGCCTCATCCGTTGGATTCTCTGGGGGACGACCTGTGCCTCATCCATTGGGCTGCCCTTCCTTTGCTGGGATGATCTTGCTCTGAAAACATATTTGAAACCATAAATACAATAGATCTTTCATCTACAAGCTTTCTACCTACCCAATCCTACTAATCTAACATTTTTTCTTCATCAGAGTGCACTTGGATTGGCAAACTCTTTCACAAAATTTTATTATTTTGAAAGCAGGAAGACTAATCTACTTCTACTTCTTATTTCTCCATGGACTCAGATTAAGCAGTTGAGCCCATATGATTCTTTACCTAATCTACTGTTTGTTGGGATTAAACCTTCCAACAGACTTTATTCTCTAAATTGTACAACATAAATTCAAAAGCATTCAAGTCAAGATTGAAAAGTCTAACTTGATGCTGGTTTATGGCATAAAAACAAGCTGCACATAGACATTATTTTGCACAAAATTTAAAAACAAAATGGAAGGCTTGAGATATGAAATTTCAAAGCACTTCCTTCATCTTTTTATAGCTTTGTTTTGAATTTTTTTTGAGCTGTTCTTCCTTTGTTGACTGGTTCAGATTTTGAGCATGTTTGAACCCTTAATTTCTATCCTAAACTATCTACTGATAAGCCAAGATTAAACAGTTTGGCGAATCGAATTCACTATCCTATCGGTAGAAAATTTAAATCTAACTAGTCAAGATTAAGCTGTTTGACTAACTAGAAGTGTGTTCTTCAGGAGTGGCATTTGAGATTGCACACTTTCATATTTGTTTCTCTTTTTTGGTATGGGGTTGTACCTTTCTTGTTTTCACAATCTGCCCTCTTTTCTATTTTCTATTGTTTAGGTATTTTGATTTTTCTAACTTTCAATGCAATGGTGGATGCAATATTTATAATGGAAAAAAGATAAAAAGGCTTCAAAACATAGCATGGATCAAGAGAATTAATGTTTGAGCATCCTGCCATTGACAGGACCCCCAAACAATTCTGCTCCATTCAACTCTTGTAAGAAATAGGAATTGTTACCGGCAGCTGAATGAATAAAGTAAGGGCCAAGCCATAAGTTGTCAAATTTTCCATGCTTGCCTTTGTCTTCCCTCCTTGAGTCCCACTTTAAAACTCTATCCCCAATTTTGAAATTGCTAGCATTTGTTCTTTTGTCAAAGAGATTTTTAATGTTGTCCTGCTTCTGCAATGCTTTGTTCTAAACCTCCTCTCTGGTTTGCTGAAGATGAATGGTCTGATTTATTCATCTGATCATGTCATTATTTTCAGTCTGAAACTCTTGAATCAAATTCATCATTGATGCACCAAGGCTGGTTGGAAAAATTGCATCAGTACTATACACAAGCTGGAAAGGTGACATACCAATAGATTTCTTCAAAGTCAATCTGTTAGCCCAAAGTGCATGAACTAGCTTTGTGTGCCAAGACATTTTGTTGTCCTCCAAAATTTTCTTGATTATGTTCACTAAACTTTTGTTTGAGGATTCTGCAAGTCCATTACCTTGAGGGTAATAGGCCGTGGAATGCCCCAATGTTATCTGATATATGTGACAGAACTCAACCATCTTCTTTGATCCAAATGCTGCTACATTATCAGTGATAATATTGGTAGGGAAGCCAAATTTGGAGAGAATATTATTCTCTATGAATTTTATAATAACAGAATCATTGGCCTGCCTACAAGGTATGGCTTCTATCCATTTAGTGAAATAGTCTGTGGCAGTGAGAATCCACCTATGCTAGGTAGAAGATGGTGGATGGATTTCTCCTATGAATTCAAGTCCCCACTATTGAAAAGGGGCTTCAACAGTGATTGGATGCAGAGGTATGGGTAGCAGTTTTCTTTTTCCTTCAAAAAGTTGACATTTATGACAGGTAATGATCATCTTGTGTATATCATGAAAAAGAGTAGGCCAATAGAAACCAACCCTCAAAATTTTGTTGGCTGTTGTCTTCTAGTACAAATGACCTCTACACTCTCCTTCATGGAACTCGTGCTTAACCTTCTCTGCATCCAACTCAGGAAAACATTTAAGCAATACACCACTTGCATTTTTCTAGTAAAGACATCTATCTATAATGCAATAGTTTACAACTCTTAGCTTTAGGAATCTTGCCTTTTTTTTTGTCAAACCAGGAGGTGTATTTAAATTAAGCAAAATGTAAACAATATCAGCATACCAAGAGGAATTCATAAAATGGTTTTCAACAATGGGAGTTGAGATTTCCTCTTGATTATCCAAAGCATCAATCATATTTATATCAAGAACTTCCAAATTGGATTCAGCCATTAATCTAGCTAGACCTTGGCCTTTGATTAGCTTAGTGGGTTTTATATCTAAATCATATTCAAGGATAACAACAATCCACTTACCTCTCTTACCATCTGGGTCCTGCGTTAGAATGTCTTTCACAACTAAATTTGGGACAAAGGAAATGATGTGTGAGTGAAGGATGTATACTCTAAAGTTTTTCAAAGCTTTAACCAAAGAAAAAGCTTGCTTTTCCATAATGTTATACTTCAAAGGAGCATCCCTTAATGCCTTACTAAAGAATGCAATAGGCTGCTATTTTCATTGCGGATTTTTCTGTAAAAGGACAACAACTATGGTATGTTCTAATGCAAACGAAAAAATATAAAAATCCTTTGAAAAATCAGGACTTATAAGAACCGGTGTTTTGGTTAACGCTTGTTTCACTAGCTCGAAGGATTTCTTTGCTTCCAAGGTCCATTTTACCCCTTGCTCCTTCTTCAACATGTTTGTGATATTTCTAAGAAGCTCAACCAAGTTGGGGATGAACCTTCTCAAAAAGTTAATCTTACCAATGAAAGATTGCAACTCCTTGATGTTTCAAGGATGAGAGATTTTCAATATGGCCTCAATCCTTTTTGGATCTATCTTAATACCCTCTTCTAAAATGACGTTCCCAAGAAGTTTACCTTCTTTGAGACCAAATAGTGTCGTTTTAGGGTTTAAAGATATCCCAAACTTTCTGCATTTCTCGAAAACTGTTCTTAAATGTGCCAAGTGCTCTTCATCTGTTTTTTAAAACACAGTGACATCATCAAGGTATATAATGATGAAGTAGCCCAGTTCTTCCAAGAATTCTATGTCCATGGCTCTTTGAAAAGTTGCTCCAGCATTCATTAGACCAAAAGGCATTTTCACATACATGAAAGTGCCCCATGGTGTAGTAAAGGTTGTCTTTAATTGATCAGCAGGGTGAATTAAGATCTGATTGTACCCTAAGTAGCCATCAAGCAAAGAAATTCTTCTAGACCCTACCATCCTTTGTAAATATGATCCATCTTGGGTAAAGGGTAGTTTTCTTTCAATGAATCTTTGTTCAAGTCTCTAAAGTCTATAAAAAGCCTGATCTCTCTAGTTTTCTTCCTAACTGACACCAGATTAGACACCCACTCAGAATATCTAATAGGGACAATAATACCAGCATCATACATTTTCATGATCTCCTTCTGAACCAAAGGCAGCTGAACAGGGTTTATTCTGCGCAGTTTCTGTTTGAATGGTTTTTTTTTTCTTTGAGGGGAATCTTGTGCTGTATTATTTCAGTGTCATAGGATTTAAGATCTTCGTAACTCCACGCAAAAACATCAGAAAATTCTTTAAACAACTCTACGTATTTAAGTTTAATGTGAGTTGGAAAAGTTTTAGACAGCTTAATCATTTTCGATTTAAGTTCACTGCCTATATTGCACTCTTCCACTTCAGTCTCTATAGGTTACAGTTTTGGCTTTTTGGCCACATCGTTAAAATAAAACAACTCTTCTAAAGGTGCCAGACCGCTTGGAAAACTTTCATCTTTAGAGTGCAGAGTTTCTAACTCCTCTGTTTCTAACTCTGCATTCAATTATGTTTTGCTTTTAAGTTTTCTAGTGAGAAGATCAATATTTACAAGCTCAGGAGACGGCTCTTCTTCACCAAGAAAATTTTCTTCACTGCAGTCTATATCATAGTCTGAGTCCGAACTGTGTAGTTCGAATTCATTTCTGAATTGCATGAAGTCTTCTATTTTTTTGTCTCTGTCAAACACCTACCAATATTTTTCATTATCAGGAATGGCTAGTCTAAATTTAATCTGAGTTGTGCAGTCTTTGGTTTCATATGGAATTAAGCATGTTCTAGCTGCAAAGGCTAAATTCTGGGCCGCAATATTTCTTTTGGTTAACCGGATTATCCACGGTATCATAGAAGACTGGTCGACGTTTCGAATCCCAATGGGGATCCATCTTCAGGACAAGAAAGAATGATGGATCCCCGTTGGGATTCGAAACGTTGACCAGTCTTCTATGATACTATGGATAATCTGGTTTCTGATAACAATATTTCTTTTTCTTGGGAAAAAAATTAATTTGGACTCCTCGAAAGTTTTTAAAAGGTCCATGACATCATTTCGGTAGGCCCTAAGTCTGGGACGGTTTGCGTTATACTCCCCACTGACTTGCCTAATGACTAACTCTGAATCCCCATACACATTGATTCTTCTGGCTCCTAAATTTTTCAACAAATGTAAGCCTAAGAGAAGGGATTCATATTCAGCTATGTTATTGGAACACTGAAAGTTTAATTTGCAGGAAATGCTTTCTGTGTGGTTGCTTTCAGTGTTGGAAATATAGACACCTGCACTAGCATTAGTTTTGGTGCATGACCCGTCGAAATACATACTCCACAGAGGACTATTCTCAGTTTCATCTGTTTGGTGGTTATCCTCTTCAACTAACGTGCTTTCCGATTGTTGTTGAATCTCATCACTTAGTTGTATTTGTTTCAACTCCTCAGGTTTTTCGCTGTGTTGAGGGTTGATTTCCTGATTGTCAAGTTTTAAGAGAAATGGACACATGAATTGTAGCTCAAGACCTTTTCTTTGTTTGCTAACGTTCACAGGTTCAGCAAACTGTTCTGATGCTTCTGCATTGTGTTCCTCTTCCTCCCTATCGGCCCTTAATCCTGTTAAATTGACGTCTTCACTAAGTGTTTCATCGTTAAACATAATAAAAGAATCAAGGCCTATATTTATAGAATACAGAGGAGAGTTTTGTGGTTTGTCTTGACTTGTAACTATATATTGCATATGGGATTCCCTGTATAGTCTTCTAGTCTGGTTGAAAATAGGGATAGTCGCATAGGTCATGTCCATTTGCATGGTCCCTTGTAACTTAGCCCCCCAAGACCTAGATAATAGCATTCCATACTTTGGGGGCACATCAGCCACAACAATATCCATGACTAAACATTTGGCTAGAATTTGGGCTAAGTTAACGCAGAGGTCTTTGATTAATCCTAAACATTTCACCCTACTTGAGTCAAAAGAGTAAAGGTCTTTGTAAGGTCTGGTGATTTCTAGACCAAGGCTCTCCATCACAGCTTTAGGCATTAAATTATGAGAAGCCCCAGAATCATGCATAGCGTTGTGCAAAATTTTGTCATGAACGTTTAAACTCACATAAAAGGGAGGAACAAGTCCCTCTTGATATCTACCTTCAATCTTAGGACCAAAAAGCAGTTCTGGTTGGTCATCGTTAAGATTAACAGTGTCCTCATTTTCTTCTATTTTTAAAGCCTTCAAAATTTGGGTTATATATACATGTTGGGCAGCTAACTCAGTCAAGGGCACAGAGATTTTGATTTTTGAAATTTCCTGCTCTAGGCTAAGAGAAATTTGGTTCTTTGAAGAACTTGTTTCAGCCTTACTAGATGCTAGTCTATCAGCAACATCAGTTTGCTGATTTGTTCTATTTACATTTGAGGAAATAGTTTTAACAGGAGTAATAGCTAAAATGTTAGTACTGCTAAGGTCTACACTCTGTTTTGCATTGTTCTGAGTGACTTTCTCTTTACCATTATCAGAATTCATAGCCACTATTTTGTCCTTTTGTTTGACCATTTTAGGCTTGGTTGCAGTGTTGTTTTGTAAAGATTTGTCAGAGGTTTTGTTGTTGGGGGTTTGTTGACTAGTTTTTCTTCTAAGGTCATATTCTCTTTGAGACTCTATGATGACATTTTCCATGTCTTGATAATAACTTTCATCATCATCTCTTTTTTCATAATAAGGCGTGTAAAGACCTTGTTTTCTATCATAATGAATTTCAAAGTTATCATCATCTACCCCAACATGTTGATATCATCTCCCTCTGTTATCTCATATGTTTCCTCAACCTCACTTACATAGTTTTGATGAAAGGGAGGAGTGATCTGTTGATCACCTTCCCTAGGTATGTTTGGAGGTTGGTTCCTTTTAAAATTCTAATTCTGGTTCTGGTTTCTGTTTTGAGGAGAATTTTGGTTTTTACTAGCTTGCGCTCTCTCAAGGATGCTCATTTTCTTCATCATCTCCTCCATAATTCTTTCCATCTTCGAGTTGGAAGTAGAAGGTGTGGATTCCTTTCTAAAAGATACTCTCTTTTCATTTTTCATTCTTTCTCTCTTCTCTATCAAATTTACTTCCACTGCAAGAGCTCCTTTTTGCATCTCTTCAAGAGTTGCAGAATCTCTCTCTCTCAGCTGATAGGCCATCTCAGGGTCAAACCCTTTAGGAAACTTGTTTAAAGCTGAGCCTTGTGGAGGTTTTAGATCTGGGGAAAGGGCATTATACCCACTGTTAAATCTAGTACAATAAGCTTGCACACTTTCCCTAGTGTTTCTATGGAGGTTCTTGTAATCAGAAAGGACTTGGACAGGATTCTTCCTTACTTCCCATTTGTTTAAGAATGTCTGATGGAAAGCTTGGAGATCATTGAAACTATGGGGGTTAAGCCTTTAAACCATTTTCTTACTTCTCCCCCCGGACTTTGAGAAAATAGTCTAAGCTTGACAGAATCATCATCAATTTCATTTCTGTCAAAGTAGTCATTCATCTTATCCACATGTTGTGATGCAGTTGTAGTGTTACTAGCATCATATAATGAAATTTTGGACTGATAGTCCTGTGGAAGATTGACTAATGGTACAAGAAGGACTAAGGGAGCATACCATGCTGCCATGATATGTGGTATAGGTGGATTTAAAAGTGGTGGATTACCAAAAGGGAAAGTGGGCTGAAGTGGAGTGGTTTGAACAGTGGATGCAAGGTGAGCAGAAGTGGATGGACCAGGAGTAGATTGCTGAGCTGATCTTGGGTGAGAGACACCTAAGTTGTGAAGGAAATGTAAATGAGGAGGTGTTGTTTCTCTGCTGCCAGGATGTTCACTTGTTTCAGGAGATGAAAGTGAAGACTCAGAATCTAACTGATCTAAATCACCAAGAGACCTAGTTCTAAAGGGATTTACTAAGTCAACTTGTGATTGTTGTAGAGCTGAAATATTTTCAGGGACTGAATTAGCTCTCAAGGGTGATCTGAAAACAGTTGACAATTTAATCCTAGGAGACTTCATAAGGATGCTTTTTGGGTTATCAACTATCTCAGGTGGATCAAGGTCAGGATGGGCTCTAGTGTGAATCTTTCTAGGAGCCACTATGCTGTGTTTTTCAGACCGAAATAAACAGGAAAAGTTCAACCAGGTATGACAGTCTTTAAAAGGTTAACTAATCCGTTTTCACAAATTTTAATCCTATAGTCCTCTAACTGATTTTGAATGATATTACAATGATAAGGGTTCTTCCCAGTGGAGTCTTAAGGTCTGTTGAGGATTTAGGAGTCGCCAAGTCGAATTTTCTAGCTCGTAAGAAGGTAAAAGGTTTTATGGTCCACCACCATGTTTATTGGATACCAATCTGAAATATTTTTGGTTTTTCTGAGTTATTTTTCAGTTGTGTGGTTTCTAAGAATATCCTAACTCTGTTTCAAAACTTAGCTATGGTTATGAGAAAAAGACAGTCTACTCTTATGGCTAAGCCAGTTGATTTTTCAAGGTTAGATAAACTCTTGTGACAACCCTAGGGTTTTCTTAGTTTGTTATTGATTCAAACAAGTTTCATCATGATTACCATTTCTTGGTAGTGCTTGAAAAGGCTACCTTTTACTCACAGGTTTTATGAAGTGTTTAACGGAACCTAAGGTGAAAATTCAACTGATTCCCCAGCGGAGTCACCAGAAATGTTAGTTGTTGGTGGCTCAGCTGGTTAATATAGAAAATGTTCTTAGAACCAAATCTCTGATATCCTATGGTTACCTTAAAATGAAAATGATTCTAGGTTCGATCCCCAGTGGATTTTCCAGAAATGTTAGTTCTCTGTAATCAGCAAGATTGGAAAAAGCTCTACCGTAGGGAGAAACATCGTTTCAACCACTTTGGGATTCTAGGATCTAGCCCTCCTGAATCTGGAGAGGGATCTCTCCAATAAGTGAAAATATGGATTTTTCTTTGAAGTTTTGGGTAATAATATTAGGCTAGTTATGAAGGCCGAGGGTTTTGTTTGTTTTTGGATGGTTGAACATGATTACTATTTGAGGTGGAAAGTTCTAATTGCAAAGAGTTTCAAAGGTGTGAAGTTGCAAGCAAATAGAACAAGCTTTGGCCAGGAAGATAGATAATTGCAGGTTTTAGTCCATTGGGCTATGGAGTCATAATAGGGTTTAATTGGAACAGAAAGAGGCAAGAGTGGTCCATGGGGCAAGTCATCTATGTCTAAGGATCTCTTTAAAGTTTGATTTATGGAATGAAATGATACAATAAGAAGGGGAATTAAACAGATGCAGAACAAAGAGCAGTCCAAGATCTGGTAAGTACTTTTAAACTAGCCAGCTTTTTACATACACTTAAGAAAAACACAAAATTAAACTAGGATCTGGTAAGAACTTTTAAACTAGCCAGCGTTTGATACACTTTCAATAGAAAACATTGAAAAAGAGGGGGGACACAAATGATAACAAATAATGGTCTAAGATCTGGTAAGTACTTCTAAACTAGCCAGCTTTTGGCACATTCCAAGGGAAACTTTCAGTCAGTCCTTGGGGATAAAACCAGGACCAGGGCACACCATATCTTCCTTAGTTCATCTCTACTTAACTAATACTGAACATAACATTTAAGAATAATATTCAGCTAAGACAACAAGACGAGGGAATGCCAGCATTCCTATGCTTAAACTGAATTAAATCATTCCCAAATAACATAGATGGAAGAAAACATTCAAATAAAGATTTTCAGTCAGAGAAGGGTACTAGTATACAGTAGGTCCTAACTCTATGCATGCTATCCTTTATAAGAGAAGATGAACACAGTGAAAATAGAAACAAATTATGATAAAAACATCACCGTCAACATAGACCAGGATCCCATAAATCAGCTTGTATTGATGCTCCAAACCAGTTACAGCTTTAAGTCCAATGCTTTAGTTTAGCAATCATCTATTCATCTCAGCCTAACTTATCTATCACAAACAGAGCTCCAAGGGCCAGTGAACACTATTTACAAGTAGAAGTCTCAAGCTCAATTATGTTTCAAAGTTTAGTAACCAAATCAACCAATGATTTCTCGTCTTCTACAGAGGTATTTATAGAAGAATGAGGAGGTAAGATCTGATAAAAGATCTCCCAAGATAATTAATATATATTAATGACTTCTTGGCCTTTGAGGGGCTTGATGGAGAAGTTTACAGGTGTTCTCACTATATTAATGGATTTACATTTAAGATTAAGCTCGGTGGGAGATTTCATTGGCTTTTGAGGCTCCGTGTCATGTTGGAGTAACTCTGCAAATATTTTTTCATTAATTTCTTATACAGAATCAAATCTCTGGCTATGCTCGAAGAAAATATCTAATTTTGGACCATAACTTCGGCCTTTGTTTGAATGCTTTTAAGGAACAGGTGGCACAGTGGTAGCTGGGAGGAATCAGTTTGCCTCTGATGTGGCGGTGGAGGCTTTTCTGTCTGATAACACTTATGATGTTCCTTTAACTGTGTTTTAATCCTAGGGATTAGGCTTTTGATAATCATTCTTAGCTGTAATCCCCAAATCTGTCTTCAATCTTTTGTTTTGGTATGTTCTGCCTTTGACACTGATACTCTTTTAATTGTGTTTTAATAACACAGTGTCGTGCTGATGTGCAGGCTGCGCAAGGCTCGTATGGCATCAATTCCTATGAGGTATTGATGAGACGTGGAATAGAGCCTTTTTATTCCTTTTCCCTTTGATAACCAGAAAGGCCAGAAGATCGTCACCCTCGGCTTTCTTTTCCTTCATGTTATGGGAAAAACCTTCGAAACCTGCAAAATAAACAAAACATTATGAAATCCTGTGTTTTTGGGAAAGAATGCTTCAGAAGGTGTACGGAAGAGCATGGACGTTGGATGGCATCATCCACGGTGGAGATCGGCTAAGAGAAGGTCAAAGAAGAGAAGAGGGAAGAATAAGACGGAACTGTCGATCGCGCAATGATCAATGGTGGTGATTGGTTTTGAAAGCCCTTTAGTGGAAGGCATAGGGCGATGAAATAATTTGGGAATTATCTAGGACCGTCCGATCTAGACACATGGATGATCCAGATCCAATCGGAGGATCGAAATCGGCGGAGGAATGATGTTAAAATGGTTGGCAAAAAACTTGCGATGCGATTGAGCGATGACCGTTGATCTGAGGATCAGATCAACGATAGGGAATGAATCAGAGGGACGGCGGAGAGCGAATTGGGAATCGGCGATTGGAGGGGGGAAAAGTAAAGAAATTACATGTGCCCGATGGAAAAATTTGATGCGATTTTGCGCGGGCCGTTCGATCGGCTTAAGATCAACGACGGATTATGCACCAGCAGAAAACCCTTTAAAACTTTACAAAACCCAAAGCTTAATATGATACGAAGGTTTTATGCTTTGAGAGCGGGTTATATATATATGAAATGAATAGGTTCCCGTCTGCGGGGCCTTGGTCTATATGGAATGATAATAGGCCTGGGGCATATACAATAAAGGGCCAATCATAATTGGAGCTTCGGGCTTGGGCTTTTCAATCTAACCATTGAATTTTTCCGATGCGATTGGCACCTTGGGACTTAAACTCTTGGTCCCGGGCATAGAATATATGGAATATAAAACAGAGGGGGCGGGGTTTATACATATGGGACCCAATCGCGCCGAAACGTTTGATGCGGGTCTTTACAATCAACCCATTTCATTTAAAAATCGTTGTATGGGCGTGTTAGACCAAGAATTTGGATAAATGGGTTTTTTGTATTTACAAAGGAAATAATGGATCGGAGAGTGAATATTTATAATGTTATAGCGTTCGAATGCGGGCACTCAGGTGTGTTGAAGCCCCGAAAATCGGGTCTACAACAAGGGGGATACCCACCCGGTCCAGACCTTGGTTAGCAGCTCCTTTTCCGTTTGGTGTAGTGGGTTTGACTGGGGATAATGGGACCAGTTTCTCAATATGTGTGTGTGTGTTGAGAATTGATATTTCTTTTCTAAAAGTTCCTAATTGAAATGCTTTTATTCTATTTCTAATCTAATAACATGCAAATTTTATTCTAATTTAAGAAAAAATATCTAATTCTAAACTAGCCCAGGATGTAATCTTTCTATCTATGCGATCTAAAATGATTTCAAATAACAATTGATAATAAATATCATTCAACTATTATAAGAAAAAAATTCAATAAATATAAACCACTTCATATAAAAATTTAGATGAAACAATTGTGAAAAACATATCGCATAATAGGCTATTCATACATTAAGCATAAATAAATAGCTATCACCGTAAAAAAGTGCCAAATGATAACTCAAGCATTCAAACATCAATATATAAATAAATGAACATGAATATCACTTTAACACAGAGGCAGAAATAGTTAAGAGATAAAAGTACCATTTATAACTAGTTCTACTCATGAGCTAGAAGCAATAATGACTTATCTCTTCTTAATCCAACATCCACTAAGAGTACAGAAGTGCAACATCAGTAGTAGATATTAAACGCAGATATTAATAAATTTTGTTCCATTCATTTATCAAAACTTCCTCTAAGGGTGCAAAAGTGCATGTTCTGAGGACAAGTTTTTGACAAATTTTAGGACCCTTCTCTAAATGCATGAGAAGGGTTTAAATACTACTAACTAAATCTAAAAATAACTTATTAAAAAAATGTAGGATATGGTTTAAATGACCATCCTTTTTCTAGGCAAAAATAAAGTAAAACTAATACTAAATCTAAAATTTAAAACTATCAACTAACTACTTATGAATCTGATCTTTGAATTCGCAAGTATTCAGCATTGATTTGAGAAGAGGAGGCTGGGCGACTTCAAATTTTAACTGTCCTGAGAAAACGGAATCGGCAAGTGCCGGCACCATCTTCTCGGCAGAATTTATGATGCAATTGAGAGCGCTGCATTGGCTGTGTGGTTTTACCAGACATGCCCAGTAAGAATCCTAATTTAACTTTGTCAATCCTTTAATCGGTTCTTCTTTTGCTTCTGCTTTCTGTTTCCATTCTGTCTGCAGTTGCTGTGCTTGTGGCAGGTATCTTGGAATAGTTTCTAAAATCAAATTAGCCTTGTGCAAATTTTCATTTACACAATCAGTGATATTGCTTGCTGCTGTAGCTGCTTCTTCCACTGCTTTTTCTGCAATTTTGATCTGTGCATCCCAATTATTGAAGAGCATTTCTTTATGACTATCATTGATGATTGGTGCTCCTACCCTTTTTCCCTCCTCTATATTTTTCAAAGTCAAATATTCAGTAACTCTTTCATCAGTTAAATCATAATCATGTCGTAATTCTACGACATGATTAGTGAGTTTATCACTTTCTTGAAAAAAAGAGTTCCACTGTGAAATTTTTTGGCATAATATATCTTGTTGTTGCAGTAGTTTATTATTTAAGGAAATAGACTCTGTAATAAATTCTGTGAGCTTGGGATCATCTTTGTGTATCTCTTGCATAGCCTGTAGTTGTTTCTCTTTTTCAGCTAAACTTTTCTGATATCCAACTTGCATTTGTTGAAACTCCTGTTGTAATTTTTCAAGTTGTTTTTGTGCTTCACTATTAGCATTGGCTTGTTGCAGTTGTTGTTGCAGAACCTGTATTTGATCTTCTTTTTCATTCAGTAATTGTTGTCCTTCAGATTCTTTATCGATGGCTGCAGAGGCATATGCTCCTGTAATCTGAGATAATTTAGCAAGATTTTCAATTGGATTAGTAGTAGGATCTTGTCATAAAACATCCAATTGTTCTGCATCACGAGAGATTACACTTTCTAATTTCCTTTTCTTCCTTTGTTTTCTTACTACTGATTTATGTTGTGGACTATAGAATATATCCAGAGGAGGAATTTCCTCTATTTTAAGTACAAGCTCATAAGAGGGGGTAATGGGTATATGTTCTGTTTCTATGACATTGCCACTTATTCCTGTAACTAAACCTTTTGCTGTCTGTACATTACTTACAAGAGTCTGTGTGTTCTGTCCTTCAACATTAATCAAATCATTAAATGTTTCCCATTCCTTATCTAATTTAGTTCTGACGGATGGTTGTTGTACAATGAGAGGGGGAATATTTAACTGCGGAGTGGTTGAAATCTGTTTCTGTGAGAGTTCTTTTGATTGGGCAATATCCTTTACTGACCCTTCACTTTTATCCTGGTCATTATCAGACTTTTTATAACATTTAGAAGTTTCTTTTCCGGACTTTGACTTAGACCTTTCTGTACCTGAACTGCCACTGAGACTGACACTAGGAGTTGGTTCCCTTAAGGGTTCCAAGCACAAATTATCCAAAGGAATAGTGGTCAACCTCCTTTCTCTATACATCTTAAATTCTTGGAACTCTTCTGGAGAAAAACGTGTTTGAGTTGAATACAGAATCTCTTTAAATGTGCATTTTTCTTGGAACATATCATCAAAAAGATCCTCTTCTCTAGAAAATACTCTTACCTTGACTACAGTGGTGAAATTCTTAACAACAATATATGGGTCGAATAGCCTTCTCGAAAACTTGAACAATTGTAAACATGTAATATTTTTTACTTCTTTAAATGCATGACCAACATCAAATAATGAAAATGCTCTGCAGGCCACAGGAAATTGTGGCCAGATGGCCTTCTTTTAATCCTTTAATTCTTTTGTCAAACCTCCCTCTCCGCAGGTTTGATACGTAATTTCCTGAGCCATAAGTTTATAAGGAACATATAAATTTAAAATGTGAGGAGAAGAAAAACTTCCAAAAACCCTAACATAAGTAAACAATTCTTCACCAAACCATCTTGCGACAGGGAGAATGTCTACTTCTGCTTTAGGGGAAAACCTTGAAGCATCCTTATTATACAAGAATCTGTACAGGGGCAACATGACACCATGGAAAATCTTGTAAAAATGAGGAATGAACTTTGAATCCCACAATTCTTTATGATAAACATGAATGGGTAGGGGATCTTGAATTTTCCATTGCCAACCCATTAAAGGAAACTTAGAAACATAGCAGATTGAATCCATCACATAGGCAGATAAGTAAAAAGGCGGATAAATCCTCTAAGGGACAGTTCTCCTAGATCGATAATTCAAAATAGCCGTGGCCAAGTTATCAGACAATATCTTAGCCCAAACCATAATAGTAGCATTAACAACAACATTCAAAAACGGTAGCCATTCAGGCGAAAACTTATTAATGTCAGGATTTCCAAAAATCATACAGAGCATCGCAGCAGCAAAAAAATATGGAGAAGTGAAAGAACCAATACTGTACATACCATGTTTATCTTTCTTCAGTGGTTCATCTCTCCTAGACCAATCTTTGGTGCATTCTGCCAGGTTTTGATTTTCTTTGGCAAAGTTCTCCATGAACTGTTTGTTGTAAGTTGCCTGTGGCTCTGGAAAATGATACATTAGTCTCAAATATTATGGAGTAAATGAGCCAATGAGCTCTTGACCCTGAGTCTTAAACTGTCTGTTCGTAATATCAGTGCTATCCAGTACCCATTTAATCATATCTGTATACGGAAGAATTTTAGGTCTAGCTGCTATTCGGTGCAAGAATGAATAGGCTAGCTCTGTAAGGGATGCTTCAGAAGACTCATGTGAGCCTGCAGTAGCTGCGACATTCATTACTCTGGGGTTTTCTTCTTCAAGTATATTATTCATGCCCTCCCAAGTAGTGATACCAACATCTTTGTTGCAGGCGGTGTCTGTGTACAAGGATGCCATCTCTTTACTTTCAGAACTCAGAGCTTTGTCTTTCTTTCCCATGATACTCTGAATACCACTTTGTATAGTCGTATGTTCTTTGCGCCTACAGTTTTACGAATTAAGTGAGAGTAATGATATGAAAAGGTGACAGGAAAGTTTTAAATGCTGAAGACGTATAAAATATACCACCTCATGTGAAACAATTCGAAACCATTTTTCATTAATGAGTTACAATCAATTCATTGATTAACATTAAAGCGCATAACGGGTCTCGGTTTATGAAAAGATTTCTTTATACAATGAGCCCTAAGGATCTGCGATAATGCAATCTACGATTTGCTTCGCAATATCGCAAAATTGCAATATCGTAGATCGCAACCTTGTGAAATCGTAATAGCGCAATATTGTAACATCGCAAAATCGTTGTATCGCAATATCGCATAATCACAAGACATAACATATGATAAACATTAGTTAATGCATTTTCTGCGACATGCGATTTGCGATATATGTTATCGCGCATTGGCGGTTTTAGGTTTTTCAGCATAAGGTGTGACCTTCTAAGCATGCGATGCGATGAATGTTTCTTATAGTGCATAGTTTTGTATCGCGATCTCTCAATTTTAGTGTTCCGCTCATAAGGAGGCGTTTATTAACATTTTGCGATGCGATATTCCTTAAAGAGTGATTTTATTCTATACTTATCATAAAACTTAAGTCCTTTTAGATTTTTCAAAGAATATCTTCCTAAGTTTATGATAGGAAGTTTTATTTGAATAAAGGAAAAACAAATTCTAAAAAGAAAATATATTTTCTTAAATTTTTTGAATAAGGGTCCTCATTTATTTAGCATTAAATGATAATACTAAATAAAAAAGGGGGGGTTGTTGCTGGCCACAACAATTGGAGATTCAATCGGAGGAACCAGTTATCTCTGCTTTTCTTTTGATTTTTCTAAACTTTCAAAATAGAGAATTTTCCAAAAAATCAAACTTTATTACAGAAAGACAAAGTACATTATGCTTCTATCTATTAATGATATTTCGTTTCTTCTATATTCAACTTTGACTATTTACTTCCTCAAGCTATTCCTTTTATCTACATCAGTCATTACTTAGTTTATAAGGATAAAAACAAAGGCTTCTCTGTAAACCGTCTTTAAACATGCTCATTTGTCGTAGGTAGAGCCACTGCTGCCAGCAAGCGTTTATGGCTTCGACAGGGTTACCTGTTACCCAGCAATGATCCTGTATTCTACTTAGAGAAATATACAATTTTCAAAGAGAAATCCATGTTCACACTTATTCCTTTCATTTTTCTTTTTTATTCTTAAAGAACAATGTCTTGGTTTGGTAGCCAATTTATGACAGTGCCATTCACTTGATTTATAACTTTGCTAAACAAGCTGGCTCGTGATGAGACCCCTTGCCTTTCGATTGTAATAATCTTGAGTCATTGCCCTGTTGTGGTATACAGTATTGGCAAAGTCAGCAAGCTATAATATCTATGATCATGATAAGTCGGCCCGTGATGAGACCTCTTATTCTTTAAGTTAAAGTGTATCATTGGATCATTCCATGAACCATTGTAATTTTCTAGGTGGGGAGGAAGTCATTGTTTCCTTAAGATAGCTCTGGACGACAGTAATAGATTTTTTTGGAAAGGAATTTTCTACAGAGAATCTTCATTTTGTTATTGATACCTTTCATCAGACTGATACAAAACAATTTCTCACTAAAGGTTGTTTTTTAATCAAAATTTTCAAAGTTGAAACTAGTATCATTTCTAGGTTTGAAGCTTTTAACTATATCTTTTAATAATAATGATCAATTTTCTAAAAGAATTCTATTTATATAAATGAAAAAAAAAAAATTAAAAGAGAATTTGTATCTTTTTCGTGAATTCCAAATGTAACCATTAACAACTGGTTTTATTATGAAAAATAATAAAAACTAATGTACAAAATAGAAGAATAATCTTCTATGGAAAATATTTTTTGAGGATCTGTCCATTAACAGGTAAAGAATATCTTTTCCCTGTTAAATCCTGTAACATAAAAGTAGATGGAACTATGATCTCTACAATTTGGAAAGGACCAAGCCACATTCGTTGAAATTTCGTATGTTTTCCTTTCTCCTCATGAGACTTGTCCCATTTTAAAACAAGATCTCCTACCTGAAAATCCTTTCTAGATACCATGTTTGAATCAAAAGAAGTTTTAACTAATGCTTGGTGATGAGCATGAGTTATTTTGGCCTGTTCTCTTTGTTCTTCTAGCTTAATTATTTCTAGTTGTCTTAGTTGTGAGGAAGAAGTTGGTGCTTCATCAATATATTGAACTAAGGCCAAAGAATGGATTGCTAGATGAGTTGGAAGAACCACTTCATTCCCATAAACTAAATTAAAGGGAGAAGTGCCAATGTAAGCTTTTTGTGTTATCCGATCTGTCCATAAAGCATATATTAAAGACTTATGCCAATTTTTATGATTTTGATCAATGGTTCGCTTAATAATTCTGATTAAGTTTTTATTTGTGGATTCAGCTAACCCATTTCCCTGTGGATAATAATTGGCAGAGTATTTAAGTTTGAAACCTCTCTTGAGTGCAAATTTAGTCATAGCATTACCAGAAAAATATGATGCATTATTAAACATTAAAGCAGAAGGTAAACCAAACCTAGTGATTATGAACTGATCTATGAACTCGATGATATGCTCGGCATTAGCAGTCTTGAGAGGGACTGCTTCTACCCATTTCGTAAAATAATCAGTTGCTATAATGATATACCTATGTTGCTTAGAAGAGTGAGGAACGATCTCACCTATTATGTCCAATCCCCATTGATCAAAAGGTTGCTCAATGTTGACTGGTTGTAATGGTAATGATGATTTCTTTTGTCTTTCAGCAGCGGTTTGAAAAATTTGACATTTCCTTACGTAGCTATCTGAATCTTTGAATAATGTGGGCCAGTAATAGCCTACGCGAAGAATTTTATGTGCAGTAGCATCTCCAGCATAATGTCCACTTGCTGGTCCATTGTGAAGTTCCTACAAGACTTTTTCAGCTTCATATTTCTCCATACATCTAAGAAGAACAGAATCATAATTCATTCTAAAAAGAACATCATTCAAAAGTTGATATTTCTTAGCTTTCAACCTTAGAGCTCTTTTCTTGTTGTGATCAAGATTTGGAGGAGCATATCCATTTTTTAGATAAAAAATGATATTAGCATATAATGATTCAACATTGTTTAGGCTTACCTCATACATTTGTATCTCTTCAGATGGTTTTTCAGAAATAAGCGATGCTCCAGCTAATATTTTGCAAAAACCTTGACCTCTTACAATATTTGCTGGTTTGATTTCTACATCATATTCTTGTAAGGCAGTGATCCAATTGGCTCTTTTCTCACCCACATCTTTCTGAACTAAAATATTTCTTACCGCTGGAAACGACACTATGATTTTTGTATGGGTTCTAAGTAGAAAAGGTCTCAAATATTTAATTTCTTTGAAAACAACATAAGCTTGTTTCTCCACATATGAATAATTCAACTCAGCCCCCTGTAAATTTGAACTGAAAAAAGCAATTGGGACTTCTGCCTTGTCTTGATTTACTTGAGTGAGTATTGCAGCATATGATTTATTAGAGGCAAATGTATACAAAATAAAAGGATTGGAAAAATTTGGAGTTGCTAAAGATGGAGCATTAATAATTGCTTGTTTGATCAGATTGAATGCTTCATATTCATTTTGGCCCCATTTGAAATTTGAATTATTTTTAATCATTGCTTGTAAAGGAGATACAATTCTTAAAAAATCTGGTACAAATATCTTTACAAAATTAATCTGACCAAGGAAAGATTGCATAGCTTTCTTGTTGTGAGGTAAGGATATTTCAGAAATTTCCTTGATTCTATCAGGATCAATATGAATTCCAGATTTTGACACTATGAATCCAAGAACTTTTCCTTTACTTAATGCAAAAAAGGATTTTTTGGGATTAAGTGAAATTCCATACCTTTGACAACATTGGAAGATATGCTTCAAATCCCTAAGATTATTGCTTCGTTTCTTGGAATATACAGTTATATCATCCAAATAAATTACCACTGATTTGTTACCTAATCCCTTGAAAGCGATGTCCATGGCTCTCTGAAATGTAGCACCAGCATTGATCAGACCGAAAGGCATTTTTTGATATGCATAAGTGCCCCATTTATTTCTGAATGTAGTTTTCAATTGATCATCAGGATGAACCAACACTTGGTTGTAGCCAGAGAAACCATCTAAGAAAGACATTAATTCTGATCCTGCAACTGCCTGCAATATTTGCTCCATAGGATTCAAAGGAAAATTATCTTTTTGGTAGGATTTGTTAAGATTTCGAAAGTCAATGCAAATTCTAATGTCTTCGTTTTTCTTTCTAACAAGAACCATATTGGAAACCCATTTAGAATGTCGAACGAGAAAAATAATCTTGGCTTTCAATAACTTATTGAGTTCAGATTTGATCTGATTTTCTAGATAAGGATGGATCTTTCTCAGCTTTTGTTGGATAGGTTTTTCATCATTTATCATTGGGATAGTATGTTGGATGATAGAAGTGTCATAAGTTTTGAGTTCATCATAGTTCCAAGCAAAGACACTTTTGTATTGTTTCAAAAGACGAACATATGCTAATTTTTCTTCAGGAGCCAGGCCGAGGCCTAGGTTGATATTCTGTGGTTTGGTATCAGTTCCTAGATTTACTAATTCACAATTCAAAGTTGAACTTTGGAGTTTTGAATTGGTAGATCTTTTGAATCGATCTTTCAAATCATAAAGGTCTTCTAACTTGACTACTGAATTTGGCATAGCATTATTAGTGCTATCTTGTTGCAATTGTCTATCATGTTGGTCTTCATCAATTATCTGATTGGTGTAAGATCCTTAAGATGTGAGGAAGCTTACAATATCAGGATCATCGTTGAAAATTATCCAATTGGTAATGTTGTCAGGAATCGAAGGTCTAAATATTAATTCAATTGAAAATCGATCAGGACTATAGTCTTCTGAAGGAATGAGCTTAGAGGCTACATTAGCTAGGAGGTCTGCACTAGCATTCTGGATTCTGGAAATTGATGAAATATTAAATGCTATAAAGTGTTCAATCAGATATTGAACTAAGGATTGATAATGCTTTAAATTACCTAATAAACAATGTATAGTATTGCGTACTTGTTTGATTACAATTTCAGAATCTTCGAAAACTTGTAGATATTTGATGTCTAATCCGATTTCTTTGTATAATCCTTGGACTAAAGCCTCGTATTCTGTGGTATTTTTGGTGCAATCGAACTCGAGTCTGCAAGTTAGCATAATTTTTTTTCCTTCTGGACTAACCAACACGCATCCTACTCCTGCTCCTTCATTAGACTTAGAACCATCAAAAAATAACTTCCAAAATAAAGATTTATTTACAGGAGTATCTACAAAATTAATGCATTTAGAAATATCTGTTTGAGAAAAAATTTCTATTTGAGATAAAACATAATGTTCTAAGTAAGGTGAAGTATGAGCATTGAAATTTCCTAAGAAAGAATCAACTGAATAGTTTCCAATGATATTATTGATGTATGCAACCAGTTCATTTTCTCCTTCTTGTTATGTTACTATGTATTTCTAATGTTTTTCTCGCTCAACCTTTATCTGATTTGGTTTACCATTGTAAGGAAGCCACATATGCAACCAATCAATTGCGAAGTATCCATGAAGTTTTTTTGACCAATCTCTGCTAAGAATTAAGCCATAAAATTCTGGAATATCTGCAACTAAAATATCAATAACTTGACATACCTTTGGATTAGATGACAGCCTTATGGTAACCTGATTTAATTTTCCAATCACTTCAACTTGCGATCGATCTAACTGGACTATGCGTACAACAGAATTTTGTGGTTGAATGTTCAACTTTGCACATACTGATTTTGGTAGAATATTAGATGAAGTTCCAGAATCCACTAAACAATTATGCAAATTTTTATTGAAAACTTCATACGTAAGAAGAAATGGAGGAGTATGAGATCTCGACCTTCCTCCAATTAAAACGATATTTTCTAGATCAACTTCGCTAATTGCATTAGTTGGAGGTCTTCCCATCTCGTTGGAAGCTTGAGAGATTACAGGATCGGGCAAAGGTTTTTCTGGTACAGCATGTAATTCTTTCAAAAGTATCTTTTGCTGGTGTTTTAATTTTCTCAATTCATAAAAAGTGATGTTAGCCCTAGTCTTCTTCATATCTTTTATGATATTATACTCCATTTCATCCGAAACGATCAGTGTTTTTGATGGAGTTGATAAATCTGATTGGACTCGGCTAGTCTGAGTTTCTTTTGATGTTGTTTTCTTGGGTGCAACTTTATCCTTAGTCATTGAGCTTGCACTTTTTGACTTAGGAGTAGTTTGAGGAGGATCAAGTTGATTTCTACTTCGATTGCTAACCGGAGATGCTTCTTGGTCTTCCTCATCTGGGAGGATGAAATCCCACATACCTTGCACTTCTACAAATTCTTCTTCATCGGTAGTTTCTTCAGCGGTAGTCTCCTCTTCTTCTTCTTCTTCTGATTCAGCATTTGTAATAGCATTTGGTGGTTTTGAATCAGTTGAAGGGTTTCTTCTAAAAGGCTTGATAGATTTTTTAGAAGATGTTTCAGCCACTTGTTTCTTAATGTCAACCATTTCGTTAAACATGGTTTTCAAAACTTTCTGCAATCCTTCTAAATCGAATGGATCTTTTGGTTTTTTTTTCTTGGGATTTTCCTTAAAATTAACCTTCTTGGATTTTCGTTCTTCTATCGCATTTTTCTTTTCTAAAGCAATGATACGTTTCTCTACCACTATTGCTTCCTTCATATTGTCTTCTAAAGTTGTTTTGTTAGCTCTATCGACGAAGATTGCTATGTTTGATGGTAAGGCTGAGATGTACCATTCACTTCGCACTTCTTCACTAAGCTTGGAAGCAGTAGGAATTTTATTTAGCAATTTATTGAAACCTGAATTAAAATCATTGATAGACTCTTTTGACTCAGCTCTAAGATTAGACAAATCATTGATCAACGTTGCTGTAGACCTGTCATCACCAAATTTAGTAAAAAATTGATCTTGGAAAATATCCCAACTAGTGATAGATCCATATGGTAATGAGAAATACCATGATCCGGCTGCTCCTTGTAGAGTATAGGGAAAAATTCGGACAACAACATCTTCATTAATAACTCCATTGATATTTATAGACAACATAAAATTGTTTATATGTTCTTCAGCTAGCATGCCTGCTTCAGGGTTAAACTTAGGCAGCCATTTTTCAGGATGGGATGGTAATTGACTCAAGGGTGCAGGCATCAAGACTGCCCCTGGATTATTCCATGGCATTTGGGCCATCGCAGAACTACTAACAGAGGAAAGTGAAGAAGATGAGGTCTGCGATTGGGAAGAGGAGGATATTATGATTCCAGATGTTTGAGATGGAGATGTGGAAGTTCCAGTGGACTGACGGACAATAGTCTAAGGTGGAGGAGTGGATGGTTGACTTCGCGGTGAAGAGGTTGAAATGGATGATGATGATGAAAGAGTCTCGCTATCAGACCTTTTAGGTGATTTCCTTGCTCTCTTCCTTGTAGGTAGAGGTAACTCAGTTGGCTGAATGCCAAGCTTTTCGCTCTGTAATCTGGTAAGAGGATGAGCATGATTATATTGTGAAGTCACACTGCCTTGAGATTTATCAGATCTTTGAGGTGATATTGAAAATTGCTGAAGTTTATGAATCAAAGATTCAACTTCAGGGGGTTCAACAGCAGATTCTTTTGAAAAGTCAGGGTTTGTGGCAGTGGCTGTTGTTTTCTCGACTTCTGGCTCTAGATTTAAAAATTCTATATGCGATGGAGAAGTCGGAGAAGATGGTGAGGGCGATTTACTCTCAGAATGGTTTTTAGATTTTGATTTACTTGCCATTCATAGTTCGAGGCCCTCCTTCTAGCGCCAAATATGTCGAAGCCCTGAAAATCGAGTCTACAACAAGGGGGATACCCACCCGGTCCGGACCTTGGTTAGCAGCTCCTTTTCCGTTTGGTATAGTGGGTCCGACTGGGGATAATGGGACCAATTTCCCAATATGTGTGTGTGTGTGTTGAGAATAGATATTTTCTTTCTAAAAAGGTTCCTAAGTGAAATTCTTTTATTCTATTTCTAATTTAATAACATGCAAATTTTATTCTAATTTAAACAGGAATATCTAATTCTAAACTAACCCGAGATATAATATTTCTATTATGTGATCTAAAATGATTTCAAATAAAAATTGGTAATAAAGATCATTCAATTGTTATAAGAAAAGAATTCAATAAAGATAAACCACTTCGTATAAAAAATTAGACGAAACAATTGTGAAAAATATATCACATAATAAGCTATTCATACATTAAGCATAAATAAATAGCTATCACCGTACAAAAGTGCCAAATGATAACTTAAGCATTCAAGCATCAATATATAAATAACTAAACATGAATATCACTTTAACACAAAGGCAGAAATAGTTAAGAGATAAAAGTACCATTTATAACTAGTTCTACTCATGAGCTTCAAGCAATAATGACTTATATCTTCTTAATCCAACATCCACTAAGAGTACAAAAGTGCAACATCAGTAGTAGATATTAAACGCAGATATCAATAAATCTCGTTCCATTCATTCATCAAAACCTCCTCTGAGGGTGCAAAAGTGCATGTTCTGAGGACAAGTTTTTGACAAATTTCAGGGCCCTTCTCTAAATGCATGAGAAGGGTTTAAATACTACTAACTAAATCTAAAAATAGTTTATTACAAAAATGTAGGATACGGTTTAAATGACCATCCTTTTTCTAGGCAAAAATAGAGCAAAACTAATACTAAATCTAAATTAAAATTAACAACTAATCTACTTGTGAATCTGATCTTTGAAATTGCAAGCATTGAGCATTGATTTGAGAAGATTAGGCTGGCCGACTTCAGATTTTAACTGTCCTGTGAAAACGGAATCAGCAAGTGCTGGCGCTATCTTCTCAGCAGAATTAATGATACAATTGAGAGTCATGCATTGGCTGTGTGGTTTTACCAGACATGCCGAGTAAGAATCCCAATTTAACTTTGTTAATCCTTTAATTGATTCTGCCTTTTCTTCAGCCTTCTGTTTCCACTTTGTCTGCAGTTGCTATGTTTGTGGTAGGTATCCTGGAGTAGTTTCTGAAATTAAATTTTCCTTGTGCAAATTTTCATTTATACAATCAATAATATTGCTTGTTGCTGTAGCTGCTTCCTCTGCTGCTTTTTCTGCTTCTCTGATCTGTGCATCCCAATTATTGAAGAGCATTTCTTTATGATTGTCATTGATTATTGGTGCATCAGCTCTTTTTCCCTCCTCTGTCTCTTGCCAAACCAAATATTCTGTAACTCTTTCATTAATTAAATCATAATCATGTCGTAATTCTACGACATGATTAGTGATTTCATCATTTTCTTCACAAAAAGAGTTCCACTGTGAAATATTTTGGCATAATATTTCTTGTTGTTGCAGTAGTTGATCATTTAAGGAAATAGACTCTGTGATAAATTCTGTGAGCTTGGGGTCATCTTTGTGAATCTCTTGCATAATCTGTATTTGTTTCTCTTTTTCAACCAAAATTTTCTGATATCCAACTTGCATTTGTTGAAACTCTTGCTGTAATTTTTCGAGTTGTTTCTGTGCTTCACTGTTAGCATTGGCTTGTTGTAGTCATTGTTGCAGAACCTGTACTTGATCCTCTTTCTCATTCAATAATTTCCATACCTCGGATGCTTTATCGATGGCTGCAGAGGCATATGCTCCTGTAATCTGAGATAATTTAGTAAGATTTTCAGTTGGATCAATAGTAGGATCTTTCCATAAAACATCCAATTGTTCTGCATCATGAGAGAGTGCACTTTCTAATTTCCTTTTCTTCCTTTGTTTTCTTACTACTGCTTTGTGTTGTGGACTGCAGAATATATCAAGAGGAGGAATTTCCTCTATTTTTAGCACAAGCTCAGAGGAAGGGGAAATGGGAATATGTTCTGTTTCTGCAACATTGCTAGTTTCTCTTGTGACTATATTTTTTCTTGTTTGTACATTAGTCACAGGAGTCTGTGTGTTCTGTCCTTCAATATTAATCAAATCATTAAATGTCTCCCATTATTTTTCTAACTCAATTCTGACGGATAGTTGTTGTATAATGAGAGGGGGAATATTTATCTGTGTAGAGGTTGAAATCTGTTGTTGTGAGAGCTCTTTTGATTGGGCAGTATCCTTTACTGACCCTTCACTTTTATCATGGTCATTATCAGACTTTTTAGAATGTTCATAGGTTTCTTTTCTGGACTTTGACTTAGATTTTTCTGTATCTGAACTTCCACTAAGGTTGAAACTAGGAGTTGATTCCCTTACAGGTTCCAAGCGCAAATTATCCAAAGGAATAGTGGTCAACCTTCTTTCTCTGTACATATTAAATTCTTGGAATTATTCTGGAGGGAATCGTGTCTGGGCTAGATGTAAAACTTCTTTAAATGTGCCTTTTTCTTGGAACATGTCATCAAAAATATCGTCTTCTCTAGAAAATACTCTTACCTTGACTGCAGTAGTGAAATTTTGAAAAATATCAAAGGGGTCGAATAGTCTTCTTGGAAGCTTGAACAATTGTAAACATGTAATATTTTTTACTTCTTTAAATGCATGACCAATATAAAAAAGTGAAAATGCTCCATAGGCCACAGGAAATTGAGGCCAGAAATCCTTTTTCTTATCCTTCAATTCTTTCATCAAACCTCCTTCTCCGCAGGTTTGATATGCAATTTCCCGGGCAATGAGTTTGTTAGGAACATACAATGGTAAAACATGACGAGAAGAAAAACTTCCAAAAACCATAACATATGTGAACAATTATTCTCCAAACCATCTTGCAACAGGTAGGATGTCTACCTCTGCTTCTGGAGAAAACCTCGGAGCATATTTATCATACAATATTCTGTACAGGGGTAACATGACGCCATGGAAAATATTGTAAAAATGGGGAATGAACTTTGAATCCCACAATTATTTGTGATAGACATAAATGGGTAGGGGGTCATGAATTGTCCATTTCCAACCCATTAAAGGAAACTTAGAAACATAGCAGATTGAATCCATCACATAAGCAGATAAATAAAAAGGAGGATAAATCCTCTGAGAGACAGTTCTCTTAGACCCATAATTCAAAATAGTTGTGGCCAAGTTATCAGACAATATCTCAGCCCAATCCATAATAGTGGCATTAACAGCAGCATTCAACAACGATAGCCATTCACGGTAGCCATAGTGAGAGGAACTTGATCTTGTACATCTTAGTGTTTATCTTTCTTCAGCGGTTCATCTCTCCTAGACCAATCTTTGGTGCATTCCGCCAAGTTCTGATTTTCTTTGGAAAATTTATCCATGAACTGTTTGTTTTAAGTTGCCTGTGGCTCCGGAAAATGATACATTAGTCTCAAATCTTCTGGATTAAATGAGACAATGAGCTCTTGACCCTGAGTCTTAAACTGTCTGTTCGTAATATCAGTGCTATCCAGCACCCATTTAATCATATCTGTATATGGAAGAATTTTAGGTCTAGCTGCTATTCGGTGCAAGAATTAACAGGCTAGCTCTGTAAGAGATGCTTCAGAAGACTCATGTGAGCCTGCAGTAGCTGCGACATTCATTACTTTGGGTTTTTCTTCTTCAAGTAGATTATTCATGCCCTCCCAAGTAGTGATACCAGCGTCTTTGTTGCAGGCGGTGTCTGTGTACAAGGATGCCATCTCTTTACTTTCAGAACTCAGAGCTTTGTCTTTCTTTCCCATGATACTCTGAATACCACTTTGTATAGTCGTATGTTCTTCGCGCCTGCATTTTTACGAATTAAGTGAGAGTAATGATATGAAAAGGTGATGGGAAAGTTTTAAATGCTGAAGACGTATAAAATACACCACCTCATGTGAAACAATTCGAAACCGTTTTTCATTAATGAGTTACAATCAATTCATTGATTAACATTAAAGCGCATAACGGGTCTCAGTTTATGAAAATATTTATTCGTACAATGAGCCCTAAGGATCTGCGATAATGCAATCTACGATTTGCTTTGCAATATCGCAAAATCGCAATATCGTAGATCGCAACCTTGTGAAATCGTAATAGCGCAATATTGTAACATTGCGAAATCGCTGTATCGCAATATCACATAATCACAATACATAACATATGATAAACATTAGTTAATGCATTTTCTGCGACATGCGATTTGCGATATATGTTATCGCGCATCGGCGGTTTGAGGTTTTTCAGCATAAGGTGTGACCTTCTAAGCATGCAATGCGATGAATGTTTCTTATAGTGCATAGTTTTGCATCGCAATCTTGCAATTTTGGTGTTTCGCTCATAAGGAGGCGTTTATTAACATTTTGCGATGTGATATTCCTTAAAGAGTGATTTTATTCTATACTTATCATAAAACTTAAGTCCTTTTAGATTTTTCAAAGAATATCTTCCTAAGTTTATGATAGTAAGTTTTATTTGAATAAAGGAAAAACAAATTCTAAAAAGAAAATATATTTTCTTAAATTTTTGAATAAGGGTCCTCATTTATTTAGCATTAAATGATAATACTAAATAAAAAAGGGGGGGGTTGTTGCTGGCCACAACACTTTCTTATTCACCGAGAAGGGAATCCATGTAATTTCTTCGACCCTTTCCAAGTCTGATTTAACCCCACTTTTAGCACTGATATGGCCCAAGAGGTTACCCTTGGACACTTAAAAAATACTCTTCTTGCGATTAACGGATATCCCATTCTTGCGACATCGCTTGAAAGTTTTCTTGAATTGGCGTATGTGATCAGATATATACTTGAAGAATACTAGGACATCATCGAGATAGACCTCTATGCTTCAATGATTCAAATGAATGCAATGTCCATAGTATGTTGAAACGTTGCACTGAAATTTATCAACCCAAATGGAATTCTCTTAAATACGAACGTACCCCACTTCGTGCAGAACGTTCTCTTTAGTCTGTCAGGCTTTAAGACTAGAACCTGATTATAACTAGAATACCCATCCAACAAATAAAACATTTTTGACCCTAATATTTTTTGCAGTATCTGTTCCATAGATGACATGAAGTAATTTTCTTTATCCAAGGTGTGGCTCAAGTTACAGAAATCAACACACAAGCGGATTTCCCTAGACTTCTTTCTAACTGGGACAAATTTCGATACCCAAGTAGAATGTCACACTTTGTATATTATATGAGCATCCAATAGTTCCCTTAGCTCCTTTTGAATGAAGGGCTCAATCATCATATGTACTTTCTACAACTTTTGTTGAAAATGCTTGGCCCCTTCTTTGATTGGGATCACATGTTGTAGTATTCCCATGTCATAAGTTTTGAGCTCATCGTATGTCCACATGAATACATCTCAGCATTGCTTCAATAAGCAGATAAAAACTTGTCACTCCTATGGTATTCAACAAGTACCAATATTAACAAAATTTGGATCTTTTTTGGTTCCCAAATTTATTTTCTTGTGCGATAGTATTGAGCTATGGGTTTTTGCATTGACTAGCCCTCAGAAGTGATTCTGCAAGTCATACAACTTTTTGAATGATAACACCCCTTTTGGAATGGGTTTCTTTTTATTTTCACAAACTGCATATTGTAATTATTTCTCATTCTCGTCTTCATTGATAGCTACATCCTTGAATACATCACTGTTTTCCATTAAGTGAAGTGTATGCTAGCTATCATTGAAAACACACAAATTAGTAATATTGTCAGGGACATATGGCTTATAAATAATCTCTATAGAAAAACTGTTCCTAAGCAGTGATAATCTAGAAGCAACATTTTCCAATGCATTCGTATTTGCGTTGCATATTCTAGAAACAAAAATAATGTTAAAAGCATGGAAATTCAAAATAAAACACTATACCTCTTGTTGATAACTTTTCAGATGAGGTGACACACAGTGTATAGTAACATGTACCTGTCGTATGCCGATTTCTAAGTGACTACTTCTTTTATAACTGCAACATTGAGGTCGATGGATCTTTGCAAACCCATGATGAGTGTCTCATATTCACGGAGCAGCGAGAAGGAAAGCAGGAATCTTTATGGGACCAACACTATTTAGCGAGACGGGCAGGTCGAATTCCAAGTGGCTAGATATAAAATATTTCCTCTGTCATGGTTTTATTAAAACCCAACTAGCTCTAGATCTCTCCTGTGTTTTGGAGCCATGAAAATACAGTGTCCAAAAATAATATGTATAAGGACTAAGCACTACAATAGTACTAATATTATCACTGCTATTAACTCTACAAATGTCAATTTCCCTAGTTGGAATAAGAATGAACTCCAACTTTGTATATGGTGGAACCGGGGATGGCTGAGCAAGATAAGACCCCATATCGTTTTCCAAAATGAAATTTCAAAGATGAAATTTGTGAAATCCATTGGTTCATTCTTACCATCGAAGGGAGTAACAGTGTGTTTCATTTATCGCTTTGAGTTCACTTAGATCTTATTGTTTATGCCCTTATATGGAATCCATAAACGTGATCAATCCATCCCAAAATACCGATGTAGCTTTCTAGACCAATATTTTCTCAAAAATACACCATATTCTTCTATAATGTCCACAAGTACTATATTTATACATTGGTGAACTTGGTCATCGAATGAGAAGTGAAGAAGCACATTTTTTAGTTCACCAATCGCATGGACAAGAGTCTTGTCTAGATGAATGATTTTATCATCCTTTTTCTCCCATTTTTCATTGATTTATATGCGAAAAATAATGGAATTATTGTCACCAATTCATGAGAATAAAATAAGAAATTATGTATATTATAACCAAAAACTTCAAATGTCAACATAAATGGAGATTCGAGTGTATTTGTGTTTATCGTTAAAGCATTCTGTATAGATTCAAGGGGACCAAAGGACATACCAGATACCTTCTGTGAAGAAGTGATGTTACCTAAGGCACCTGAGGCAGATTTTCCAACTACGCATAGGAGCATGTCCTGCTTGCTCGCGATCTTTGTTAGTTTGAACATTGAAATATTCACGCGAACTTTCTTCATTTCTTCAACTATGTTGTAATCCAAAACATGAGAGATTGTCGAAGTGTCTGGAGTTGTAACGTGGTTTGTGACTTCCAGAGTGGTCGACTAAATTTCCAGAATTTCTCTGAATGTTATGGGCTGAGTTGACCGGCAAGCTGATCTTCCTTAAAAAAAAAACTTTCAATTTTTGTTTCGTCAAATCTTGCTCAATGGTCAGCCCTTGAATTCTAAAACTATATCGATTATTTTGCTTCTAGGTCAGGACATCGCTCGGAGGTTTTTTCTCAGTAAGTCTCTTTTCGACTGCAAGTATGCAACTGAATGTGTTCACTACATGTCCCATGATTGGAGTTTCCTTGGTGGTAGCAATTTCTTCCATTTCTTCCGTCATCTCAGTTTTCTCATCAGAAAATATTGTGTCAATGAAGTGCATAGAAAGATAATTCATGTTTTGGTTCCATTGTGGGCATGTTTTTTTCCGAATGGTATTCTTGCTGAAATAAACCATATTGATCCATGCATGTACTCTCAATATTCAACACAATGTTTGAGCATTGTGTAGACTTGGTCGGTTGATTACTGTAGCTACCAGAATTGGAAGTCCATCTCAACATATTAAATCTTGGAGGCTTGTTTCTCACGATGTTGTCACTTGACCTTTTTTTCAATTATGCCAATTCATTTGACAGAGTCTTGATGGGGCAGGTCAAGCTTTCAAGATCAATAGTTTCCTTCTCCTTGACCTTGATTAACAAGGCCTGAGACCTTTTACCTATGTCTTTGGATTCATTTTCCGGTTCGTCATATATGATGAATCCAATCATGCACAATTCATTTTTCACTATGATTTCCTCTTCAGATTTTTCTACAAGTGTTTATTTCGTGATTCTCTTCACGAAATGTGCAATTTCTATTGGCAAGGAAGATGTGTAGTAGTCAATGGTGATGGAGCCATGACGTTTTTTGTTTACCGGAAATTTATTGAAAATGTGGTTAAACTTCTGATGGAAATATTTCACCTTTTCTTTCTACTCCATCTTTAGTTACCCGACTCTTTCAACAACATGGCGAGGGTTTTGTCATCAACAAATTTCTCAAGAAAAATATTCTTAAAACCCTTCCAATTATGGATGGAATTCAGAGGAAGACTTGATACTATACAACCTCCTTGCCATCGAAGGTGCGCAAAAAATTTCTACATGAAACACCATCATAACGCACCTCTAGCATTTCGAGAAATAGTTAGAAGCTATCTAGATGGTTTTATGCTTTTATTTCTTTTTCAGGGTTGTACTTCATTAAAAATGTTTCCTAATGTCTTGGAATATTATGCAGAACACTCGCAAGTGTCAATGGGCCCTGAGATATCCAATCCAAACCTTGGTATACCATGTATTCATCATTTTCCATTCCTCTTCCTCTTCTACTTCACTTCCCAACCCACAGAAAGTACCATCTCAGAGTATCACATTATCTCCATCACCACCATTGTGTAGTGGAGGTTGTTCTGAATTTTATGCATTCTCCACAGAATATGTTAATTATTAAAGGGTGGGGAAAACCAAATATTCATTCATAGAAACCACTATCCTGAAATCAATCCAATATATTTTTCACATTGGCAGGTTACAAGACAGATTGCCTAAATATGAACGTAATATATTTCACAATTTTATACAAGCTCGATTTGAGAAGAAACACCAAATTAAGGAACACGAGTAGGAGAGGTGTTGTGAATTTTTTTTCCTTGAGTAGAATATGTAAGATTGTGATTGGTGAGGTTATCAGCCATACAAAATTTATTTCCCTCCTCCTAGCATCAAAAATGTTGACAATGTTCGACCCACCAACATTCAGGGGGGCTCCATGATATTTGGTCCCAATTAGACCTCACATCATTTGGAATAGGATCCCCATATAGAATATGGACCAGTTTCCAGTTCTCTTAAAGATATGCCTTAGCTCTAATGACCAACAATAGAGAGGGATACAAATGTATCTTCGAAAAGCAAGGGGGTGTGCATGGTGAGTGTTTGATTGTAGGTGTGTTAAATTTTTTCTACTGTGGAGGGGAGGAGAAAAGTGGGCCTCTAAGAGAGAGGTAATAGTACTACCCTAGAAGAGACACACAAAATCAAGGATCTTTCTAACATCCAGAAGAGTAGTCCACAAGAGATGTGACCGTCATTACAACCAAAAAATGAGAAGGATTTGTCTAGTATTTTTCAGAATAGTCCACAAGGATGGGACAACAATAAAACCATTACAACACATTCTCAATAATATGAGTACTAAAATAACCAAAATATTTCAACTAATTTAGCGTAGATGAAAGCAAACATGAAATACAAACCTCCACAGAACAATCTTACAAATATTCATAATCCATGCATGAGGAACAGTTTCTCCTTCGAGGCTTTTATTATTAATTAAAATTTCTAAGACATGTATACAATGAACACCACTAGCACCAATAGTGGAGTGTTGGAGCCACTCCTTTCTTCTCAAAATAACTAGCTTATATCTCTAATTCCTTGGGGGAGGAGCCAAGGTGAAAATGTATTTTTCTCTTACAATGAGGGTGTATATATAAATGTTAGTGTAAAATATTATTGAAGGTGTATCAAAATATCCTACTTTAGCTATGCATGATGAATATTCCTAACAATAGAAATGGTTGTGTAACGCTTTAGATATCCAATAGATAATTAGAAAAATTCCTGCAAAAACCCATATCTATGCAGTAAAAGTAGTTAAACAACAAAAATAAATAGTAATTGATGCAAAAATAACTCCAAGTATCCAAAAGACAAGACAATATTAAAGAATGATTTTTATATGATAACACCTGGTGAAGAAAACAAGTAATGTTACCAGTCCCCCTCAATGGGCTGGGTTCTTGGTTGTCCTCAATGCTTCAGCTTCAAAAGTTTCTCTCTCTCAATGGTGTAGAAAAACCAAAGCATGTGATGAACTCAAGTGGGAGCTCAAATGGAAAAAGAAAATAATAGCGACAATGAGAATTATCAAAGTGAAGAATGAATGGAAAACCCTCATATTTATAACAAAATATTGAGTTATCCTCGATAATGGATAATAATAAAATATTATTAACCAAAATCTAGATCTAATCGCTTGGAATATTTTGTTGGAGGGAAAAGGTATTTAAATTGGTTAAATAACTTTATTTATAAATAATACACAAATAAATGATTTACTTATCATTTCAAGAATTAGGTTAAAGAATAATAAAAAAATAATGATTTGTTTAATTTTTCGTAGGTGATTTAGTCAAATTTAACAAGAAATTATAACTAAATAATGATTAAATTAATTATTCTTCGAGAAAAATAAGATAAATAATGATTTATATAATTATTTCTCATAATTGGGTTAAATATGACCAAGAATATTATTTAAACACTAGTTTAATTAATTATTCCTATAGTAAAATCAAATAAATAAGGATTTATTTAATTATTCCTCATGGGGTTTATTGTTTTAACCACAAATAACTTGATAAAATATGGTTTATTAAATTATTTCTTATAGTGAAAGAAATTTTACTATGTTAAAATTGGTCTTACATGGTGTACCTTAATCCATCTAATTAGAAATGGTTAGATGATCAATTTTTGGTGATAACAGATTTCCCCCCTACGTACGAGCAGTAGGAACAAATCATATGACCAAAGTACATTGTAAGAACACCTATCACTAGACACCGAAGGGGAGTCAGAGATAGAGAGACATCAATGAAGCGAAGCGAGAGAGGAAAATGATTAAGGGGGTGAGACCTACAAAGTGATATAATTCTCCTTTTATGTTGGAATACCTTTTCTCAATGAGGCGGTCGAGGCATACCCATACCCGCCAAGATGACAAAGTAAAAATAATAATGGTGAGCCTAGTAATGTGGGACTGAGCTACAAAATGTATAATACATGATACATGACATGTTGGCATCAATGGGCCAGAAAATAATGCAATCAATCCCATATGTATAATGTGCCTAGGAAAATAAAGGTCAAGACTGGAATGAATAACATCTCAGTACATGAGACATAAATATTTCCCCTCCATATGACATGGGGAGGGGGGTTGTGTATAAAAAGAAAATAATCCCCACTAAATAGGAAAGGGCTCTAAAGATCTGAATGGATCATTTATATGAGACATGAACGTTGTGGGCGCTGCAAGTGTCTGAAACTAAACCTGTCAAATATATGGAACTGCATCTAAGGTTGCAGCATATTCTGAGGTCATATGGGCATGTGGGGTGCTACCTGAAGGGACACCCCCTCATGAGGGTTGAAACATCTCACACACACATGAGAATCACTGGTAAAATCTGTTGGATCACCGGACCATCAAGTATATGAATCTCAATCATGTGATAATGAGCTGAGGTAGATGAGGAACAACCAAGTCAAAGGGAAATGATGATTCCCTTTGCTTGATCTGAGGCACTGAATAAGAATGGAACCTGGAACCAAGGTACACGACCCTTTGGACATGTCTTCTGTAGTGAATGTGTTGATGTCCATAGAAGGAGGTCCTCCATAGGTAAGGCAATGAGGAATCCTCAACTCAGGCAATAGGGATCATGGTAAAGTGACTCATGGATTGAAACGAGAGATGATGATGGAAGAAGGAGGTACTAAGTAGCGAACAACCGCCTTCCCTTGTCAGAGAATAAAAAATCATGGTTGACCTACTAGCAACTGACTTCACTCTAGAGGGGAAGAGGTACAGTATGACTGGAGGAAAAAATGGGCAACACATGATGAATTTGATGCAAAGATTGATGGAATACTGTAACTGGAGATAAAGGGAATTGAGACACACTCCATGAATTTGATGATGACTCAACTCGGATGCTCTGAACAAGGGTGGCTCATTGATGCTACCACAAAAGGTAGTCCAAGGGGGACCATGAAAACATGAGAAAAATATGGTTACTCATGACCAAAATCGACACATGAGGTGACAAGTGTTAAGGACAAGTGGTGCCCCAAGCACAAGGAACTCAGGTAGAAATATCACTTTGATACCATGTAGAAATTTATAGAAATTCTATATCAATGGATTCAATCTGATCTTGTGATGTACTAAAACAAGATACTGAATAGTTCTACAATATTTTCATAATACAATACACGATCGCTCAGTCACATGCAAGTAAGAGAAATAATTAAATCAATCACACAACACAAGATGTTCTTGGGAAAGAAATTGCTCAAAACCCTGCTATCATGTATTGTATAAAGTCAAGGAATCATGAAACAATAAAATGCTTAATCTTTCATGAGATTCTCTAGCACTTTGTCAATTATATCCCGCTGATCTAGGAAAAATTTGACAAACACATATTCAATTCTGAGCCTTCCTTCAGCCTGCCTTGCTCACACAATTTGTAAAGAATTTGGCCCCTATTAAATAGGAAAATCAACCTTCCTTGATAGCACAATCCATCATGGCTTCCTCATGGCTTTATAATTTCACACGGGAAATTATCTAAAAATACAATTGATAGTTCTGTTCCCTTTAACCTATGTCTCATACAGTTCTTCCTCAAAACTGTCATGGTTGCAGCTATTAATAGTGAATCATTAGTTAACCAATTGATCACTACTTGTGAATTAAATCTAATCTAACTCACTAGACCTCTCACTAATTCATCTCTTAGTTAGAACTAGTTAAATTGATTTTAACTCAATTAATTGAGTAAATTGACTACACCTGCACCCCACTAGTGCATTAACTGCAACAAGACCCCCAAAATATTAGGATCACTATACATGCATCATATTATACCCTCAACTCGAATTTATTGAGATAACTAATTCATCATGAATTAGTTAACTTATACAAGTTGTTATAAGATGAAATTACAATTTATTGTCCAATTTATAAGGGAAAAATAAATTAGACACCCACATCCTCGCTAGCGTGTAAGTGAAATTCCTCACTGAATTTCCTTACCAATGTTTGTGTACTTTTTTTCCTTTCTGGATGCCAATTTCACTGTTTCTTATTGCAAATTTCAACACTCCCTCTTAACAAGAAAGGAATTCAATCTATCCTGATCTGGTACCTTTGGAATGTTCTGCATGCAACACTTCTCTAGTGTTTTTTTCACCTGCAACTCCTGCAACTGAATAGCCTCTGAACAACTAAAACCATATAATGAATCTGTCATCAGAGTATTCTGACTGCTGCTAGTTATTGCACCTATCTACTGTACTCTTTGCGCTGCTGCTAACATCTGCATTTGTGCCCTATGCACTGCTACCAACTCTGATCTGCACTCCAGTATCCGACATAAGTCACTCTAATTTATGTATTCCTGACATCTGACTACATGAATCCAACCGATCCTTCCTACTACTATTGTATTGTGGGCTCCTCGTATCTAGGTTCGATCCATGAGACACACCATCTTAGTGGATCCTACCCAAATTTCTTCTTGGGATTATCCTTTCTCATTGCCCCACCTCTCACCTAGAGGTATAGTTGCATGTACTCCCTATGCCCATCTAGCTTGAAAGGCTTCCCCCCCCCCCCCCCTTGGAGGTCAGTCTCTGCTTGAGTGGACTCTTCCACTCGGTCTCTTCTCTGTTCTCCAATTGTGGCTACTCCACAACCTTCTGAGACTGCTTCTGAGGCTGCATATTGAGAGATAATTTATGATCCCTCTCAACCACCAAGTCTATAACCTCTCCTTTGATCCTCAAATCTTTTCATGCATCCTGTACTTAAATTTCATACAATTTCTTGACTCACACACATTGTAATTATCCCGCCATCACAAAATTTTCTAAAAAAAGAGTTGATTTTAAATCTACGATATCTCCCTTATCCGAGCTCTAATTTGATCGGATTTTTTTTCAATTTGGGTATTTTTTTTCAAGGAATACAAATATTTTATTTTTTTTCGAAAATTTTGCACCAAAATTTTACGATATTCTCTGCAAACCTTCCAACCAAAAAAATCCTGCTCTGATACCATGTAGTAATATCGCTCTGATACCATGCAGACATTCATATAAATTCTATATCAATGGATCCAATCTGATATTCGGATGTACTTAGAAAAGATACTGAATCCTTCTACAATATTTTTGGAATACAAAACACGATCACTCAATCACATGCAAGTAAGAGAAAGCAGTAAATCAATCACACAACACAAGATGTTCTTGGGGAAAGAAACTACTCAAAACCCCACTATCATATACTGTATAAAGTCAATGAATCATGAAACAATACAATACATAATCTCTCTTGATATTCTCTAGACCTCTGCCAATTGTCTCCCACTGATCTAGGAAAAATTGGACAAACACAACCAATTCTCAGCCTTCCTTCAACCTACCTTCCCCACGTGATTCCTAAATAATTAGGACCCTATTAAATAGGAAAATAATCCTTCCTTGATAGCCCAATTCATCATGGATTCTTCATAGCTTTATAATTTGCACATGGGGAATTCTTTAAAAATACAACTGATAATTATGTTCCATTTAACCTCTGTCTCAACTAGGTCTGCCTCAGAACTGACATGCATGCACCTATTAATAGTGAATCATCAAATATCTGATTGATCACTACTTGTGAATTAAATATAATTTAATTCACTGCACCTCTTACTAATTCATCACTCATTTAAAACTAGTTAAACTGATTTTAACTCAATTAATTGAGTTAAATGATTACACATGCACTCCACTGGTGCATTAACTGCAACTAGACCCACAACATATTAGGATCACTCTACATGCCTCATATTAGACCCTCAACTCGAATTTATTGAGTTAACTCTGTCATCATGACTTAGTTAACCAATGCAGGTTGTTATGAGATGATCATAGCAGAAAAATCGACCTTTGGAATCAGGATCTGTCAGTTGCAGGTAGGTGGCCTAACCGTACTTTTCATTTTCAGTGGTTTATATTTTCAGATTAGCTCCTCGGAGCGGAGTAAGAGACCCCTACCCATGTTTACAGGTGGTTCACACTTTAATGCTCCTAAAATGTGCTATGGCTCACAAGAAACAGATGGAAATTTGTGAGCTCGCAGTTTTTGGGTAGAACAGTGCGAGTTGGGGCTGAAAACATGATTTGGTTTGTTGGTTTGTTGAGGACAAGGGTTAGAAATTTTATGGTGCAGTTGCCTTTTTATGAGCTGATAAATCATGGTGATGGTTTTCAAGTATGGTAGAGTTAAATATGAACTAGCATGAAAGTGACTTGGAGGCTCTTCATTCCAAGATTCAGGGGAATCAGGTGGTTAGAGGAGCGCTTGCTCAGTATGGGGTTCTCAATTTGGTAGAGAAATATTTGATGAGGGAAGGTGAGCCTTTTATATCTAGGATAGTGAGCTACTAAGATCCAGACCAGCAGGCCTTCATGATGCAGGGACATAGGAACGAGCTCACGATCCCGGATATCTATTTGTTTGATAGGACTCACCGTAGTAGGGGTTGTAGGGAACATACATCCAATGTTACCTCGTGGGAGGAACATATCAGAGTTTTTGGAGTGCCATTTTAGACTTGGCACTCATGCTAATGGCACGACCATCCCGATCAGTGGTTTAGAGATGCTAGAGACATGGGCTATCGCTGCAACAGTGTTGCAAATCATGGGAAACCAGGCGTTCTATCACATCACTGGAGAGCAGGTGATGTTAGTGGAGAATGTTTTGAGTGGGACCTACTATTGGTGGGCCAAGATCATGTTGTCATCAGTGAAATGAAAGCTATCATTATGCAGACGACGAGTGAACCATGATTGTTCTTTTCATACAGTGTTGTGCTATTTCTTCTTTGAGAAGGTCCCGACTATATGACCTCATGTACATATCTTTGATGGGGGCGCACAAGAGCTGAGGATGTGCCGCTAGGGGAATATATTGCATAGAGAAGGGGAGGGGGAGTTGGACGTGTGTTCCGACTAGATTTCTACCCACATTGGGACTTGATTCTGTTATACATAGATGACTATCCATATAGTGGTATGAACTATAAGGGGGATCCTGACTTGCCACTTCTACGCGGCCAAGTATGGAGACTGTATGGTAAGTGAAATTTTCTATATATTATGGTGCATTTAAAGTTTTCAGAATATGTATGTGGTACTAATTCTTAACTTTTGGCATGCAGATATAGCACTGGTTAATCCGACAGGATATGCAGGATGTGCCGTAGTGCGAGGGGTTGCAGAACCAAGTGGATCAACATCACAACAAAGACCTGACTGTGAGGCTCTACTGGAGGACCTTCATCACAGGTTTGATGTACTATTTACCGGGGTGGCAGAGAGCGATTGGCATGACTTAGATGATCAGTATAAAAAAGGTTTTACTGGTCTTCCCTCAGAGTGGTGATGCATCACACGACACATGGATATGGTCGGTGAGGCAGTTCGGGACCTACGGGCTGGTGAACAGAGCCATTGGCCCAGGAACCTCTAGATAGTGACTATGGATAGGGGCATGTGGTGCCCCCTTTTGTTTTTTGGAACATGTTTTGGGCATGTCGGATGTATTTAGAGTAGTGGACTCAAAACACTTATGTTTTATGTGACGATACATAATATGGATATGCAACTTTTATATGAAAATTGTGGTTCACCATTTGTTTTTTATGATTGTCTTGTGTTAAATGCATGTGATAAGTGCCAATCTAGAATGTTATTTGCAATGGTATCTACAAAGTGTTTTTTGGCTCTAGGAACATGGTTAAATGTAATGGATTCAAATTCACGTGCTAAAAGCCTCACTCGTAGATATTTTCTAAATAGGTATGGTTATGCACATAACACTGTTACTGATGAAATAGGTAACCTGACCTCAAAACGGGAACTCTAGCCCAAAAAGTCTCAAAAAACATGAAAAAACACCCCAAAAACAAAAAGTGTGTCTTCCAGAACGCACTTGGTTTTTTTGGAAGGTCAAATTTCAACATTTTATAAAATTATGTTAAAAAAAAAATTGTTTCTTGAAAAAAGAATTGAAAAAACACCCTCAAAACAAAACCAGTTGATGCTGGAATAACAAAAAAAAAAATTGTGTCATATTTTTGACATTTTTAAAAATAGAAGTAACATTTTTAAATTTTTAAAATTCAAACATTAAAAAAAAAACATAAAACTTAAGAAAAATAAATAAATTTAAAAAATAAAAACATTTTAAAGCTTAAAATTTAAAAATATATAGAGATAAAGAAATAAAAATAAAGACTAAATAAAATTTTTAATTTAAACATTAAAAAAAAACTAAAATTTAAGAAAATAAAATAAAAAATAAAACAAATTTAAAGATTAAAATTTAAAAATATATAGAAATAAAAAAATAAAAATAAAAAGAAAATAAAAATATTAAATTAAAAAGAAAAAAAGAGTAAAAAATAAAAAGGAAATTATAAAAAATTAAATATAGAAATTAAATTTAAAAAAGAAAAAGAAAATGTTTATTAAATTAAAAACAAAAAATTAAATTTTAAAATAAAAATTTATATTTAAAGAATTATATTAAATTTTAATTTTTTAAAAAAAAAAAAAAAAAAATTATTTAAATTAAAAGTAAAAAAATGAAAAATTAATAAAAAATAAAAGATGAAAAATAAAATACAATAAAATAATTAAATCTAAAAAATATATATATATTAAAAGAACAAATAAATTTTAAAAAATAAATTAAATTTAAATTATAAAAAATAAGATATATATATATATATATATATATATATATATATATATATATATAAATTAAAAATACATATATTAGATTTTATTAAATTTAAAAAAAAATGTTAATATTAAAATAACAAATTAAATTTAAAACAAAAATATTAAATTTTAATAAATAAATGAATAAATAAATAAATTTTGAAATAAAAAATAAATTTTAAATTAAAAAATAAAAATTAAAAAAAATTAAAAAAAAATTAAAAAAATTTTAAAAATCAATTAAAAATGGAAAATTGAAAAAAAAAAAATTAAAAAAATTTAAATAAAAAAAAAATTTAAAAAAAATTAAGTTTAATTTTTTTTTTTTAAATCTACTTTTAAATACACAATTTTAATTGAAATAAAAATATACAAAAATTTTATGTAATTAAAAATAATAATAATAATAAAATAAAAGATTTAAAAAAATATTAAATTCAAATAAAAATTAAAAAAAAATAAAATAAATAAAATAAAATAAAATACAAAATTTATTAAATTTTATAAAAATAAATAAAAAAAAACATAAAATTTAATAATAAAGAAAAAATATGAAAAAATTAAAAAAAAAATTCAATTAAATTAAAAAAAAATACAAAATTTAATAAAAAGTATTAACAAAATTAAAATAAAAAAGTAAAAACAAAGAAATGAATAAAATTTAAAACAAACCAAAATAAAATAAAAAATAAAATAAAATTAAAACAAATTAAATTTAAAATATAAAAATTAAATTAAAAAAATTAATTTTAAGTATTTTGAGGACGGGACCAAACATGGAGAGGAATTTTGAGCCCCATTCTGAATGAGCGATGCTAGCAGATCATCCACAACTGCTACCATCTGGGGCGCATGATAAAGAACAACGCTGGACGAATTAACGGCAAGATGAGGGAGGGGCGAAATCGAATCAGACCTCAGCGTTCTGGACAAAAGGGATCGCGGATACCCCAGGTTTTCACATGGAGCTCCAGGTGCCAACGCGAATTTAGAATCAACAAAGGAAGCAGGAGCTAGTTGAAGACTTTTAGTAGAAGATCCGATTCCGGGAATCGGCCTCCACTGCCTAGGTGGCGGCGGAGGCCGATTCCCGGAATCAGATCTTCTGCTAAAAGTCTTCCTTTGTTGACTCTAAATCCGCGTTGACACTTGGAGCTCCAAACCACTTATTTGTGCGGTATGAAAAAGAGCGTCTTCCCAATCCTTAAGCATTTGGGGATTGAATCGCTGCTTCATTTTGTGGCTGCGCAGGGCTTCACCATACGGCCCCATACGGTACCGAACCTCAGAAGGCTTGACCTCATAAAAGACGGGAATACGAATGGCCCGATCCGATTTGCAGGCCTTCCACATTTGATGAAGTTCATCGAGACACCAACAAGATTATGCATATTGTTGAGAGAAAATGGCAATATGGATAGAGGCGGTCTCAATAGCGTGTTTTATTTGACAAGTAATATCGAGTCCAGCCCGCATTTCGTTCTTGTCTAAAAAAACTTGGAATCCACAAGGAGCAAGGCTATCGTAGAAATGGGCTAATAATTCCAAAAAGGAGGGTATAAGAAGCGTGAGTTAATATATATATATATATATATTTTTTAATTTGAATTTTTTTTTAAATATTTTAATTTTTAATATTTTTTTAATTGATTTTTTTTTTAATTTCAAAATATTCAATTTTTTTTTTAAAATTTAATTTGTTTTAATTTGTTTTGTTTTTTTTCTAAATTTTGTTTTTAAATTTTATATTTTAGATTTTTATTTTTTTAAATTTAAAATTTGAAATTTATTTATTAAATTTATTAAATTTTAATTTAATTTAATATATTTTTTTTAATCTTTTAGTTTATTTAGTTTTTCATTTTTAAAATTTATAATTTGTTTCATTCTAAAAAAAACACTAAATTTATGTATATTTGTTTTTTAAATATTTGCACGTGGTTTTTTTTTTTTTTTTTTTTAATGATAGTTTTTTTTATTTTAATTTTCTTTTTCAATTTTAAATTTTGTTTTTGTTTTTTTTTTTTTTTTTAATTTTAAAATTTGTATTTTTTTTTCTTATTATTATTTTTTTTAATTTAAATTTTTAAATTTAATTTTTTTTTTTTGTATTTAAATTTAAATTTTGTAATTTTAATTATTTTTAAATTTTCTATTTTATTTTATTTTATTTTTTAATTATATGGTTTTTTTTTAATAAATTAGAAAAAAAAAAATTGATGTTTAAAAAAAAAAAAAAAAAATTGGCTCAATTTTTTATTTTTTTTCTTTAAATTATGTGTTTTTTTTTTCAAATTTTCTCATTTCTTTTTATATAATTTTCGAATATTTTTGTTTATTTTTTTGTTTTTTCTATGTATTTTTGTTTAAATTTTTTATTTTTACAAGTTATTTTTTATTTTTTTACATTTTAATTGGTTATTTTATTGTTTTTTTATATATATATTTTTTATCCAAGTTTTGTGTTTTATTACCAACATGAAAATCACCACTCTAAAAAAAAAAGGTTGATGCTGCATCAATACGTTTCAAAATTAGCATGGAAATCACCGTTCTAAAATAAAAGAGTTGTTGCTGCATCAATACGTTTCAAAATTAGCATGAAAATCACTAACATTTTAAAACAAATATTCATACTTCATAAATAAAAATATAGAGCGTCAAAAATGTGCACAAACAAAAAAGGGGTGATTCTACATCACCACTTTTCAAAATCGGGTGCTTTTTATGCTATAAAAAAAAAAGGTACCGGTGCAGTTACCTATTTCATCGGTAACATTGTTACATGATAAACACCATTCATTTGCATGACAAGTAGCAAGGAATATAAATGAACATGTAGATGAAAGATGTGATGGTCAAGGGCATCGACTAACAAACCTATCACTGCATCATATTCGGTCGGGTTATTGGTGGCAGATCCAATGCATATGCCGTTGGAGTGAACTAACAAATGCAAGGGGATAAAAATGACCCAAGCTGCCAAGGCTAGTTTCCGGGAGAAGTGACTTGCCCCATTAGTGTGGCCTATATATGGTGTGGATAATGGGTCTATCTTAAAGGCACAAAAATATAACAAATGAGATGATGGTGGACAATGCAAGCTACCTAAATGCATGATATAAATACATGCAAGTCAATGGGAGATGCTATGGGTAATATTTCTTGAGGTACAGTGCATTATGAGGGTTAGGAAGGAGTTAGCCTTCGAAGTCCTCTAGAAGGTATGCGCCCTTACCCAAGTCCTTACTAATGATGTAAGGTATTAGCCATAATGAGTCAAAATTCCCATTGCCAAGGATTCACATGGAAAATTTTAGGGGCTAATATTCGCAGGTGGGCTAATTTTCCATGGTTTTTCCAAAAAAAAAATTCACCAATTTCCAATTTTTTATAAAAATTATTCACCCAACTTCTACAATATAAAATTATTTTACATTAAAAATCGCCAACATTATATAGACAATATATATAATATCATTATAAATTTGAATGGATTTACAAATACATCAATAAAAATTTTATAGTTTGCATATTAGGGACTAGTGACATTCACCAATTTTTAAAACTTCAAGATAATTTTCCATCCTTAAAATTTTCCCTGCTAAGCAGACACCATCTGAGAAGGCACCTCTTGAGCAGGCACCTCCATCTGAGTAGGCACCATTGACTGAGAAGGCCTCCACTTGTTATGTTATTGATGTACCACTAGATTATTGACATTTATATGCAATTCTATTATAGTTGTATATTTTTGACATTATATATATATATATATATATATATATATATATATATATATATAGTGCATGTATTTTATGTTCATGTTGGTGTTCATCATGATGTGTATATTGTTAGATCATGTTAGATATGTTCATTTAATGTTCTTGTAGATAGATGTGCATGTTATAGCAGTAATTTGACTTGAGATGTATATTTTATGCTTGTGTTGTGATGATGTTATACAATGCTTGTGTTTTGTTAGATGATCATGATCACGATGGTTATATGATGTTAGCGAATTTGAATGTGTATTTTAGAATATGATGTTTGTACGATGGTTATCATGATCGTGATGTTTATTTTTAATATTAAATCATGATATTTATTAAAATTGTAATTGTATGTATTGTCATGATTAAATTTTATTAAAATTGTAAAATTTGTAAATTTGTAATTTTGTAAAATTGTAAATTAATTGTCAAATTTGAACCATAACTACCGTATGTAGTAAAATTGTAACTGTAATTGTATGTATTGTCATGATTCAATTTTATTAAAATTGTGAAATTTTTAAATTTGTAAAATTGTAAATTAATTGTCAAATTTGAACCATACCTACTGTATGCAGTAAAATTGTAATTGCAATTGTAATTGTAATTTTGATTGTAATCGTATGTAAAATTGTAATTGTAATTGTAATTGTAATTTTAATTTTAATTTTATGTAAAACTATAAAATTGTAATTGTAATTGTAATTGTATTGTGAAATTGTAAAATTGTAATTGTCATTGTAATTGTATGTATTGTCATGATTCAATTATATTAAATTTGTAAAATTTGTAAATTTGTAAAATTGTAAATTAATTGTTAAATTTAAACCATAACTACTGTAAAATCGAATCATCTTAAATTGTAAAATTGTAAAATGTATACCATACATATTGTTAAATTACCATAATTATAAAATTGTAAATTTGTAAATTTGTAAGAATCTAAATAATTGTAAAATAATAAATCTAGAATAATATGAATTTTTGTAACATGATAAATTTTAGAAAATAATGCAAATAAATTCATGTTTAGAATTATCATTATTTTATTATGATCTTACAACGAAAAATAATAGTATACATTAATACAATTTAAAAAAATTTGAAGATATCATATATATATATATATATATAATAGGGTGCATTTATTTAAGTAATGATATAGTGAAAAACCATTTAAAGAAATCTGCAAGTAGTTGTATTATTTTAGGAATTGACATAAAAAAAAAGAACTTGATACAATGCATTACTTTCGAGATCAACATAATTGCAAATTATCAAGTGAAATGATTTTAACATTAACACAATGAAAACCAATTAATTCAAAATAAATATCATAATGTTTGGAAAATAAGAGTCTTAGTTATAAGGTTAAGTCCTCTTCTTTATAAAAATTCATCTTAAATAGTATAAATGTTGAAATAACACATTTACCATATCACTCTCTGTTCTCATCACCCTCATTATCCTCCAGCTCGCTTGGCATGATAAAACTATTTTTCTAAAAAATATGTTTTTATCTAGGGTCATGTCTCAATACGAACCACCAATCCCTATCCAACACATCTGGGTAAAAAAACACCGGGTTGCATTTTTTGGGGAAAACATAAGGCTTCTTAACTTCATGCCACATATTTCTAGAGTTCATACATATCGGCCTACTATCACGATCTTCCTTCACATAATTCCAATCAAAGGTGTTCCACCACTTTCACCTAAACATAACACATTGAAAAGAAGGGAAGTCCACTTCAATGATCTCTTGTATCTTTCTGATGTAACCTAATGTCCCTCGTACTAGGTTTTGATCACGGTGGCTAGCTTGACCAAATTGGTCGAACTCGACTTCCACTCCACAGTCTTGTGTCATGTGTCCATCATCGACATTTTCTGTGAGAAAATGGTCTCCATATACCCACATAGATGGGAACAAATGCACCTATAAAAAAAATTTAAAAATCATAGTGTCATGTGTCTAATAACCCAACTGTTAAAATATATAAAATATATATGTTACATTTCAAAGGTGCATTATTAAGTTTAAAATGTACATATTACCAATTTTTTTCACCTAATCCCTATGTTTAGCGTACCCTATTCAACATGCGGGTAACGACTGTTTGCACCATATTTCTCTCTGACTTGGTTAGCAACCCAATAGTTAGGGCATATAATTGGCATATTTTATTTTAAATGATCAAGATAAGGCACACTTATACCATTCAACCGTCTGAATTATTTCCTGTCACTATCTCATTTCATCCTCTTTTGTTAGTACAACGCAACCCACGGTTGTGTCACCTCGGAATTGTAAAGAACAAATTTATTGATTGCCTCAATTTATGCATTCGTTGATGAAATCAAACTGACATATAGTACATATGAGATCAAAATATACATTATATCAAAGTTCAATGTGAATATTTACTTTGTGTAAATTTGAAAAATTATAAGTCACTTACTCTTTATAAAGTGCCATTTTCCATTCGTTTGGAGAAACTCCCCTTCTCTTTTGTCTCCATCCCTTTCATCGTCCCAAATCACTGCACCTGGTGCGTTTTAGATCTACTTGATGTGCTCACTAGCATAATAGAAATAATCATATGATATGTACCCCTCTGCCATAGAACCCTCGTATTTTTCCCTTTCTCGAACAAAACCTTTCAATTTCTTCATGTACCTCTTTAAGAAGAACATCCAAAGACAAGAAACCACCCAAACTAATTCAACCTCATCTACTAGGTGGATTAGAAGATGAGCCTGCAAGTCCATGAAACTCATCAGTAGTTCCTTATCAAACATACAAACAATCTCAATTATCTCTTGATGCCACCATGGAATGCTAGCCACATGAATCTCCTTTGATGAGATCCAACGTAGAAATGAAGATAATTTAGATATGGCACGTCCTAGGTCTTGGGGGAAGTCTTGTTTCACACACCCATGCACGAACAAAGGATAATGACACTACAAAGTTATAAACACATGAAATATACAAAATTAGTTATGTTTTATGATCCCATTGAATAAAAATTATTAATATAAAAAATAATAAAATCATGCTTTTGACAATATACATACTCTTAGAAGACTCAAATGGTCATGTGATTTCAACCCCGAAAAATGGTCTTCCACGATGAAGCAGCGTCGTAGTGAAGACTCAGACGAAGATGACATCGTCACACCCATTATAACTTCCTTTTCCAACCTTATTTTCTTAAAATATATGGGACATCACCTTCTTTGAAATACCAATTAGAGGGACCAACCTCTCCTGTAATTTCTAATTGTCTTGGCCAATGTTTCTTTTTAGTTTTTGAAGTAATAAGATCTTTCCTAATAGCCAATGTGTCACTTTTTTTCAATGATATGTTCCTCCATAAAGAAGATGAAACATTTTTAAATATATGCATGGGATCTAATAAGATGGTAATCTTAAGATGCTCCCAATATGGGAGGTTAGAAAAGAATGCGAAATTTATCAACATAGCTGTTGAAGAACTCTGGATCATCGAACATAGGCTCCCCATTTGAATTGAACATTTCTATGAAGAAATTCTCCTTCTCTCTCTCATATGCTCTAATCCATTCTGTTGGCGTTGTTATTGCAGGCCTTTGGTTTCTCTCTCCTTTACCATTGAAAGCTGATTTTTCTCTTATGTAAGGGTGTTCTTCTGGGAGGAATACCCTGGAGCAGTCATACATTGGCTTTCGTAGGTCGTTGGACCATCTAGCTTTCAGAGAAGGTCCACAACACTTATATCTATAATACCCTTTTGTTACAAGATCTGTGAAATTATTGTATACAATATGCATGCAACGTTAAATAACATCTTGAAGATTAGAACAATTACAATGAATTAAATTAATATGTGAAAGAATATTTTTACATATATAAACAAATCAATAAACATGTAATTTACTAGAGAAAACTCCTAAGCTTGGATAATCATGTGTCGTGTATGCACATATTCCATACAACGTAAAACTCCTCTCTACTGTGACGGGTCTTGATACATCGTATACATTTATCCCATCCCATAATTCCTTCAATTCATCTACCAGTGGTTGCAATTAGACATCCATATTCTTCACTTGTCTTGTACCAAGGACTATGAGAGCCAACATAAGATGTCCATTCTTCACGGACAACCATGGGGGGATATTATTATTGATCACTTTAGAGGCCAAATAGAATAGGTTGTTTTGTGGAGGGAATATGGGTTGATGCCATCCATGGCTATGCTGAGTCATAGACTTCGTACTTCATCCTTGAATTTTTTGGGCCATGTATCCTCTATATGCTTCATGGCTATTGAATTTGTTGGGATTCGCATAACTCCCAACTCACTTTTGTGTTGAGGCATGCCATCCCTACAACATCCCTAATTATTTGCAATGAAAGAGCCTTTGAATCCTTGGGATTATAGGCATGTTCCTTAATATCTTAAAAGGAGGACCACGTGATTTACCGTTATTTTTTGATTTATCATTCTTGTCATGCCCAAATTTCGGACATATATTTTTTTCTGCATATTCTCCTCTATATAGAATACAATAATTTGGACATGCATGGTATGATATGTACTCAACACCTAATATTTTCAACAATTTCTTTGCCTCTTCGCAGCTACCGGGAAAGACATTATCACTCGGAAGAACCTTATCTTTGAATAACCTATAATTGGTGGACAACATTAAATTTACAATGCCAATAATTATTAATGTTCATAAAATTGACCATTTGTAATGTTGATTGTGTGACAAGATTTCTCAAAATATAAGGGAATTGATGGTCAATTACCTCAAAATTTCTGAGAAACATGCATTCGACAAGCCAAACTTTGCTTTCAAGTTGTACAGTAACATCATTATCCCCAACTAGGTAGAGTTTGACTGACTGCTAGGTCCATAGAGAGGGGTGGTGGAAGCAAATTTAAGGCTTTCGAAAAAGGTATCGGCGATATGAGCATCATCCCCTAGTTGATCATCATTCTAGAATGCATCTAACAAACTTGTCTCCATGGTAGTCGTATCCTTTAATTAATCATCCATACCACCCTCTATTTGATTGCCTCCATTGCCATCTTGTGAAGAACAACTATTGTTGTAGTCATTCCTAATTGGTGAATCTAAACGTAGTGGGAATTGAATAGGTAGTTGATTCAACCATTCTTGGTATCATTCCTCTCCGATTTTTTCTCTTAATTCAGCCTTCTCTCGATTTGACATTGTCGTGGGGTGAAACGGAAGATGGTAGGTAGGTCACTCATCATCACTAGAATCCTAATAATTTCAAAAAATATATTTGAACATGATTAGTACAAAATAAATGATATCAATTAGTAAGCATGTCAATGCATGATTAATTGGTTTGACATTGTAATAATTACATTATACCAAACAATTATTACCATTATTGTCCCAGGATTGTGGCTAGAAGATGGCATGTTACAATTGGCAGGGTGAAGTGGCTGTCCATTTTCATCTACCAACCGTGCCTAGCGTTATGCTGCTCCTGATAAGAGCTTCCAATGTTTTGGAGCTCTTTGAATATTTTATGCATCTGAGCTCGATCCTTAATATTCATGAATGTGCAAATTTGTATACATTAATTTTATTCAACTAATTGACATGGATAAAAAAGCAAATTCATTAGATAATGAAAATATAAAACAATGTTACCGATGAAATACGTAACCTGACCTCAAAACAGGAACTCTAGCCTAAAAAGACTCAAAAAACATGAAAAAACACCCCAAAAACAAAAAGTGTGTATTCCAGAACGCACTTCGTTTTTTTTTAAGATCAAATTTCAACATTTTATAAAATTATGGTAAAAACAAAATTGTTTTTTGAAAAAAGGATTGAAAAAACACCCTCAAAACAAAACCAGTTGATGCTAGAATAACAAAAAAAAAATTGTGTCATACTTTTGGCATTTTTAAAAATAGAACATTTTTTAATTTTTAAAATTCAAACATTAAAAAAAAAAACCTAAATTTAAGAAAAAAAATAAATTTAAAAAATAAAAACATTTAAAAGCTTAAAATTTAAAAATATATGAAGATAAAAAAATAAAAATAAAAACAAAATAAAAATTTTAATTCAAACATTAAAAAAAACCTAAAATTTAAGGCGAAAAAAAAATTTAAAGATTAAAATTTTTAAAAATATAGAAATTAAAAAATAAAAATAAAAACAAAATAAAAATATTAAATTAAAAAAAAAAAAACAAAACAAAACTAAGTTAAAAAAAGAAGGAAATTATAAAAAATTAAATACAGAAATTAATTTTAAAAAAGAAAAAGAAAATGTTTATTAAGTTTTAAAAAAAATATTAATTTTAAAACAAAAAATTAAATTTAAGGAAATATATTAAATTTTAATAAATTTAAAAATTTAAAATAAAAATTAATTAAAAAAAAAACATTATTTAAATTAAAAGTAAAAAAATGAAAAATTAATTAAAAATAAAAAATGAAAAATAAAATACAATAAAAATATTAAATTTAAAACAATATATATTAAAAAAACAAATAAATTAAATTTAAATTAATATATATATATATATATATATATATATATATATATATATATATATGAACTTAAATTAAAATATTTACTTAAATTTAAAAAAAATGTTAATATTAAAATAACAAATTATAAAAACAAAAATATTAAATTTCAATAAATAAATGAATAAACAAATAAATTTTGAAATAAAAAATAAATTTTAAATATAAAAGAAAAAAAGAAAAAAAAAGGTTAAAAAACTTTAAAAATCAATTAAAAATGGAAAATTGAAAAAAAATATTAAATAAATAAAAAAAAATTTAAAAACAAATTAATTTAAAAAAATTAAGTTTAATTTAAAAAAAAAACAAAATCTAATTTTAAATACACAATTTTAATTCAAATATAAAAATATAAAAATTTTATGTAATTACCAAAAAAAATAATAAAAAAATAAAACATTTAAAAAACAATATTAAATTCAAATAAATTTAAAAAAAAAAACAAATTTATTAAATTAAATTAAATTAAATTTAAAAAGTAAACATAAAACTTAATAATAAAGAAAAATTATGAAAAAAATAAATAAATAAATAAATAAATAAATTAAATAAAAAAAATGCAAAATTTAATAAAAATTATTAGCAAAAAGAAAAAAAATTAAAATTTAAATATAAAAAATAAATAAATAAATAAATTTTTTGGAATAAAAAAAATTAATAAATAAATAATAAAAAATAAAAATAAAAATAAAATAATAAAAAATAAAAATTGAATGGTGATGGGCGGTGCCACCCAGCCTCCCGCCCACCTCCGGTCAAGGTTGGTTTTTTTTTTTTTTTTTTTTTTTTTTTTTTAATATATATATAATTTTTAATATTTTTATTTTAATTTGATTTTTTTTAAATTTTTTTTTAATTTCAAAAAATTTAAAACTATATATTTTTTTTTAAATTCAATTTTTTTATTTTAAATTTATTTATTTATTTATTTTAATTTTGTTTTTATATTTAATATTATAGATTAATTATTTTTAAAAATTTAAAATTTAAAATTTATTTATTAAATTTATTAAATTTTAATTTAATTTAATTGTTTTTTTTTAATCTTTTAGTTTATTTAGTTTTTCATTTTTTAAATCTATAAATTGTTTCATTTAAAAAATAAAATTAAAAAACACTAAATTCATGTATATTTGTTTTTTAATTATTTGCACGTGGTTTTTTCATTTTTTTTTGTTTTTTAATGATTTTTTTTTTTTTTAATTTTCTTTTTCAATTTCTTCTTCTTCTTCTTCTTCTTCTTTTTTTTTGTGTGTGTTAATTTTAAAATTTGTATTTTTTTGTAATTATTATTAATTTTTTTTAAGTTAAATTTTTAAATTTAATTTTTTTTTTTTTAATCTAAATTTTAATTTTGTAATTTTTTTTTTTTTTTTTTTTTAATAAGTTAGAAAAAAATGTTTTTGATGTGTTTTTTTTTTGGGGTCAATTTTTGTTTTTTTCTTTAAATTATATGTTTTGTTTTTCAAATTTTGTCATTTCTTTTGATTTAATTTTCGAATATTTTTGTTTTTTTTTTTGTTTTATTTATTTATTTTTGTTTAAATTTTTTATTTTTACAAGCTAATTTTTTTATTTTTTTATTTTTACATTTTTATTGGTTTTTTTTATCGTTTATATATATATAGTTATCTAAGTTTTGTGTTTTATTACCAAGATGAAAATCACCACTTAAAAAAAAAGTTGATGCTGCATCAATACGTTTCAAAATTAGCATGAAAATCACCGCTCTAAAAATAAAGTTGATGTTGCATCAATACATTTGAAAATTAGCATGAAAATCACTAACATTTTAAAACAAATATTCATACTTCATAAATAAAAATATTAGAGTGTCAAAAATGTGCACAAAAAAAAAGGTGATTCTGCATCAACACTTCTCAAAATCGGGTGCTTTTTATGCTACCAAAAAAAAGTAGGTAACATTGCGATTACCTATTTCATCGGTAACATTGTTATAAATAAAATCTGAAGTAATTACATCTAGAGATGGATAGGGAGAACTCTGCGATGGAATTTGAGAAATATTATGGAATGAGCTAGATTTTGAAGAATTGTCCATTTGATATAATTATGTGATTTTCTCCTTGAATTTGAGAAAAATCAATAATTAATTTTGGTGTACATACCTAAAAATAATTTCGGTGCCTTAAAAAATGAGTAATTGTTATCGGTGCTAATGTACTATTAACTGCATCGGTGCTATTAGTTAGAAAACACACCGAATATCGGGAAAACGAAAGCGCAAATTTATTTTTTTTGAAGTGAAAAAAAAAGCAGTAAACTGAAAAATGAGCGGAAAATGATTTTTGAAAATCTAATTTCATAAAAAGTCCTTTAAATTGTAAAAGTTATTCATTATTTCATTATTTTTGAAAAAAAAAATCACGGAGGGATTCCACGAGAGACATACCTGGAGCAAGAGAGGACTGTGGAGTAGCAATATACTTTCTAATAGTGGTACTATCTAGAGAATCCAAATTTGAAACATCTAGTGATTCACACAGAAACCCTGTAGTATAGTAAAATGCTAAATTTTACTGTAATAATTGTTTTTTCTACAGTTTATGTTTGATTTAATATATGCATTGTAAAAAATTTAAATTTTACTATGAATTTTAATAATAAAATCATTTACAGTCTCTATTCCTATTTACATTTAATTAAAATTAAGAAAAAATAAAAAACAAAAAAATCCATTCTTAAGTTAAACCCTTGCTTCTTCTTGTTTATGTGACTGCAAAAATTCACAATTAGGGCTTTTCATTTTAGATTTATAAGGTTTTTATTACTATATATATAGGCGTATGACATCTGACTTGCAAGACCACTTGCAGAGTTGGATCCCAATCCCTGTCGACCCTTGCACGATTTAAAAAAAAACAACTTTTGTTAATCGGTGTGCATTGTTTAAAATAACGCACCGGTGCACGATTTTAGTATAACGCACTGGGCGCATATTGACAAAAAAATTGTTTGATAAAAATAATTTTCTATTTATTTATGTTTATGTTAATCGATACTCTAGTATTAATATAATACACCCTGCCTCATATTGACAAAGAGCATCGTATAATGTTTCTACTGTAGTGGTGGTGCGTTTATAAGAACCTATTGCATCGTTTTCGGTTCTTAAGTTGTGAAAGTTGCACCGAGGGTTTAATTCAGATAGACGTGTCATTTTCTTAAATTTTGTTTTTTTACCTGAAAAGTATGTGATTTATTTCTAAAATATATTAATGAATGGTGCAGGTTTTATACTGACAAAGAAATGGATGACAAGGGTTCAAGTAGCAAAAATGCTGATAGCACATCCAAAAAAACAAAAAAGGCAAGTTATTTGTAAATTGTTTACAAAAAATATTATTTTTGAACGATATGTAAGTTTAACTAATATGTATTTTTTAGTGTGTATCATGCAGACCCACAAAATGATGAAGCTTGATAAGATTCTTTTTCATGTAAGACTAAAAGAGCGTAAAAGCTTGATGGAAAAATTGCAGACGGATGAATCCAATATGAGTTTCTTTTTTCTATTTTCATTGGTAATATACTTAAAAATATTACATAACATGTTTCAAAGAATCTATTAATTCAAATATATTTTATGTTCTACAAGGACGAGCAATCAAGAAAATGAATGGTGTTCTAAGAAAAGAAAAAAAATAGAACATGCAAATGAAAATGAATTGCTCCTTAGCTCATCTAGGGTGGTGTTGGAGGTTAACGAAAGGGTGGGGGGGGATTTTTACAAAACTTTGAGGGATATAGTGGAATGAATGTATAGACATTCTTTCCACTTAAAATACAGAAATCAATCTAATGATTCCAAGAACTCAATTTTATTTAAACTACAGCAAGAGTTTCCAGATAATTGGTCAATGAGACATGTTAGACTTTTAATAGAAAAAACGTACAACAAGAAAAATGAAGGATTGAAAAAGTAATATTCCTTTCAATGTTTTTCTAGAATTATATGTATATATTACTACAAAGCAATCATTTATAAATATCACTTTTGTAATATTTAGTTTGCATATCTCAATATAAAAATTAAATAGTTTATTTTCATGTTACGTTTTCAGGAAAATTATGAAAATCTGAAAAGATGAACAAGATGATATCAAAAATATGCCACTAGGAATGTACAAAAAGGTATACAAGGAGGTGGTCAAAGAAATGGACTTAATTGCATCACACGAGGAGGCATCTCAACAACAATGTGCTTAAAATGTAATATGTAATCATTGAATTTTTCGATTAGGTACAATAAATCAATATTTTAGCATCAAATATTAATTTTCAAGTATTTTCTTGCAGAAAATAAAAGAAAATGGAACCCATTCAGCACATAAAACGGGATGACAAGGAGAAAAAGGGTTGATATCTAAGTTTGTGAGTAATTGTTACTTCCTTATAACAACTTAATTAGATTTCGTTTTTGAATATTTTAAGTTATTTTATAGCAACCACCATTGAATGTGTTCAAACAGGTGCTAACATGCAAAGAAGAACCATCAGAAGAATTGATTGACATTGGGTTAAATATGGGTTATCAGTATATTTTGGCATATCAAAAATTTATTGTGGAATTTGTAAGTATCTACCTTGTTTTACTTAGCTCCGTATATAATTAATAGAAAAAAAAAAAATTATATTCAATATATCATTTGGTATGGTGTACAAAACTTGTAGGAAACAAAGTATGGAACTGCGCCAACAAAAGAATTGTTGAAAGAAGGCATGAAATTTGGTTTTGAAAGAATGTGTATAGTTCACGAGTCAATTCTTGTTATGGTACATTTATTTTCGATTAACAGTGATGTATATTATTTAATATTGCAATTTTCATTATTCTCACCAATGTAGATACACTCATTACACTTTATTTTTATGTCTGTAGATGGAACTTGAAGAAGAAGAAAACAATCAACATGTTGAAGAAAACATTCCTCCAAATAACCCAATTCATGGAAGTAGCTCCAGTAGTGACAACAGTTCCAACGAAGAATGATGATCAATATATTTGGATATCAAATTAAGGCGTTGTATTTTTTTAAATATTTGTCTATGAAATTAGACATTTTGTTTAATGTAATGGACATGTGTCCCAATTGAAAAACAAAGAGATACCAATAACTGTCCAATTTTGTATGACAAAGAGTGCCTTATATATATATATATATATATATATATATATATATATATATATATATATATATATATATATATATATATATGTTTTAATTTAGTCTATTTCATTCTCAATTGTCGCTGTGAAATGTTACACCACTGAGTAAATATATGTATGATTAAATAATATAATGAAGAGATGTGAAATCTAGTGATATGATATAAAAAATTCATCCAAAAATCACATTCAAATGTACTAATAAAAAATTAACTGATATGAATACTGTTATAATATATGTGTCGAATTTTGATGAATAATGAATTTTAAAAAATCACAATAACTGCACTGTCACAGGTCGATGTTTCTAAAATTAGAAAATGAACACTGGTGCATGTGTATGATACTGCACACTGGTGTGTTTGTATGATACTGTGCATCGGTTTTTTTTCTATGACCTATGAGCACCGGACCAAATACAAAAACAAATTAGAATGCCCAGTATACTTTATCGACGATTACGACCCGAGTGGATAGGCATTTCATACCACCGGTATGGTTTTCCTTTAACGCGTTGGTGCATTTTTACACCTTCAAAGCCTAATGCATTTTAACACCTTAATGTCCTGGTGTGTTTTTACTCCTTAACGGCGTTGATGCATGGACCTTCTATCGTCTCAGTGCATATTTTTTGGTGACATGCACCGAGACGTTGCTAAACGTCTTGGGGCTTCTGATTTTTTTTTCTATCCTAGTGCTTGGTATGTTTACAATACCGGTACGTAAAGGTTAAAAAGCACCAGTGCATTCATGCATGAATCACACACCAATAATAAATACATAAGTAAAAACCTTCGGTTGCCTAGTTTTTTTTAGTTGTGTTGAATTTTCATTAGAAGCTCTGTCAAAACCTCCGTTACCAAAAATGAATGTTGTAGAAATTTTTTTTTTTTTACAATTTTGGCCAATTTATAACACTAAAAACGTCCTTTATAACCTCTGCTAGAGGGTCTTTTCCTTTTAGTGCTAGTATATGAAACATCTACCGATGTCGAGACCTGGGTGTTCAATGAGGGAGGTTCGACTGAAAAAAATGGGAAGCCCCATAGGGGTATTCCTTTGTGGATCTCATCGATGATGCTAGATACAGAATAGAGATAGAATAGTATACCATGTCGACATTGGGGGGAGGTATCAAAATCTGTGCATAACTGTCCTCTGACTCTGGTGAAGAAGAACTCATAAGTAGAGGTGTACATGATCCACTACGAGCGACCTCTATTTCACAAATTTCTTCAAGGGTATCGCGAAAGTTGTCGAACTGGGGACAATGATGGGAATAGTGGCCGTAAAGGTCGCACAAAGCAGAAGGGTGGCTCACGCGCAATGATTTGATTTTCTTAGCTGAATTAGGTATGGTAACATGAACCTCTGGGATGTCAAATTCAGGAAACGTTTCATTGAACACAGGTTTGAGACAAGGAACCTGAGGACAATTATGCATGGCATGCCCAACAACATCACATAAAGGACACAAAGGTGTTAGATTTGGAGGCTTAGGTGGAGCTGGAGTTTTTTTGGGGGGCCTTCTCCTTCGGTTCCTTCTTTTTGGCTTTGTCCCAATCACCAGATGCTTTTGCAACATGAGTTGATTCTTGTTGAGGCAGTTGTGGCACTAAAGCAAAGGGAGGGGTCATGGCGACCTGTTGAAATGGGGTCAAAGTAGTATATGGTTTAAGTTGATCAGCCGGAGTGTTTTCTAGGGGATCAATGTACCAGACTGGGATTTCTAGGGTCAAATTAGGTAAACTCAATGTTTCCATAACAAGCACAGAAAAGGTTTCCAGACGGGGGATCTAAAAATAGTATCTGACCTGAAGGGAAATGGCCAAGCGAAATGTCTCCCAAATGATTAAGACTTGAAGGAATTGTTCCTAGTTAAAAAAAAATTGCGAGAGACACTAGAAAAAGGAGAAGGTCCTTGAGGAGATGGTCTTGATGGTTGTGTCGAGTGAACAACAACATGTTGTGAAGGTGCTGACTATTGTCTAGTCATACTAGGCCACTTTTGGCTAGCCCGAGATGCTTGCAACGTGCAAACACTCGATGAGTTGGACTCAGTGATAAGAGGGGGGGGGTAGGGAATGAACCAAGTAAGGTGGAATATTTATAGACTCCTGGTGAGACACTGGTGATAGGTTCGACTGATTGGTTATCGACCATGAAGAGATGATGGACTTAGGGGATGTTTGAAACATCAGTTTGTAATATGTCAACTGATCTATGGTGACGATCTTTCTATTATGGGGAAAGAACATATTAGAGTGAACCATAAATGTGACAACTAGCATCGCATAGGTGTAGATATGAGCCAAGAGAATATTATAATCCAAGGGGACATCAATGACTTCTATGTCAATAAAAACATTTTTTCCCGCAAGTGTGACTGGACAATTGTAGAACATTCCAAGGGGCTTGGAAGGGTGACCGTCCCAAGCACTTAAAGTGATGGTGGATGGGGACATATTGGGGGACCCGAGTTTCTTCCAAACATAGAAGGACATCACACAGGTGGATGCACCCTTGTCACTGATACATTTCTGAACATGTGAATTACGGATCTTGACTGGTATTTGGAAGGAAACAAATGAAGTTAAAGGGGGATGTTATGACTTTTCAACATCAAAGATGATCAAAACGATCGTCTAAAGGATCCACAATGCCTAGAGAAGATATTAGAGCTTTTCCATATGATGGGCACGTCTCGAGGACTTCCAGTGTTGACATGGAAGCAGGAAACTCTGCCAAGTAATCTATTATGCTGTAGGTGTGGGTGGATTTGACAGAAGCAACATTTCAACATATTTTCCCTCTTGGGATCTTGGGAATGACCTATTCCTTAGGCTGAGTGATCTATAAGGGAACATTTGGTGTCATAATGGACTCTTTGGATACTTTGGTTTGGGACTCAGTTGCAGATGTAGCTGGTTGCTTGTCATACTGGAGCAATTGGGTCTAAAGGTTGACATTAGCGGTATTGACGTCATTAGATTTCATCATGAGAATCTCATAATCTGGGGTACGAGAATGATAAGGTTGAGGGGCGACCTGACCTTGAGATGTCTGGGCAACAACATATCCTTGTTGAGGGAAACGATTATTGAACACAACCGGTTGATCTGGTGCAGTGTTGGGAGGAAGCGATGTGGTGGGTTGTTGTCCTCTAGAGGATGCTTTGGATTCCCAAAATTGGCGCATTTTGGGTAAAAGGGGACAATCATGAGTACAATTTCCATGTACAACACAACATGAACAATTTTTTTTCATACAAAGTGTCTGGTATTACCTGGGTTGATCGCCTTGTTGCTGGTTTGCGGTTTTAGTTTGGTTCCCTTGGGGTGCGTTTGGTTGATTACCTTGGCAACCTTGGTTACTCTGCACTTGTTGGTTCTGGTTGTCTTTCACCTTATTATTTTTCTTTGTATTTTTGGGATTAGTCGCACTCTGTTGATCATACACCTGACCCCGAGGAGGCGGTGGCTATTGTGGCAAAGCTTGAGAAGGCATGAGAGGCAGGGGCATTGATGCCAGAGGGGTTGGAGTGCTGAGCTATGTGTAAGGATAGAAAGTGGATGGGGAAACATTTGGGTAAATAGGTTGAGCAATAGCTAGCCCTGACATCGACTGATGCGGTTTGTAAAATTCATAAGGCATGCTTTGACTAGGATACAAGTTTCCTAGAGGGAGATAAGTGTTGGGGGAACTGGTCCCCCCTGTGGGTAACCATATATCATGTGAGGAGGAGCATAGCGATGTGAAAGAGATAAACTGATACCGTCAATGGAATGAGATGCCCCTGGTGCATTGGCACCAAAAGGTCTAGGAAGATCTGGTAAAATGGTATAAACATAACCAAATTGGGCATAGATCAAGTCACATTTTAATGCGACCTGGAGATCCTTGGATGGAGGAAAATGGGATGCGACATATTTTCCGATGGGGGCTACGAGAAATCTAAGAAACAAATCCATATAGATATGATCATCAAATGTAGGGGCTCATCGTCAAATGTAGGGGCTCTACACAATATAATTTTGTTATGCCATTCTTGGACATGGTTAAAAAGGCAAGTGGCAGAATATTGACAGAATGCAGTCAACAACTCGGTACCGGTATCATAACGGAGGGGTAACTGGAAATATAACTGAAATTCTTTAGTAAGAGTTGCAAAAGTGGTATGAGATGTGGCGGGCTGATCAACATACCACTTTGCAGCTTCTCTGGTGACCGTACATTGGAACAACCAAAGGAAAATGGAGTCATCGGTGATGGAATTAGAAGAACACAACATATGAAAAGAGTGGATGTGATTAGTGGGGTCCTCTCCAGTGTTTCCTTAAAAATTAGGAATGTTGGAAGGAAGCTTAGTTGGCATATTTTTCCAACCTACATCATGGAGTATGGGGTCATTGATTAACTGGATGAAATCGGGAAGGGGGTTCCGCTAGTAGGGGTTTTTCTTGTAGTGGCTCTAGAATTAGGGCCAGGGCCACCACTGGCTTGAGGACCTCCACCTACATTGGAGCCTAACATGGTGATGACATGAGGGTGAGGAGAACAGGGGTTCGAATCAGAGGAAGAACCTGATGAACCAGAATCAGAGTTAGTATGGGGACTCGGGGGAGGACTAACTCAGACCCTACATGGTGGAGTAAGACATCCTAACAGAAACTGAGGATGAATACCTTGGAGTCTCTACAATAAACACCTTGGGGGAGCAATGATGACAAGTCACAAACGACACGAAAAGGTTGAAGAGAGATAAACAAAGGATCTGTGAGGTGGATTAATTAATTACGATGTTTATGTATTACATTGGCAGTGTAAACCAGGAACTCTTGTCTTTAGGTGTGAGTGTGTGCAAGCCGTGTGTTTATTTTAAGCAAACCAAAATGGTTATTTAAAGAAAAATAAAAAATGTTGAAAAACTGTAAATGAAACTGAAATGACAATAAAATAAACATATAATCATGCATAAATCCCAACCCAAATGAGGCTCTAAAACAACTAGATGAAATGAGGGTGAAATTGACTCAAAAAAAACTAAAACATCCAAGAGATATAATGTCTATGAGACTAGGATCTGATGAATTGATACTACTGGAAATGACATAGAAATTAGTAAGAAACCAAAGAAAAAATTTGCTGCAAAAGATAAGGTTAAAGGTTAAAAGCCTAGGGAAAAAAAAGAGACCTTAAGGGAAAGACCAAAAAAAACTCAAGAGAAATTTTTGGATGTAACAATAACCTATCAGAAAGGATATTTATAAAGGATAGATCAAACCCTGAAAGAATGGCTGAAAGCGTTGTAAATCTTAGACTAACTACTCGACTTAACTCCTCCTAAAAAGGTGGAAGTGTACTGAAACCCTAGGGGGCTTGCTTCTACTTCAAGGAGACAAACTAAGTGTATTTAGGCCTAAGACAAGCTAAAACATAGGTCATGCAACCCAAAACAGTTCTCTGGGCAAACCCTGATAGTTTTAGAAAAAACTCAGAAAAAGATTCCAGATCACAGTTACTAACTTGTGAACAGGTGAGCTCACACTTTTTGACCAGATAAGTGTGATTTCAGGGGGAAATCAATAGTATATAGGCTGCAAACTGCGATTTTTTCTCCTTGGTTCTCGGGCGGCAGGTTGCAAAATTTTTTCCTTCTATGGCATGGGTGATACTTGTTACCTCAAGAAAACACTAGAAAATGTCTAGAATTTATAATTTTGACTGAATTAGGGAAAATAATTTAAGAAAAAACATCAAGAGATTCAAAAGAGCTGAAGAAAAAACCTTGTTTCTGACATTGATGGACACATGGGAATCTCAATCACAACAGTGGAGTCGTCGTTTGTTAGTGTAAAATCTTATCGAACATGTATGAAAATATCCTACTTTAGCTATGCGTGACGAGTAGTCATAACAACAGAAATGTCTCTGTAACTCTTTAGATCTGCAATATAAAATTGGAACAAAACCTTTAAGACCTAGATCTATGCGGTAAAAGTAGTTAAATGGTGAAAAGAAATAGTAACTCATGCAAAAATAACTCCAAGTATCCAATAGACAAGGCAAGATTAAAGAATTTTTTTTATATTATAACACTTGGTGATGGAAACAAGTAGATTTTATGAGTCCCCCTCAATGGGATGGGTTCTTGGTTGTCCTCAATTCTTCAGCTTCAGGTGTTTCTCTCTCTTAATGGTGTAGAAAACCCAAAGCATGTGTTGAACTAAAGTGGGAGCTCAAATGGCAAAAGAAAATAATAGTGACAATGAGAATGATCAAAGTAAAAAATTAATGGAAAAACCCTCCTATTTATCACAAAATATTGGGTTATCCTTGATAATGGAGAATAATAAATATTATTAACCAAAATCACCAAAATCTAGATCCAACTGCTTGGAATATTTTGTTATATTTTGTTGGAGGGAAAGGTATATAAATTGGTTAAATATATTTATTTAGAAATAATAAACAAATAAATGATTTATTTATCATTTCAAGGATGCAGTTAAAGAATAATAAACAAATAATTATGTGTTTAATTATTCCTAGGTTATTTAGTCAAATTTAACAAGGAATAATAACTAGATTGTGATTTAATTAATTATTCCTAGAGAAAATAAGATAAATAATGGTTTATCTAATTATTTCTCATAATTGGGTTAAATATGACCAGAAATATTATTTAAACAATGGTTTAATTAATTATTCCTAGAGGAAAATCAGATAAATAAGGATTTATTGAATTATTCCTCATGGGGTTTCTTGTTTTAATGAGAAATAACTTAATAAAATATTGTTTATTAAATTATTTCTTATAGTGAAAGAAATTTTACTATGGAAAAATTGGTCTTACATGGTGTACTTTGATCCATCTAATTAGAAGTGGTTAGATGACCAATTTTTGGTGATAACAATAACAATTAGGAGGTGATGCTTCACCTTCCTTGTGACTCTTCATCTAACCTCATGGTTTTTTGAAATCCTATGACTTTTCAACTTTACATGACTCTTAAAATTCCACACATGTCTTTTGGGTTTTCACTTTACAATACATTTTCAAAATGTAATTTAAATAATCCACCACAATGGTGTGGCATGTGATAACTCATGACATGGCACTGCTAACATGGATTGTATGATGATGTGGAAATTTCAAGCCATTGTTGCTATTGTGTGTTGAGTTTTTGCTTGAGAATACTTCTCTTTCCACCTCCTCATAACTTGGTGACAAGAAATCTTTAATGATCTCAAGTCTTGAACCGTGATCGAAAATTGGCGTCACTATGATTTCTCTTAGTTGATTAGATTGCATATTCCGCTACAAATATTTCTTTCATCATGTTTCCCTCCTCCATCTCCTTCTTCATTATCTTACCATCGCATGATAAGTTACCTGTATCTGCAATTCACTCATGACGAGACGAAATAATTATAAAAAACCCCTAATATAAGATAGTGTCTTTTGATCCATTGACTGAGCCAGAATTTGATAAAAATCTGGGAGATGGAATTAATTATTATGAAATTGCATAGTTCAAGTAGTTAGGGGAGAGACTTGAGCATTCAGAATGCGCATTTCATAGTCCAGGCAGAATTGAGGGAAAAAACTGCAGAATTCTGGAGCTCAATGAGACAGGTTGACTGGATTGGCACTGGTGAGCACATTGCATAGTTTTGGGAGACATGAGAGGCTAGAACATTACACAATTGCATATATCAAGGGATCAATCCATGAATTTGCAGTTGAGGTTAGGATGGGGAGACGAATTGTGCAATTCTGGGAGCCAAGGTCGGAGTTTGAGCATTGGAACTGCGCAATGCAGCAGTCCTGAGGGGTAGGAATTGTGCATTGCACATTGTGAAGAGGAAATTTCACAGATAGAAGACTGAGACTGTGAATCTAGAGTTTAGGGAGGTCGGGTGAAGCTAAGTTGCTTGGTTGGGAATATCTTCAGAGATTGGCTAATTCTGGGATTGGTGAGGATGATGTGAAGAGTGATAAAGCTTCGAATGTGATCACAAATTTATAATACTTGACAACAAAACAACATAAATCATCCATGAGACATGAAAAATTTGTTTCGCTCAATGCGAGAGTTTTACGACAACTTATGAAAAGTGTGACACTTAAGATACACTTTTTTGATGACCATGTTGATACTTGCATGACATGGCTTAAAATTTTTGAAATGAGTGTAACAAATGTTTACACTATTAGAAAAACTCATTTACACAAATATGACCTTTTAAAACCACCAGAACAGGCTTATACACATTATGTGAAAACTAACATGCGAAAATATGACATTTTTCCTCTCTTGCAAAATGGACCAAAGAACTTCAAGAAAACACATCGAATGAGTTTAATATTTGCAATGGGAATGTACAAGACAATGGAAGGCTCTGGAAATGAGTGTAAGACAAACTTTTGGAGGGTGTTGTAGTAGTGAGATGATAATTTTTATGAAATATAACACTGTGTATCTCTATATATGTCAAAACTACATTTATATTCGAATATTAGATTAAAGCATTCATCCTATAAGATTAATTGAATTAAATTATATTCCAGTGATATTTTTTTCATATTGATTTGGATTATTTCCTTTGATATAAACTTTATACAATATCGAGATATTAATGCATTCCCTATCACAAGTGTGACAACATCCTCGGGTTGATAAGAATAGTTTGAGTTCTAAGACACGATATTCATTCTTATTCTAAGTTTATGAAATCAATTCGTAACACTTAGTTTATGATCTCAAGATCAAATATAATTGGTATGTTTATTTGTGTTCTTGAATTTGATCTCCACTTTGAATACCAATACATTTTATTATGATAGGTTGGTTTTAATAATTGTCCCACAGTTTCTCTATACAAAATATATATAGTAATAAGTGTTATATTCATTCTACGATTAGTCACATGTGCGGGGGGGGGTCATAGGGGGGCAAAAGGTTCTCATGTATGTTGTGTTGGGCGCAGGAGGGGGGTCATAGGGTGGAAGTAGCCCCCTACGCGGGGTCTGGGGCAACACCCTAGGAAACAAAATTTGGACCCTATTTTTTGGTGGGCGGACCCGCCCATGGTTTTGTGCATGGGTTTGCATATGGTTTTAGGGCATGATGGTTTCTGGCCCCTAGTATTTTGTAGATCTGGTCAAGGGAAATACGGTTATGTTCTAATCCATGGTTAATGGATTGGGGTTTATGAAGGCTTTGTCATGTATATATATATGTGTGTGTGTGTTGAAACACTAAAAGGAACATAATGAAAAATCAAGCTGGTAGTCCCGATTTTAGATCCAGGGGAAAATCTCTGTGTATATTTGTTTATGTTTTATTCTCTCTCTATTGTTTATTTTATGTATTAAAGATCCGTTTGCAGATAATTTATCTACAGGGTTAAAACCTACATTTGGTATGAGAGCTATTTCGGCTTCAAGGGGAAGCCTTTACTGTTGAGGGGTTTTTTGCTCAGGCCTATGGTAGACCCTGTTCAGTGGGAGATCTGTGGGATCAATTATTGTGGTGAAAGAAGATGGCGAGCAGTGGAAAGATAGAGATCGAGAAATTTAATGGCCAGATTTTTTGAGTTGTGGAAGCTCAAGATGGAGGATCTGCTGGTGGATAAAGATCAGTGGATCACGGTAGATCCAGGTACTAAACCAATGGAAATGTCGAATGAAGACTAGAAGAAGTTGGATCGAAAGGAAAAGAGCACAATATGGTTGTGTGTCTTAGATTCAGTATTGTTGAATTTATCTGGGGAAGCTATGATGAAGACTTTGTGGGACAAGCTAGGGACTTTGTACCAATCTAAGTCTCTGGTGAATAAATTGTTCCTGTGGAAAATGTTGTATAACCTGAGGATGAAGGATGGAGACTCGGTGACAAAGCATCTGAAACCTTAAATACTGTGGGAAGTCAGTTATCATCTGCTAATGTTAAAATCTTAGATGAATATAAGTGCATCAGTTTTTTGTGTTCTCTACCAGATTCGTGGGACATTTTGGCTATTGAAATAGGTAGCAATACAACTACCTTGAATTTTGATGAAATTGTCCCAGCCTTGCTGTCGGAGGAAATGAGATGGAGAAATATGGAGGGCCAGAATGGAGATTCCTTATATGTACGAGGAAGGTCCTAGAACATAAACAAAAATAAGTTTTCGAGTTGGAGATATAAATCTAGAGGTAGATCTAAATCTCCAGGAAAGTTTGTAAAGGTGTGTTGGAAATGCGGAAAGGAAGGGCACTAAAATAACGATTGCAAATCTAAATCTGTTGAGAAGGGAAATGGATTTGATGATGCTCCTTCTTCAGATGAAAAAACCACCTCGAATGAAGGTGGGGATGTGTATTTGGCTTCTTCTTCAAATACACATGTAGATCATGAGGCATGGTTGATTAACTCAGGTGCATCCTTTCACTTCACTCCCTATAGGGAGTGGTTCTGCGAGTATGAGAAGTATGATGGTGGTGATGTTTTCTTAAAAGGATGATAGGACGGCCAAAATCATCGGACGTGGAAACATCAAGCTGAAGCTGCAAGGTGGAAGGATTAGAACACTTCCTGATGTTCTGCATATTCCTGCATTGTCAAAAAATATGATTTCTGTAAGCAATATGTATGATGCAGGTAAAAAAATAGTGTTCAAGAAAGATACTTGCATGATGGTTTAGGGAGCACTAGTATTAATGTGGGGAGTTTAGATTGGAACTCTGTATAATCTTCAAGGTACTATTGTTATTGATGGGCGCAAAAATTATGTGGTTCCTGAAAGTGGAGCGGAAATCCTAGTGGTCTCTAGAGAAAATACCATGCTATGGCATCAAAAGCTTGGACATATTGGAGAGAAGGGCCTTCGGATACTACATGGTAATGGTATGGTAGAAGGTATGTATAATTTCTCTTTGTATTTCGATTTATGTGAGCATTGTGTATATGGGAAGCAGAATCTAGTGAGTTTTCCTTCTAGTGCTAAGAGGGCAAACAAGATATTAGAGCTTGTGCACATTGATGTATTTGGACCTATGTCGGTTCCATCACTGGGAAAGTTTGTGTACTATGTTTCATTCATAGATGATTTCTCAAGGAATACATGGACATATTTTTTGAGGAATAAATCTAAAGTCTTTGACATATTTAAAGAATTTAATTCCCTGGTGGAAAACCAGACAGAGAAGAATTTAAAGGTGTTGAGGATAGATAATGGTGGAGAGTTCTGCAAGAAGGAATTTGAAGAATTATGTAGGAAGAGTGGTATAGCACGGAAGAAGAATAATCCATACACACCTCAGTAAAATGGAGTCGCAGAAAGAATTAACAGAACAATGATGGAAAAGGAAAGAAGCATGCTCAGTGGTACCGGGTTAGGACAGGAATTCTGGGCAGAGGTAGTGGAGACTGCATGTTACCTGGTTAACAGATCACCTTCATCAGCGTTGGAGGATGTTAGGTCCCTATATTACTAGTGTACTCCCTTATTATTGTTAGTGTAACCCCCTTATTATTATTTTTGTACTCCTCTAACCCCAATATTATTATTATTGTGCCCTTACATTATTATTGTTAGGTCGACTAGGATTAAATTGCGACCCCATAGACTCCTATATATAGAAAGGAGGTCTTTTCATTTGTATCATCCAAGAATTGTTCATTTATTTAATATAAAGGAGGTTGCGCCCTTGAAGTAACTTATTTGTAAGGCATTGATCTCTCTTTTCTTCAAATTTTAGAGCTGGTTTCATAACATTTGGTATCAGAGCTCTAGATTTTAGGGTTTTGCTACTCCAAATAGGTCATTGTGGAATTTTTGCTATAACTATTTTTATACGAAGGTTCAGAAGCTAAAATTTTTATCACGCGAAGCCAAAATCCTGAGGAATGTCATGTAAATATTTCAAATCCTGGTTCACAATATTTTCAAAGATGTGATCTCTGGAAGTTATGGTTTTTGCAGGCTCCCGAATTTCATCTAAACGAGGTGACCTTGGGAAAATCGTCATAAATCTCACTCTGAGCATCAAATTGGAATTTTGTAAAAAGTGGCCGAAAGTAAATGTATTTTAGTTTCCTGTGTATCAATTTCAAATCTGAAGGAGTAAACAATGACATGTGGTACGCCATACAAGTTTTCTCTACTGAACTAGTCCATAATTAGGTCAATGTGGGAGATTGGGCATAAAATTGTCTTGAAGAATCCAAATCGGGTTAGACCTATGGAATTCGAAATAGTATTCAGAGGCCCACTACAGGACTAAATTTCAGATATTGAGCATCCAAAATCATAGAGATAAGTCAGTTTCAATATTGAGCTCCTCAAAAGCAAGAAGAAGATGTGTATTGTTTTTTCAAATTTCATAAGTATTGTTTGAAAAATCTGTTTGAAGTGATTCCAAGGGCATATTGAAGCATAGATATCAGTATTGGGTTCTAAAATTCCCCCTAAAAAGAATTCAACACCCATTAAGCCCTCAAAATACTCTACTATGACTCATGAAGATGAATAAGTGCAACATGATATATCAAAATTACAAGAGCAAGTGCACCAAATTTCGCTCTCGCAAAGAGGAACAAAAAAAGAAATGGAAGATTTGAAGAAAGGCGTGGAAGCTAAGATGGACGGTTTGAAGAAGGGCATGGAAGCTAATATGGATGGTTTGAAGAAAGGCATGGAAGCTAAGATGGATGGTTTGAAGAATTGCATGGAAGACATGGAAGGTAAGATGGATGGTATAGAAGAAAAATTGAAAGACAACATGGAAGACATGATGAATGATCTAAAAGAAGACATTGAAGGTTTGACAAATTTGATACAAGAAATTTTTCCTAATCGCGAAAATATAGTAGAAGAAACTCATGATGAGAACAAAATAAATGTTAATCAGGATTTCATAAACTCTAATGTTGGATTGAAGGCCCACCATATTCCAAACATCGATATGAGGAAGTTTGATGGCAATGATCTCGTAATATGGATACTATAGATGGAGCAATATTTTGATCTCAATAACGTGAAAAACACACAAAAGATATGCATTGCAACTTTATATTTAGAACAAAATACATTTGTATGATATCGATGGCTTTTCTCCCATAAAAATAAGTCACTTGGTCAATTTTTATGGAGGAAATGATAGCACATTATAAGGATACAAAGTGCAACACCTTCTTTAGCAAATTGATAAATCTCAAACAAAAGGTTTTAGTGGTGGAGCACATTGAGGACTTGAAAAAATTGAATATAAGGGTAAATGATGTTCCAGAGGAACACAACATTGATGTCTTCACATGGAATTTAAAGGATAACATCCAACATGAGGTTCGTGTTTTGGGACCTGATTCATTGGAGAAGACATTCAGGTTGGCAAGAAAAATTGAATCTAAAATTATGGCAACAAGGAAGCCTACCACTCACATATATAAAGATGGAAGTGTTTCTACTCCTAGACTTCCACAACCTACAAGGTTGACACCACAAAAATTGGAAGAAAAAAGAGCAAAAGGGATTTTCTACAATTGTGATAGCAAATACACTAAAGGTCATAAGTGTGCTGAGAAGAAATTATTTTACATATATTGTGAAGAGGAGGAAGAAAATGAACAAGAAACTTCAAAAGAAGAGGATATACACCAGGAGCCAACCCTAGAGAAAGAATAAATGAGTTCGACCATATCGTGTACTGCATTGGCAGGAATTACCACTCCTCAAACTCTCAAGATAGAAGGCCATGTCAAGAAGAAAAATTTAATGGTGTTGATTGATTCGGGGAGTACCCATAATTTTATTCATTGTAAGGTAGCCAAGGAATTGAATTTCTTCCTATACCCAGCACGAGAATGTCAAGTGATGGTTGCAAATGGAGGAACTATAAATTATTCCAGAAAATGCCATAATATAAAGCTAACCATGAGGTAATATGCATTGAATATTCCAATGCTTTCCATTCCAATGGCAAGTGTTGATGTTGTACTAGGAGCACAATGGTTGCAATATTTGGGGATGGTATCTTTTAATTTTCAAGAACTTTTCTTGAAGTTTTTTTCGAAAGGAAAGGAAGTTGAATTACGGGGTATCGCAAGGAATCCGGGAAAGATAATAAGCTCTAATGTCATGAAAAATATTTTTAATAAAGAACAACGAAGCGTAATTGCACAATTATTCTCACTAGAAGTTCGAACATCAAAATCATCTATTTCTCCAAATCCCCAAAAATTCTTAGACAATCATTCCACGGTGTTTGAAACTCCCAAAGGACTTCCACCTATTCGTTATCATGATCATGCTATTCATTTTATTCCAGGAAGTGTTCCTCCAAACATCAGGCCTTACAGATATCCTTATGTCCAAAAGAGCGAGATTAAACATATGATTGCAGAAATGTTAGAGGCTAGTATAATTCCACCTAGTCAAAGTTCTTTCTCTGCCCTAGTAGTATTGGTGCACAAGAAGGATGGACCATGGTGCATGTGTCTGGATTATAGAAGCTCAATAAGCTCACCATTAAAGTACATTTCCCATTCCTGTGATTGATGAATTATTCAATGAAATACATGGAGAAATTTATTTTACCAAGTTGGATTGTCGTTCAGGATATCATCAAATTATAATGAAGACTAAAGATACTCCGAAAATAGCATTTCGAACTCATGGGGGTCATAATGAATTTTTGGTCATGCCTTTTGGCCTTACTAATGCACCTTCAACATTTCAAGGGTTGATGAATTCCATTTTCAAACCCTTCCTTAGGAAATTTTTCTTAGTATTTTTTGATGATATACTAATCTACAACAAGTCTTGGAAGGATCATGTTCAACATGTTCACAGGGTTCTCAAACTATTGGAAGATAAACAATTATATGCAAAAACCTCCAAATGTTTCTTTGGAGTACAAGAGGTGGAATATCTGGGTCATATTGTATATCAGGAGGGTGTTAAGGTAGACCCTAACAAAACTAAATCCATTAAGGAATGGAAATTCCCCACAACCATAAAGAATTTGCGAGGATTTCTCAGGTTAACGGGGTATTGTCGCAATTTTGTTAAGAATTGTTGGAGAATATCAGCACCTCTAATAACATTATTGAAGAAAGATGCATTTTAATAGACTCCTAAATCAACTAAGGCCTTTGAGCATATTAAAGAGGCAATGTGCCTAGCACCGGTCTTAGCTATGCCAAACTTCACAAAAAACTTTATTGTGGAATGTGATGCCTCGGGAAATGGAATTGGTGCGGTTTTAATGCAAGAAGGAAGACCCATTGATTTTGAAAGTCGTCCAATCAAGGGAAAGTATCTACAGAAAGCTATTTATGAGAAGGAAATGTTGGCAATACTACATGCACTAAATAAATGGCAACCTTACCTAATGGGAAGACACTTCAAGGTAAAAACTGATCATGATAGACTTAAATATTTTTTGGAACAAAGATTATCTTCATAAGAGCAGGAAAAATGGGTTACAAAGATGTCGGGTTATGACTTTGAAATCATATACAAAAAAAGGAAGCTAAATTTTGTTGCAGATGCACACTTGTGAAAGGATGAAGAGGTGGAAGTGTTGTTATGTTCCATTTCTATAATCCAACCAGATTGGATAACCGAACCAAGGGATGAATGGAAGAAGGACAAAGAAGTGTGGACACTCATTCAAAAGTTGCAGCAATATCCTAGTACATCTGATACATTTAGTTGGACAAATGATTCCTTATGGTACAAATATCGCTTATATCTTTGTAATAATTCCCAACTAAAAATAAAAAAATAAAAAAATTGGAATTGCACACATCTCCCTTTGGAGGACACTCAGTATTTTTGAAAACTTACCACAAGGTGAAGAAATATTTTTTTGGGATGGCCTTAAATTTGATATTCAAAAGTTTGTGGTGGAATGTTTGGTTTTCGAGAAAAATAAATTTGAGACAATTAAGACCCCGGGTCTTCTACAACCTTTATCCATTCCAATTCAACATTGGGAGGAGATTTCAATGGATTTTATCAGAGGTTTACCTAAGTCCGAAGGAAAGAGTGTCATTATCATGGTAGTTGATAGACTTACCAAGTATGCACACTTTTGTGCATTATCTCATTAATTTAAAGAAAGTACAGTTGCTACTGCATTTATGGAAACAATTCAAAACCTACATGGAAACCCAAATATTATTGTAAGTGATAAAGATCTCATTTTTACTGGAAATTTTTGGACAAAATTATTTTCTTATTTGGGTACTCAACTAGCTCATAGCTCATCTTATCATCCTCAATCCTATGGGAAAAATTACATAGTGAACAAATTTTTGGAAGGATATCTTCGTTGTTTTGTATATTATTTTGGGCATGGAAATTAAGAGAGATTGGGAAAAGAGGAAGCTCTGGTTAAACCAGAGGAAGTATATTGAGACAATATAACAGAGGTTCAATATGAAGGATAGTAAATCAGTGAAGGTTCCTATTCCTGTAAGTGTAATTCTATCTGCTAAACAGTGTCCCAAGACACAAGAAGAGGATGAGAATATGTCCCATGTTCCATATGCAAGTGCAGTGGGTAGCCTGATGTATGCAATGGTTTGTACCAGACCAGACATTGCACATGAAGTGGAAATATTGAGTAGGTTTATGTTAAAACCAGGGAAGGAGCATTGGACAGTAGTGAAGTGGGCTTTCATATATTTGCATGGCACTAGTGATTATGGTTTGTGCTACCATGGAAGACCTGAGTTGGACAGAGTTTTGGACATCCCAGATTTTATTGGTGTAGATTGGGCTGGAGATCTGGACCGAAGAAGATCTACAAGTGGGTATGTGTTTAGCCTATTTGGAGGTGCACTCAGTTGGATGAGTAAAAGATAGTCTGTAGTAGCTCTTTCAAACACAGAGGCAGAATACATGGAAGCCACTCATGCAAGCAAGGAAGGATTTTGGTTGCATAGATTATGTTCAAGTATGGGGTTGGTGCAACGAGCTATAAGGATAGACTGTGATAGCCAAAGTGAAATTTTCTTGGCTAATAACCTTGCTTATCATTCAAAGAAAAAGAACAGTGATGTTCAATATCACTTTGTGAGAGATATGGTTGAGGATAAAAGGGTGTTGCTGGTAAATGTGGACACTTTGAAGAATGTTGCAGATGCATTGACGAAGTATGTGAGCACTCATAATTTCTCTTTGTGTAGATAAATAATGGGTGTTGCATATATGGACTAATGACTAAGCTCTCTAATGGCCCCCTGCGGAAAAAAAACAACAAGTCAGAGAATGTTGGGTATGTGTTATATTCTTTCTATGATTAGTCGCATGCGTGTGGGGCTCACAGTGGTGGCGAGAGACCCCCCTGTACGTTGCATTGGGCGCAGCAGGGAGTCATAGGGGGCGACAACCCCCCCTATGTAGGGGTTCGAACAGGGCGGGTAGGCCCCCGTGCGGGTTCTAGGGTAGCACCTCGAGAAAAATGTTTTGGACCGTATTTTTTGGTGGGCGGACCTGCCCATGGTCTTGTGCACAGGTTTGCACATGGTTTTGGGACATGATGTTTTTCGGTCCCTAGTATTTTGTAGATCAGGTCAAGGGAACTACGATTATGTTCTAATCTATGGTTAATGGATTGGGGTTTATGAATGCTTTGGCATGTATATATATGTGTTGTAACACTAAAAGAACATAATGAAAAATCAAGCTAGTAGTTCGGATTTGGGATCTAGGGAAAAATCTCTGTGTATATATGTTTTATGTTTTGTTCTCTCACTATTGTTTATTTTATGTTTTTAAGGTTCGTTTGCAGATAATTTTTGTATAGGGTTAAAACCTACACTATTCCAAGAATATCTAGAATTGGTGTTTATGAATTGAGTCTTGCATTTTGGTTTACTGATAACAGAAGTATAGTGTCTTTATGTTTTTCCACGCAGTGTTGATTGATATTTGTTGAAGGTTGTGTATTAGGATCATTGTTGGAGAAAACCTTATGAGATAGCTCTAGTATAGGTTTCATTTCAGTATTATGATTTATGATTTAATCCTCTACATTTTTATTTCCATTATTTAATTTTATAGAGCTAAGAAGTAGAACAAGAATATTCCATTCTTCAAATATAACTTGCTAGTGAATACATGAATGTTGTCTTGAGAAATGAAACATTGTATTCTATAGTTGAGCCAAGGGATTTAATATAAAGACAAATGCGACACATTTCAGGCCTAAGCATGTTTTATATCAGTTTCCATAGATATATCCATTTCTTTACATTTGTAGTGTTAGTTTTAAATATGAGTTGAAACCGCCTTTTTAAATTAGAATAGACATAAAAAAATTTATTTTCTTTAAAATGCAGAATATTTATTACACATATTGTGTTTACATCTCATATTCTTATGTCACAAATTGACTTGTGAAGGGTCTTATTTGTGACATTAAAGTAGCTTGACACTATATATTAAGAACAAGGCTTCTATTTTAGATATGAAATTTATTGTTATTTTTAATAGGAAGATAGATTGAAAAATGGTATATTACCAATATAGCTTTATTTGAGACAGTATACAATGCCAAATATGTCATTACTATTCTATTGATCTGGATTCCCTTGTGGCATACTAGTAGAAATAGCCATTTTTTTATGCGATACATTCTCCTAATTAATAGAAAGATACTTGATCAATAAAAAATAAAAATAAAGGAGATCCAAAGATTGAAGAAAAATTCAAAAATAAAAAACTAAATATAGAAAATAACATGCAAGTTTACAATATATATTTCAACTATAAGATAACATTTTAGTTTCTATTCCCTATGACATATCATAATTATTTCATACAATCAAATTAATTTCTAAAATAATGTTACTTTGAAATAATTCATTTAAATTAATTCCACAACATACTTATAAATGAATAAAAGAATACAAGGATGAATCATACAATTAGCTAGCATGAACGTGAAAAAGTGTTGGATGATTATATATCAATTTATAAAATAATATATGATCACTACCACACTACAATGTAGCTTAGCCATTAATGAATGGAGCTATTTAGCATAAAGTTACAAACATCAAACTCATAGTTTCACATACCCCTTGATGAAGATTACAACGTAGCTTAGCCATTAATGAATGGAGCTATTTAGCATAAAGTTACAAACATCAAACTCACAGTTTCACATTACCATTGAATACTTTCAGAAGTCAACATAATCCTTGATCAACATAGGAATGTGATAAAAATTTTAATGAATGTTACAATGCGACATCATGATTAATTAATGTTAGAATTTGAAGAAACCTTAATGAAGGATGTATAATCCTAAAAAAGAAAGACTACCATTACACATACCCCTTGATGAAGATTACAACGTAGCTTAGCCATTAATGAATAGAGCTATCTAGCATAAAGTTACAAACATCAAACTCACAGTTTCACATTACCATTGAATACTTTCAGAAGCCAATATAATCCTGGATCAACATAGGAATGTGATAAATTTAAAACACGTCAATTTCATATTTACATTTATAAATAAATTCAATTCAATTTTATGTTTATAATTAGTTGTATTTCATATCCTATATTTATGTTTACAATAAAACTTAGCTATTAATTAACGTAGCTATTTAAAATAGTTATTAAAGATGAATTCACAATTTGGTGTAAAAATTAAAGAATTTCATAATCTAACATAGTCTTCAATGAACATTGAAAATGAATGTAGCTATTTAATATTAAGTTAACAAATGTGAATTCACAATTTCATACAACCATTGAAGAGTGTCATAAATTAACATAATCTTCAATAGAAACTAGAATATGACAAAATTGTTAATAAGCATCACTTTGCGACATCACAGTTCATAAATATAAAATTTGAAAAAACTTTTAATAAATGATATAATGACAAATAAAATTTTGTGAACATTTAAACGCACGCATACATTGATACAACAACATTTTTATAAAAACAATATAAAACCTCATAATCTAATATCACATTGTCATAATCCAAAAAAACTCTTTCATGAGTCATGACAACACACCAAAATGCTCTGCGTGGCATCAGAACAAAATCATTTTTGAACCATCATTGTGATGAGATATTTGATGAACCTACAATACCACATAACCATCAATATTATAAGGTTAATCTCAAAATCTAAGATAACCATTAACAAATTTTACAATTCAACAAAATACATAATGATTGTATAATAATTTCGAAAAAGATAAATGCTTTTGCTTTCAAATATAAATTTTTATTTTACAATAATAATAGTTTAATATAATATTATATTATATAACAATTATTATAATATTATATAATATAATAATTATATAACATATTTAGATAAATATAATATCACTATAATATATGGCTATTTTACATTTAAGAATATTTAAATTAATAGATTATCTAAATATAATTAATATTTTATTAAATTATATTTAGATAATCTATTAGCTAATTTATTTAAAAGGTCGAAAGAAATCAATGCAAAGTATTAGTTTGGGTCATCTTCATTCCAAACTTCTCTGTCTAAATGTTCAATAAATCCCAATTTGAAATAACCCTAAGCTGATACTTATGTCATATCAACCAATAATAAAAATAAAGAAAAAAACACATATCGACTGTCGCGCCAGACGTAATCGCTGCTTTAACGATTTGCATCCATGGTTTAATTTATTTATATATACTACTTTTTAAGATATGTAGTCATATTAATCTTAATATCCTATCCCATATCCATTTGACTTGCAGAAGCCGATCGGTTCATTAGAGATGGCTGCTTTAACGATCTCCATCACCGGGGCGTCTATGGTATCCATCTTGGGGGCTGCTATAGTGCCCTCTCAGGGAAACGAACAACATTTCATCCGTTTGTTTTGGTTCCGGCTTTGTGTCGTGTACTGTATTTACGATGCCCTGCAGTGTTCAGTTACATATCGATCAAAAAAACATTTATATAATATAAATATTACATTGACAGCCAGTTTCCATATCTCTAGGATGGTTGAAAATCGAATTGTTTTTAATGTGATTTTTTTTTGAAAAGTTTTAGATTTATTTTTTTTAATTTAATTTATTGTTTTAGATTTAATTTACTTAAAAGAAAAATTTATTGAAATCAGAAAGTTTGATAGATAATAAATTTAAATGTTTTAATAGTTTTTCACAATGTTTACCTCAACATATTTTAAATCCCATTCCTGCCATAAAATACACACAAAAAAATGGCATATCTCATTAAAAACAACTCCATTAAAAATTGACATAAAATTATTAATTTTCAGGATATTGGTTGTCTTAATAAAACCACCTTTATATTTATATAAAAAGAAGGGCAAGAATCCACATTTACTCCCGAACTACAGGAGATCAAACAAAATAAATAGAGAAGGGCGTTGAAAAAGTGGTATAACCTGCTGTACGAATGCTCCTTTCCCAATATCAACTGAGGCATAATATAAGATACAGTTATCTGTTAGAAAACAATCAATGAAGCCAGAGGCAAATTACTCATAAAATACTGGGTTAGACGGGCATTCACAAAGTGTTAAGGCTGCTTAGTGTTTACCGGGGTAACGACTTTCTGAGGGAGTTATGAGATTCCATGTGAAGAGCGTGACGATGAGCACACCTAGAGTCATTATATGTCCCAAATTTCGATCCATAAAAGGCCTGTCTTGAGAGAAGAAGCAGCAGCAGCAATATGTCGGAAAACTGTTGAAAGAAAGAAGCAGCAGCAGTATTATGCGGAAGAAGTAGGGACTTAACTAAATGAATGATGGAGTTGAGTAAGCCAACCGAGGAGGCATATTTATGAGCAGGGCAATTTGTCTACCTTGGTCTGTTGTGGGTAACTTTTCATTTCTCAGAAGCTGCGCTCTAACTTTCTTGGCGCGTCAACAAGGCGACTTTATGTTCAAGGCCATTTGTTATTGCGTTCGTTGCTCGGAAGCTGAATGCAAATTCCATGATGCGTTCAAAGTCGTGGGCGTACGGAGCAAGCGTGTGATCTTTGAAATCTGCGGAAAGCCTTATTTCTAAGTCTATACGCCCATTAATACATCTCATAGGACAGTCTTGGGAGAAGGAATCTGACATTTGCTTTTACCGTGAACCGTGTATATCATTTTTTCCGACGAACGCTTTCTCTGGCCAAAACACATACATCATGTTGCTATCTGCGTTGTGTCCATCACATAGTCATCCATAAAACACATCACTGCAAATTTAAAACTTAAAATTCAGTTGGCGCCCGATGTTGATGGCTCCCACCCTGTTGTCGTTACATTCATTCCCGCGCTCATCACAGGCGGCTGTAAATATAAACATATATCATTTGTTCTCACGCTCCACAATATACACTTATATAATGGAATGTGTGGTAGGCGCAATAATATTGGGAGGAGCTAAAAGATTAAAAAGGATTGAGTTTTTTATTTTATTTTTTATTATAGTAATATGTGGGTGTTATTTTAATAATTTATTTATGTTTTATTGAAATGTATATGTTGAAATTTCATGGGTTATAATTTTGATTTTGAATTAAATTTTATATAAATAAATTATAATATTTATTTGTTAGAGATTATGAATATATATTTTATAAATAAAAGTGTTTATATGTTTATTGAAGTGTATCTTTTTATATTTTATAATTTATAATTTAGAAGTTTATATATATATATATTTGAAAATTTGTTGCTATTTAATTATAATTGTTAATTGGTTATTTTTATGTAAAGTTTTAATGAGAATATAAATCTTAAGTTTTGATAAAAACTAATAATTTTGATTTATTTTTATGAAAGTAAAATAAATATAATTTAAATAACATACAATAAATATACAATATACAAAGTTCATGACAAATAAATTATTGTTGTATATGAAATATTTTAAAATATGTTTCTTCATTTATTTGTTTTGGATAACTGTACAAAATTGTCTTATAACTATTTGATCTTAGTAGGGAGTTTTGTTTACTTTTGGCATCCTTTTTGGGTTCATGAATAGGTTGTAAGAGCTAATGAATTCTTCTTTGGAATATAGAGGTTGATTCGTAGACTTTTTGGCATCACTTACAATATATAAGAATTAAGACTCTATATACAGTCTCCTCTTTGGACCTTCAATAACAATATGGTTGCATAGGACAAATCCATGTGCAAGGTTATGCCTAATTTTCTGGCCCAAGATCTAGAAGGTAACATTGTATAGACCACTGGAATGTTAGCCACAACAATGTCCATGACCATCCTCTTCGTGGGGATTTGGGCGAGAGACATTGTAGAAAATCCACGTAGAATGAATTGATCTTGTAATATGATAAAAAAATACTTGAATCTATTCCACAAATTGTGGAAGTTAATTACGATCGTAAAATCACATGAACAAGAAAGAGAAAGAATTTCAATCACATGACACAAAGATTTATTTGGGGAAAGCCTCAGTTAAAAACCTTGCTCTTTCTCCTCTAAGTCACTGAAGAGATCTCTATTACTCGTCATATGGAATGAGACACCAATGTCAAGATACAATAACTTCTCCCTCCCATTTACTGAATCCTAGTAGTTATGCCAACACTTGGGAAGGCCTAGAAGTGCTAGACTCACGAGATCATCCTAAACAACAGTAACACCAACACTTCCAAGCTCATCCTGACATTGGGTGAAATTGGTCAAGTACTTTGGTATTGTGTCGCCCTCCTCCATCTTGATATTTCTGAGTTTGTCCTTCAGCGCCAACTTCCTATGGTCATTTCTTTTATGAAACAAATCAGTTAAGTCCTTCCACGTAGCATATAGAGTTGTCTTTCCATGGAGGTTCGAGACAATATGATCTCAAACTCCTTCCAATGGAATCCTTCTTTCCTTCACTACGTTCTTCTTCCATGCTGCCAAATCTTAAGCATATGTTGTTGTGGACCCTCAAAATTTAGGGAACACTCTACATGCCTCCCATTAGACTCTCAACTCGAATTAACTGAACTAACTAAGTCTTCCTGACTTAGTTAACTCATATAAGTTGTCATGTGATGTGGAATTACAATTTACTTCTAATTTAATTAAGGGAAAATTAAATTAAAATCCTTCTTGATGTGATTTTCAAGATTTCTTGTTGTCATTTTTAACAGATATCACTAAGTGTTTGATGAGACCTAGGCACCTGACACTTCTAGAATCAAATGAATAAAGGTCATGGTAAGGTTTGGTGATTTTTAAGCCCAATTTCAACATGACTAATTTAGGCATGAGGTTGTGAGACACTCCTGATTCTAACATAAAATTGTGAAGAATTTTATCATAACATTGAGGGTGATGTAGAAAGGAGGGATATCCTCATGTTGTTCCTCTACATGTGGGCCACATACCATGGTAGGGTGATCTTCTTGAATGTTCAAGGTATCGTTTTGAAAGGATAATTCAATGTGGTTCATGAACTTCTGTATGTGAGACTATTGAATTCTGAGCTAGTTCTGACAAAGGGACTGGGACCCTTATCCTGCTCAAGTCTTGTTCTAGGTTGAACAATGAGACTATGGTTTTTTCACTTTCACTATCTAGTTCAAGTCATGATTTAGGCGGCAAGGTCTCTTGTGGTTTCCTTACTACTAGTTCGAGTAGGGATTGGAATTATGATTGGGCTTACTCTTGCAATGTGAAGGTCCTTGTGAGTATTTTAGAACATCGAGAGGATTTTTGTTGCCACAAGGGAATGGTTTTAAGTCATGTGAGGTTTGAGGTAGTTGAGGGTTGGACTGAGTTTTTACAAGTTGTTACATGCATGGACCTTGTTATTACAATTTGTGGACTAACATGTTATAGTTGGTTATAAGTTGTTGAGTAGGTTATTACCTTCGTACTTTTTTGAGATGACACTTGGGATTTCTAATTCAAGAGATGTTGACTATACTTTGGTTGACTACACCTCATTGCCCCTAGTGGTGTTGTGGAGCTGAGTATGCAAGAGATGTTGTAAGACTATGTCATGTGATCTTTTTGACTAGGTAGAAAAAAAAAATCTTTTATGTTAAAACAAAAATTATAGTTATTATTTATTTTATTGTGTTCATTTTTGGACTAACCATTAAGCAAGACATGGCATTGGGTGAATGTTTTTTTTTTTTTTGTGTGTCCTGGCATCAGCAGCAGCTGTCTGCTCTCCGCTCCATTGTTATTGATTCCAAAACATACCATGCCTTTGCTGATCTCTGACCAGATTTATTCGTTTTATTTTATTTATGAAAATCCAAAATATTCACATTATTAATGGATGATAACATTATAAACAATTATACTGATCAAGATTTTTGAGGCGTTTTGATACATTTCATTAAAATTTATTTTCTTAGTGTTTTCCTACATTATATAATTTTTTGTAGTTCTGGTTCCATTGTAAATTGTTGTTTAAACCAACATATGTTTTTTTTAGTCGGCAACGAGCACGCGCTTCGATCAACCCACCTACACATGCTGCCAGAATTAACAATGGAAGACATTAGTGCAAAAAGGTGTAGAGATATGGGTCTCATAGAAAGTAATATTGTGTTCATTTAACTAATGGTTATGTGGACTTCTTTTAGTTAGTTTTGGGAAAATAGTGAACGGTTTGTCGTAATACTGTATCTATGTATCTCCATAACTAATGGTTATGTAGATCGAATACTTTCAGTTCTGGGAAGATCCGCGAGAAACTTGTAATTCTCATGTCCTCCCATGCAATATACATTGATTGTATCAATACCTAATTATTTGTTCTGTAATCCATTTCGTTATGGCCGCGTGCCTACCACCTGCATCCTCAATGCCTCGAACTGAAATAGGACTTGAAAGTCTGATTTTTTATGTAAGTTACTGCAATCATATGTAAGTTATGTCATCCACTCAACTTTGCAATCATCTCCATTTGATTTCACTATTTTCTGTAAATTCATGTTAGTGGTTGCCTTTCCTATCACAACGATTTTATTTTATTGGTTTGCAGATTATTATGTTCTTTAAATTATTTTTCCATGTTATTTTCATGGTCACCTTATACATATGTGGTCTTTTAATTCCCGTTTCACCATGTTTCTAATTCATTTATTGTTTGTGGGTGTGGGTGAAACACTTCTGGTTTTTCAACCTCTCTCTTTTGAATTTAATGTTAGTATTAGATCCTGGCCATAAAAATAAAATACAAGGCATCAAGGACAACATTAAATATATGGAAGAAACTGGAAAATCGAGGTACTAACTTTTTTTATTAATTTTATGTTATTGTTTCTTTCCTTCTAATGTAACCCATTTTCGTTTTTAATCTTCATTTTCGATTCAAAGTTAATGATGAATGCCTGGTACGGATTAAAAATCTTACGCATTTTATGGGCATTAAATTGATGGAGAGATTTGGAAATTGGTATTGAATTGGTAATGGAAGCTGTAAGAAAATATATTTTCCATATAATTATTCGAGTCTTTTGGGTGTAACCATTTTGATTATCTACCTCTATTTTCAATTTCATATTGCCAGGAAAAAAAATCTAAGACATCTTTTAGATCATTATTATATTGATATTGATGGAGAAATTGGAAATTTGAGTTAAAAAGGAAAATATATTAATTTCTTGTTAATGTGTATTTCTCAAAAGGCATTATTTTGCTCTATTTTGCATTTTAGGTTAATGATTAATGTGAATTTAGAGAAACAAATCTAAGTCTTTATAGCTAGTGAGTTTGCATATAGAAATTCAGAAATAATTAAATTAATTTGATGTTAATTATGTTTGAATATCTAATTTGCATTTTTAAAATATTATTTAAATTATTTATATTTTGAAAAACAACAATGTGACATAATAAAGTTTTTGGTGTTTTTATTATTATTATTTCTCTCTTTTAATTTATGTTTATTTTATTAGTATATTCTTTCATATTACCTACTTATTTATGAACTTAAATGTTCATAACTAGAGTACAAAAAAATCAACTTGTTTAAATTTTTAATGACATACTAATATTTCATTTAATAATATTTTATCAATTTATGTTACCTTTTATTTAATTGATGCATAATTAACAACTTTGTTTCAATTATTCTAATGAAAATTGACCAAAATCACTACAGATATTTTTCTTAGCAATCATTGAATCTCTTTAAGAATCTTACGATGTTTCCTTTACAACATATGATGGTGCAATTGCTAGTTTATACTTTACTCAGTTAAAAAATAAAAAGTTAAAATATGCCTTGCAATCTATTACCAATAATCAAAGTACAAATATTACTCTATTATGAGAAAATGTAGCTTTAGGTTTCTTTTCTCTTTCTCTTTTTTGGGATCCACTTGGGCCCAACAGGGATAAACTGTTATATATTTTCTAATGTAGAATTTGTAGGATTTGGCCATTGAGAGGTGTTATTTCTTAACCATTCCAATAATATTTAGAACTAATTGTGAGTGGTGTGAGAGGAAGGGATTTCTTTTGCATGTTGCTAATTGTCTAAAAATTAACTCATGAGTGGAATAATATTGCAATTGAACTGCTAAAAATGCTAAGTTTGTTTGTAAAAACATCATATGCTAAAAAGAAAGTGGCAACATTACATTCCTACAGGAATGATAGTGCAACCATAACCATCAAAAATACTTGTAATGAATACCACATTATCAAAGTAAGAAGTTGCATAACTCCTCTCATAGTTTTCTTCATATATGTCGTTAATTACATAGAGAAATCAAGCCATCTTCGTTTTGACATGCAATGCAACATCAATTGTGAGGAAGATGACTAGCTTAGCTGAGTAGGTCAAAACTCGGTCAAGTTGGACTGGTTTGGTACCAAATTAGCTAATTTATATATTGAATTCGTCAATTTGGTACCAAATTGGTCACAAACTGAGCAGAGCACCAATTCCATACAATTGAAGGTCAACTTGGTAAACTTGACCAAGTTCACATTACTCTGTATGCATGTTCGAATGTTATATCAGGGAATTGGATTGAAACATCTTTGATTGGTTCCAAAAGTTCCCAATATGATGCAATGAAGTCTATGTGTGTCTTTACCCATTCTATCATTGTTTTGGAGTCTCTAAAGACTTGTAATTTGTTGGCCCTCTTTTATGTTATCAAATTTAACAGAGATAACAGAGCGCATGATTTTTTGACTTCCTTCAATCATGACCTTCTTCATTACAATTGCCTCTTCACATTCCAACCAGAAATCTACCATGCGAAGAGCCCACAACATTGGTAACTCCTCAGAAATTCGATAAATCCTCTCGCTAGAACTCCTTGTGCTAGAGTCCTAGATTTGCTATCCCTAGACTGCCTTACTAAATTTTTCAACTCGCCAACCTTCCATAGAGAACCACCCAGGCTTCCACATTATCTTTCCAAACTCCTTTTAGCTCTTCCAAATTGCCATCCTGCACAGCTATAACATGACCAACCATCACCATGCTATCTCCCATACCAAAATGTAAATAGTCATCGTCATGGAAATAACCAAGACATAAATAACTCATCTGCTCCCCTCAAGGAATTTTCACTACACACAAGCGTGCACAGACCCCAATTGATCCCAATGCTACCTCGGTCTATCACCCCATCAAGAAAAATATTAAAATAATTTTAAATATTTAGTTGATTTTAAAAATAAAAATTAAATAAATATTTTTGAAAAATAATTATAAATAAATAAATAAATAACAAAACATAATCTTTATTAAAATTTTAGAGGAGAGAATTGATTAAAAGTATTTGTAATTCAACTATATAGTTTATATTAATTTTTATATTTTTTAATTTGAAATGGTTTTATAAATAATGTAAAATAAATTTTAGTTTGAATTGATTTTTTTAAATATTTAATGTGCAATAATTTTATAAATAATATCAAATAAATTTAATTTATTAAATTAAATAAACTTAATTAATAAATATTATTAATAATGTTAGACTTAAAATAATTTTAGAAATAATATAAACTTAATTAATAAATATTATAAATAATGTTAGAGTTAAAATAATTTTAGAAATAATATAAAGTAAATTTTAATTTATTAATTTAAAATAGATTATTTTACAATAAATATAAATATATTAAATTTTATAATTTTAAATATGTAATTTGTCTTATATATTAAATTTTATAATTTTAAATATATAATTAGTTTTAAAAAAATAAATTTAAATAAAAATAAATTTTAGTAAATTATAAATATTTATTTAATTTTAAAAAATAACATTTTAATGACACTTTCAACAAATATTTGTACAATTAATTCTTATTTCATATTTTTATAGAACTTACTAAATAATGAATGATAATTCAGTACTTGTCAAAGAGTACTGGAATGTATTTACCATTTACATCTCAATTGCTCGTATAATATACTTTGTTGTTATGCTCACTTTTTCAAAGATAGTTGGAGATAATAAACCAATTTTGACCTTTTTGTGTATTCACAGTAATTAGGACTCAACTCAATTATTTTGAATTGCTTTAAGGACTTAACTCAATTAGGTTTTTTTTTTTAATCTTAATATTAATAAGAATATTTTTATAGTGTTGATTATAAAAATTATGAAAACTTTGATAATTTTAAGTTAAGTTACATTATTGTTTGTTTGCTAAAAAATTTATAAATTCATTATATTTACAAAAATATATATTTTAAATTGAAATTAGCTTTTATAAATTTATTTAGAAAAGTGAAATGTTGTATCCTCATAATCCAACATTAAATTCAAAACTGAAATTAAATCACCACCACTTATTTACATAACTGGGAATCTATTACTCACGAGACAATCGCCTAGGCAACAGACTCAACACATTGTCCATCAGACTTATTATATGGCTACACAGTGGTGAGATTTCCAAATATACTAATCTGTGTTCTTTTGATTTTTAACACCATAAACTTATTACTTAACTTCCGTGTTCTTTTGATTTTCAATACCATAAACCTATTACTTAAAGTCTTTTAGAAAATATTAATAATTTTCTAAGATAGATCGAGAAAACCATGGTATGCTCCAGAGTCCAAACATTCAATGAGTAACATTTTCTACAAAAATCCAAACAAATACCGCTGTGCCATTGTATATTTTATTTTTGCATTTTGGAAAACTAAAAATTTATTGTTCTTTTTGGAAAATTGAAAGTAAGGTGATATAACAGACCTGCAAAATGAACAACAGAGAAAAAGTTGCAAATGCGTGCCATGGTCTTTAAAGCAACTACCAATTGGGAAAAAAATTGGAAATACTTAAAAAAAACAAAGTAATGTTTAGAAATTAGATTGCGTTGCATATGTAAATCCAGCTAAATAGTTAAAGTTACATAAAGTCTCATTTTTTTGATATCTTGACTACAGAGAAACTGCCATTGTAGCCATCCACACAAATCTTCATTTCCACGCACTCCTTAAGGTCATTAACGTTGATGTAATGTTGTTTGGCTGGCATGGGTAACCACGCATATGGCTCATGACAACTCCCATCGTAGAAGTTACACCTACCATGGGTAGAATAGATGCAATATATCTTTTTGTGCCTCAACATTTTATTGCATCTAGATTTGAGTGGCCAGCCATGTACATGGCATGAACACTGGGACCGATCATCATGTGATCGTGCTCCGCACCCCCAACATCACAAATCACCATGATCATCTATGGATGGGAGCGTAGGATACCGGATGAACTGGAGTGGAATGCCATGGGCACATGGGAGCAGGTACCAGGAGGTGAAGCCTGCCGCCGGGCCTCTTGGAGGAGCCATTGTGGTTGCTACCGTAGCAGCAAGGGGTAGACTCCTCTGTTGCTGGTGTCCTCGCTTGTGATGAAAATTACGATGGAAGTCAATGCGCTTGTGAAAATTACGATGGCAGTCACAGGCAGGGAACTTGAGGGCCTCCAGAGTGCCTTCAACACCGATTCATGCTGCACCCATTGTTTGCGTCGCCTCGCCCCAGATGCTAGCCGCATGGTTCTTCAGGCATTCTCTATGGGGAACAAATATTTTTTGAGCAATTGGAAGGCGGGAGATGGTGATCAATAACATTCAAATTTTGAAATTTGAAATTAAACTGGACCATCCCATCCCATTAATAATATGCTTTCATCATTATTCACCATCCATGACTACGAAATGGAGCCATGCATGCATACATCCTGCACGCGGAGTCCCCACAACCAGAAAAGGGGAAGCCAAATTTCCATTTCGTAGAATGGTTGGCAATGGGCATGGAATCACGTACTGTTCGGTAAAGTCTTAGAGGAATTAAATAGTGAATAGACTGGAAAATATTGGTTGCCGAAATCTGCTTGCCAGTTGGCATATCAATCAGACCCGTCGCTTTTGACCTCCCTCTCGCACTTAAATGGTGCAGTCAACATGGCACCATTCAACCTTACCTCATTCATTTTGGTGGCCTGTGCCAAAGACTCAAGTTGATTTTGCGTGCCTAGGCATTTCTGCCGAAGAGTACTCGAAAATCGTTATATTGGGAAGATTGTCAAAATCAACACCGTGTAGTCTAAAAGGGGGTAAATTGGCGGTCAAAATAATCTTTTTTTTTTTGGGTAAGATCCCTACGAGTATCCAGGTAGCACAGGAGAAGCCCCTGATTACTGAGTGAAATTTTTTTTCTTCCAGGTAATTGATCCGATCAACGCGTATTTTTTAGGAACAGTCGCATCGATCGTCGCAATTCCTGCAGTAACAATCGCGCCGATAGCGTGGATTTGAGCAGAACAAAGGCGACCATAAAGGAAATTATTATTGGGTTTTATTTTCGGCACGATTGTCGCGGAAATTGGGTCAATTAGTGTACCAAGGAGATCTGAAATAGATCTGTGCTAGTGTTTGACCACTGATGAAGGAAGAAATCCGATGAAAGTTCGCCGATGAAGGAAGAGATCTGAAGCAGATCTTGCTGGTGTAGAGGAGTCAAGAGCTTGTAGCACAGCGTGCAAAGCAACCTATTGGGTTGATCACAGATCAGGTAGATCTGTATCGTGATATTGATTTCTGTAAGGATCTAGGGTAGATCCATCATTTTTTTTTCCTGTCAATTACTTGAAGTCTTTTTTGAATTATCGAGATGAATAATCAAATAATCGAAGCATAGTTGAACGAGAGAAACAAGCTTGATGGTTCTGATTACTCTAATTGGAAGTTTAAGATGCAGACTGTGCTAGAAGCACAAAGTTCTTGGACGATTGCAAATGGGGATGAGCCGAAGCTAGCAGCAAGAGTCGGTTCACCCACAACAGCTCAAGACTAGGAGAAGAGAGAAGGCAAAGAAAAGATGTTGTTGAAGATGCTAGTGAAAGACTATATCATACCACATATCAGAGAATGCAAATCAGCAAGTGAAATTTGGACAGTATTGAAGGATTTTTATGACATCAGGAATACAAATCTTCCTTTGTTCTTGAAGAGCGAGATTCTATCCATAAATATGGAGGAGAATGAAGCAATTGCTTCTTTCATATCGTGGATCAAAGATCTGAAGAAAAAATTGGCAGATATCAGTGAAATAGTAGCAAATGCAGATTTGGTTGCGATTACCATGAATGGTATGACTGATGATTACCAAATGTTCATCACTGGGATAAGTGCAAGAGAGAAAATCCAAAATTTTGAAGAACTGACAGGAATACTAATGCAAGAAGAATAAAGAAGATTGACTCTAAAACCCTAGAGTGCAGATCTTGCGTTAATGGAAAAGAAGAAATTCTTCAAAGCAAAAGGAAATCCATCACAACAAAATGGAGGAAATCCATAGAAAAAACCGAATTAAGCTCAAGGTATGTATTCGAATAGAAACGATTCTGTAGTAAACAAATTTTATTGAGGAAAAATCGTTCAGATGGCTAAGGAGTGCAGGAAAAAGAAATTTCATGACGAACAACAGAGACATAAAAGACATGCAGGTCATTTCGCAAATGATGACCATGTTCAGGACTTCAGATTTTTCATGGTAGAGTTTGATGAAAAAGTCGAAGCAGACATCTGGTATGTGGATTCGGGAGCATCCACACATATGACAGAAAACAAACAATGGTTCGAAGATTTTAAAGAAATCAACAACGAAGCACAAATCTACCTTGGCGATGATAGAGGTTATCAAATGAAAGGGTACGGGAGCATTCCTATTTTTTTGTCTGTTGGTAATATCAGACATATCCATAATGTAATGTATGTACCCAAAGTTACAAAGAATCTAATCTTTGTATCCATGATTACAGATTAGAATCTCAAGGTAGAATTCTTTAAATCTAATTGTTATATGAAAGATTTGTTGGATGGTATGAATACTATTGCTTCAGGAATTCGAACAGGAGCTCTGTACAAATTGAATGTGAGGACAACACCATATCGAGCTTTGAAAACATCAAGTTTGACTACAAAATAGCTATGGCACCAGAGACTTGGTCACATCAACTTCAACGATTTGTTGTTACTTCATAAAAAGGAAATGGTAAGAGGTCTTCCTACATTAAAACAAGTGCATAATGATCGTGATGCTTTTGTGTTAGGAAATATGCATAGAGAAGAATTCATTGTTCGAGTAGAAAAGAAAAAGAGAGATATACTTGAATTAGTGCACACCGACCTATGTGGACCTATGCAAAAAAAATCATTAGGAGTTGCACTATATTTTCTATTGTTTTTTGATGGCTGCACAAAGTTTTCTTGGGTATATTTTATGAGTAAGAAAAATCACACATTTGAATACTTTTAGCAGTTCAGATATATGATAGAAAATTAAACAAAGAAGCACATAAAAATTCTTCGCTTTGATCAAGGGGGAGAATATAGGAAGGATGAACTTACCAAGTATTTTAAAGACCATGGAATATATGAGTGTGCTAGGAGCATGTTGAAAGATAAAGATCTTTCGAATGGTTTTTGGGCTGAAGCATTGAATACTGCAGTTTATTTGAAAAATAGGAGTCCTACAAGAAGTCTCCATTTTAAAAATCATTTTGAAGCATTATATGGATTCAAGCCTGTAGTAAAACATTTGAGAGTATTTGAGTCTAAAGCATTTTCCCACATTCCAAAGGAAGACAAAAGAAAACTAGATTCAAAAGCCATCAGATGTACCTTTGTAGGTTATTGTTCACAATTTAAAGCTTATAGATTGTTTAATCCTTCTACTCGCAAGAATTTTTTTAGTAGAGATGTCATGTAACATGAGCAGGTTTATGATGAATATTATAAAAGTAATGAGGAATGGGATATTCCATTTTTGGTGGAAGGAAGTGAAGAAACAGGTAACAACCATGAGAAGCAGAAAAAGACAAAAGCAGAAAGTATAGATACAGTAATTGAGTTGAGTCCTTAAAAGGAAATTCAAAATAGGTTGGAAGCCACACCAATGCTCAGAAGATCAGGTAGGAAGACTCAATTCCCTGTTATATATAGGTAAAATTCATTTATAACTAGTATGATGAATGTTGTTGAACCTTATAGTTATAGAGAATCAAATCATTGTAGTGAATGGAAAGAAGTTATGGAACAGGAATATGAATTTATTCTCAAAAACAACACTTGGGAGCTAATTGAACTGCCCGAAGGGGAACAAACATAGGTTATAAATGGTTGTATAAACCCAATATTAATGCGGACATAAGCATAGATAAATTAAAAGCTAGATTGGTAGCAAAAGGGTATTCACAAAAATAAGATATTGATTATGAGGAAACCTTCACCCTCGTAGCTAAACTAAATACTATCAGAATGATGATTTCTTTAGCTACTCGAAAACACTGGATGATTCACCAACTAGATGTAAAGTTTTCATTTTTAAATGGGGAGTTGAAAGAGGAGGTTTACTTAGAGAAACCTGAGGTGTTTTTCTAGAAAGGGAAAGAACATTTAGTCTGCAGATTAAAGAAAACTTTATATGGATTGAAACAAGCACCCAAGTCATGGTATGAAAATATAGATTCATTTTTTATGCAACAGAGTTACAATAGAAGTAAAGACGACCCTAATATGTATACTGTGAAAGATTAAAATGGGCATATAGCGTTGATTTCTTTATATGTAGATGATCTAATTATTACAGGTGATGCAGTTGATCTAATCAAAGAAATCAAGTAGCAAATATTACAAATGTTCGAAATGAAAGACCTTGGTGAACTAAGATACTGTTTGTTCCTTGAGATCTGGAGAGATTTAGGAAAAAAATTTCTATCCTAGGGTATAAGTATGTCAGAGATCTACTAGAAAGATTCAGGATGGATCATGTAAGGCAGCAGTAGTGCCATTACAACATAACATTAAAATTCGGAGTGAGGATGGCTCTAAAGAGGCAGATGCGACACTTTATTGACATTTGGTTGGGAGTCTAATCTACCTAACCACTACCAGACCAGATTTGGCTTATGCAGTTACTGTTCTAAGTCAATTCATGTCCAAACCACTTGAGAGTCACTGGATTGCAGCAAAAGGCGTTCTAAGGTATCTACAAGGAACTGTAAATTATGGTATTATTTATACTAATTATTCTGATGTTAGATTGACAGGGTTTACACATTCCAACTGGGCTAGAAATGTAGACGAATGAAGATCCATAACAAGTTATGCATTCAACATTGGATCCGGGGTGATTGCATGGAGTAGTAAGAAACATAACACAGTTTCCTTGTCCTTAGTGGAAGCAGAGTATCAAGCCATGTCCGCAGCAACATGTGAGGCAATTTGGTTGCGAAGACTTCTCTAGGATGTTGGGGAAGAACAAAAAGATGCAACAATTATCAGATGTGACAACCAGAGCTCAATCACACTTGCTAATAATCTGGTGTTTCACAAGAACACTAAACACATCGATGCACAATTCCACTTTGTGAGGGAGAAAGTTCAATCTAAAGAAATCCATCTTGTATATTGTAAAACATGTGATAATGTTGCTCACATTTTCACTAAGCCACTTGGCAAAATTAAGTTTCAAATGTTCAGGGATATGTTAAGCATATTTGTGAACCCATTCTCCATTGAGGGGGAGTGTTTAAAGATAATGGAGCATCTTTAATTAGTAAGAGTTGGTCCATGACACCTTAGGATAGGAATTAGTTTCTATTTCTTAGGCTATGGTTCTAACTTCCCTACATCTGTGTATGCTATATAATGGTTGACTTGTATTGAGAATGTAGAGCGTTCTACAGAGCCAGAATCTCTTGGTTCAGAATCACTTTCATAAAGCTGACCAATGAATTTTTTATTTATTAATTCAAACATCATATTTGATCATTTTAGAAGTTTTTGATGATGTCGAATCTATTTCAACCATCAAAAACATGATTCAAACACTCTTACTATCATATTTTTTTTTTAGATATTAGATTCTAGTCTTTAAACGAAATTACTTTATTAATATCTCTAGACCAATTTACTCGGTTAGTAGACCATTTCAATGAACTAGAAGGAAAAATGTTAAACGCAATTTCTCACCTCCAAGTATCGTGTTTCTTATATGGTCCAATTTACTCGGTTAGTATACTATTTAAATGAACTAGAAGGAAAATTATTAAACGCAATTTCTCACCTCCAAGTATAGAGTTTCTTATATTTTTAATGCATACAATGAGAAATTATAAACCATCATAAATTATTTCACCCCTCAATGCATAGGGTGATCCGCTAATCTCCATGGGCATGCACATTGATCACTGAATCCTTGTGGGTGTACACATTTTTACATGTGTACTTAATATGTTCAATTTATATGAGTCTAGATCCATTTTAACTCTCGATCTATCAAGCACTAAGAGATCTATTTTAAGTAGTTAAGATTCATCTAGGCTAGTTTAATTATTATTATTATTATTATTTAGTTTAATTTTTATTTTTATATGCTTTCACTAAGTCAAAATGTTTTAATTAATAATTTTATTTTTATGTAATTTGACTAGATCAAAATGTTTAGATAACATAATATAACTGGACATTACAACAACTCTTCCATAGTGGGATGGCTCTTGGCCCAAAAATGTAATAAAATTAAATTAATTAATTATATATCTATATATATTATTTTGATTGTGAAATGAGAGATCGATTTTGGGCATGGGGTATTGATGAGCCATCGTATTGGCCCATGGTATGGTATGGTTAATAATATCCATGTTAAATCGGTGGTGAATATCCATAGTTGAAAAACTTGTTATATTGTAAGTATTAATATTTTTTGTGCTTATTAATAAAATTTAAATCTAATTACAAAATTATTATTTTAATTTATATGGTGAAATGGATCTTAGTTTTTAGCTACTATTTATATCTTATCTGCTTTCATGTGATAGAGGTGTAGATATATCTATAAAGTAATTATAATATTTTTTCTTTAAAATTTTATAAAAAGAATGTTATAAAGTTAAATTGAAATAAAATATTTTGAGTGTGAAATGAGAGATGGTTTTTGGGCACGTTGTATTGATGAGCCATGATATTGGCTATTGTAACAAATCCTATTTACAAATTAATAATATCTATGGAAAAGTAGACATGAATATCTATGGTTAGACATATTGTTATATATTGTTAGTTTATGTGCCTATTAATTAAATTTAAATATGATTACATAATCATTATTCTATTTTATAAAATAAAATAGACATTAACTTATTGTTGCTACTTATATATTTTAAAGTAATATGTATATTATGGTTTTTTTAATCTAAAAAGTTATTCAAAATTTTATTGATAAAAACAAAATTACAATGTAACAAATTTGAAATTTTTATTATTTTTATTAATTTTAACTTTTTAAAGACATTAAAACATATTTTTACCTCTCATGTATAAACAAACTCTTAATTAAAATTAATAAGAGGATGAAATAAAATAATAAAATAATAATATAAAATAAAAATAAAAATAACACAGGAAATATAAAATAGTTAAAAAACACCAAACAAAATCAATTATTAACAAACACACAATCAAAATTAAAATTAAACTAACTTAGTTAAAATTAATAAAATGGTGGAATAAATTAATAATATAATAATGCTAAATATTATTAAAAAATTTAAAACAAAAATACCAAACAAAATATAAAATAGTTAAAAACATTAAAAAAATTCAATTATTCTTAAACACAATCAAAATTAAAATTGTGGATGCTTTCAACATTACCTCCATTGGGTGAAAATGGTATGTACGGTATTAGCTTATTATTTCGACATTACCCCTCCATCACTTACTAAGAAATAGGTCAGCATAAAACTTCACACTATCCATGCCTCCAACATTACCTCCATTGATTGAAATCGACAACTCAAACAAGGATTGTAGGTAATGGTAGTTCTTGCGCTGCGATCTCTTCTCCAATCCAAAATGACTCCCAATGCTCTGCATCAGCGACTAGAAGATATGAAATGTGTACTAGATGTATCATATTGAAGGGTACTTAATGTTTGTTGTCATAAACTGGGCAGAGATACTGGATTCCATATGTACCAGGAGGACTGGAACACATTTGTTCACAGCATACCAGTATGGCATGCTTTGCTCCGACTATGAAAGCCTTATATTTGGAAGGCCATGGTGGAGGGAAGGAGACAAATACTTACTGATAGGGAAGGACATAGATACTGGCCACAGTATCATGGGCTCAAAAAATATGCATCATAGTTGGCTCAATAACATCCAGTTGGGAAGATATTCCTTATGCATAGCCCACCAGTGAGAAGGAGTACCCTTTAACACTACATCCATAGCTGGAACTCGTTGTTTCGATAGCAGTAGCACCTCTAAATTCAGTGCTCCATTGAAGCAGTGGAGGTGGGCGTAGCGAAGCTGCACGACTACCAGCATCACCACCTGTATTGAGGTCTTGTACTTCTCATGATCAATGGATACGGCATCCGGAGAGGGTTTTAACAATTTTTTTAGTGGTTTGGCCTGAAAATGAAAAGCGAGGAACTGCAAGAACCGGAGGGCAAGGATTGAGAATTTTGTGCCTACGACTAGCGCTGATGCATTGGCCAAATATCCTTACTGTTGAGATCCAATCGATCAAAGGATTGATAAACGCTCTTATGGTTGGTGTAATGAATGGAACACTCTTATGAATGAGCCAAACCAGTTGCAGAGCAGGTAATGGCTTACTTTCCATCATCAATAGATCTACATGATAATGGTAGGAACAAGAATAGATCCATGTTGGAATTTCTGATAATTCTAGAACAAAACATAGAGAGAATGATACTCTCCTTCTTAACACAAAGAAATTAAACAATAATTTGCTTCACAGGTAGACAGAGTTTCACACTTGAAAACTTCTATTCATTAACTTAAATAAAAACTATTACAAAATTCTTCCTCCTTAGAGGGATTACAAAATGTTGACTGCTACAAACGCAGTGCATATAACAAACTATCTGTGTTACAAAATGCACTCTTTGTATCTCACACAGAAAATGCACACCCTCTGTCTATCTTCAACACACTCTGTTCTTTCAAAATAATACACTGCTGTGTAAAAACAATATGCACTGCTGTGCAATTAAATACCTTAGCCTTTCGGGCTTTTTAAAAATATATATATGGCGCAGCATATAAAACAACTATAATAATAATAAAAATAAAAACTAGACCTATTATAAAACTCTCAGGTCCACAATTATATATATTCAAGGTTTAAATCCTTTGACCCACTATATTAAACATATAACAAACCATAACAAAACTTAACGAACCCTTTCGCAACCTTTCAGATTTCAAAATGCCGAATAAACCGTAATGGAATGAAACTTTGCATTACAAATCCTGATGCTGACGTAAGGGCCTTTTGTGATCTGAAACCATTTATCAACCGACGTCTAAAACCTTTCGGGTCCGAAATTTCCCCTTGGGTACGGGTCCAAAATGTGATCCGAAAACTTATCAACTCCGCCTCATAAAAACTCTGGGTCCGAAAATTTGTTATGCAAACCGGCTCAAATAAAAGTGCGATCGAATGAGATCGCTCCACGTGCTCCTGCTGACTTGACATGGTCTGTGGGACCACCAGACTCCCACAGCCTACTGTTTAAACAAAATTCCCGCGTATTAAAAAAACCCTGCTCTGTTTTCTGAAATGCAAAGGACTGTAAGGTTTTCACAGTCTAAACTTGACTGCTCAACAAATTTGGAAAGTAGCTCTCTGCCAGAACCCTTCAAACAAATATAGCAAGCAGCTCTGAGTACACCGCAGTTGAAATTAAAATTTCAACACTCCCCCTTAAGTTCAACTGCTGGGTTATCAGTCACACCCGAACATTTTCTTAAAAATTCAAAACTTTTATGCCCCAAAGGTTTGGTCATAATGTCTACAAACTGCTCCTGAGTTATGCAATGTTCTAAAACAATTTCACCATTGTTCACCAATTCCCTGATGTAGTGAAACTTGGTATCAATGTGTTTCGTTCTTTTATGAAACACATAATTCTTTGATAATGCAATAGCTGAGCTATTGTCACAATAAATAATTGTGCCTTTTGCTTGCTCTTGGCATAAACTTTTCAACATTATCCTCATCCAAACTGCTTGACACGCTGTTGTTGTAGCTGCCATGTACTCTGCCTCTGCTGTAGATAAAGCTACAATGGGCTACTTCTTAGAAGCCCATGAAATGGCTCCTGAACCCATGTGAAAAACATAACCATAAGTACTTTTCCAGTCATCTACACTTCCAGCCCAATCACTGTCAGTGTATCCAATTAAATCTGAATTTTCTGAAGTAGTATACAAAATATCAAACCTTTTAGTTCCTTTAACATACCTCAGAATTCTTTTTGTTGCCTGTCAATGTGCTTCTTCTGGCCTCTCCATGAATCTGGAAATTAAACTAACAACATGCATAATATCTGGCCTAGTTGCAGTCAAATACATGACGCTGCCAACTATGCTCTTGTACAAACTAGGATCAAAATCCTTATTGCTGTCTTGTTTGCTGAGTTTTAATCCCATTACTGTGGGTGTTATTGCTGCCTTGCAATCCTGCATGTTAAATCTCTCCAAAACCTCATTAACATACTTTTCCTAAGAAATAAAAATTTTATCTTCATTTTTCTTTACTTCTATTCCTAAGAAGTATTTCAGCAAACCCATATCAGTCATTTCAAATTCATTTTTCATGACTGTTTTAAAATTTTCAACAAGGTAATCATCATTACCTGTAAAGATCACATCATCAACATATAACACAAAAATCAGCATCTTACCATATTTCTCTTTGATGTATAAGGTTGGTTCTCCCTCACATTTTTCAAAACCATTTTCTAGTAGATAGGAATCTATCCTACTGCACCATGCTCTTGGTGCTTGTTTCAGCCCATAAAGAGCTTTCTTCAATCTGCACACTTTGTGCTCTTGGCCTTTCTTCTCATAGCGTAGAGGTTGTTCAACATAAAACTCTTCCATTAACACTCCATTTAGGAATGCTGACTTCACATCCATTTGGTAAACTTTCCACTTGTTTTGTGCTGCTATAGACAACACTGCTCTCGCAATTTCCATTCTTGCAACCGGTGCGAAATTTTCCTCATAATCTCTCCCATGCTGCTGCTTATACCCTTTGACAACAAGTCTGGCCTTGTGTCTTTCAATTTTTCCTTTAGCATTACTCTTAGTCTTGTAGACCCATTTCACTCCAATGACTTCTTTACCTTTTGGGAGTTGAACCAAATCCCATGTCTTGTTTCTTTCTATGGCATTAATTTCTTCATCCATAGCTTCTATCCATTTCCTATCTTTAATAGCTTCTTAAAAATGAATAGGATCATCAACATGACAATATAAAGCAAACAAAGAGTTCATACCTTCATTTACTTCCCCTTGGTCATAAATTTCATTTAAATTTCTGAACTTTGTTCCTCTTTCATTTGGTGTACAAGTGCTTGAAGTAGCACAAGAATCTCCTCCTTGTGGTGTGCTTGGAGAAGCACTCTCATTTCTCCTCAAGGGTGTCCCTTGCTGTCCTTGTGTTGGTGCTGCTATTGAGGGATGTATTTCAGCCATCTCTTCATCATCTTCATCATGAGACAAATAGTTTTTAACATTTATTGTTTTCTCTATGCTTCCATCCCAAGCTTCCTCTTCAATAAACTAAACATTTCTGCTCACAATAAACTTCTTGGTGGATGGGTTATACAACCTGTAAGTCTTGGATTCCTCACTGTATCCAATAAAAATACATTTCTCCCCCTTACTGTCCAAATTCTTCCTTAGCTGATTGAAATGTGTGCATAAGCCACACAACCAAAAACTTTCATGTGGGTGACTCCTTGTTTTGTCCCACTCCATGCTTCTTCCGGAATTTTGTTCATGACTGCTTTTGTTGGGCATATATTTAAAATATACGCTGCACAGTGTACAACTTCAGCCCAATAATCATTTGGAAAATGTTTTTCCTTTAGCATACTCCTTACCATATCCATGATTGTCCTATTTTTCCTTTCAGCAACTCCATTTTGCTGCGGAGTGTACCTTGCTGTAAATTGCTTATGAATCCCATTTTATCTGCAAAAATGCAGAAATTATTTAGAGATGTACTCACCTCCTCTATCAGTCCTAAGGACTTTGATATGTTGCCCACTTTGGTTCTCCACAAGTGCTTTAAAATTGCATAATTTTTCAAACACTTCACTTTTATTTTTCAAAAAGTAAACCCAAGTTTTTCTTGTAAAATCATCAATAAAAGTTAACATATAGTGGCTGCTTGCACGTGATGGTGTTTGCATTGGTCCACATAAATCTGAGTGGACAATTTCTAAGGGTGCCTTTGCCCTTATGCTTTTCCCGGATGGAAAAATTTCTATGTGTTGTTTACCCAAGATACGACCTTCACAAAGGCTGTCCAGTTTCTCAATCAATGGCAAACCTCTTACCATTCCTTTTCTGTGCATCAAGTTAAGACCTCAAAAGTTGAAATGTCCAAATCACATGTGCCATAACCAATTCTCATCTTTTGTTTCTCTTTGGAAAGCCTCGTGTTTCACTGCTGCCATTTCTTCTCCATTCTTCAAATCTACTCTCATCCTGAGAGAGAACATTTTGTTCCTTGTCATCTTCACTTCAGCAATACATTGTTTTCTTGGTTTTTTATCCATGATGGTGCATGCATCATCTTCAAAGAAAACATTGTACCCCTTTTAAACAAGTTGCCCAATACTTAAGAGGTTACATTTCATTCCAGGTACATAATAAACATCTGCTATGGATTTATTTTCTCCTTTCCTTGTTAAGACACCTACGTCTCCTTTTCCCATAACAGAAACTTTACTATCTATCCCTAATTTGACTTGTGACTTCACATTCTCATCTAACATAGAAAACATGGCTATGTTTCCTTTCATATGGTTACCACAACCTGAGTCTAGAAACCATAAATATTCACTCTTTTCCTCAACCATATTACAAGCTAAAAACAATTTATCTTGGCTGATATTTTCTCTAGTGAAATTTTCACTGGGTCTATTACCCATATCATGCTCCTTCTTCCTACATTCATTTGCATAATGCCCATATTTTTTACAATAATGACATTGGACATTGGATTTATCATACCTTTGTCCATGAGCATGTTGTTGTCCACCTTGCTGGCTGCTGCTTTGGCCTTGGTTCTGATTTTGATTACTGCCCCTTCCTTGAGCATTTGCTGCATTTTTCCTTCCTCCTCTATTTTGGCTTCTACCTCTTTCTCTCTAGTTTCCTCTGCCTTGACCTCTTCCTCTTCCAAAGGACATTTGGGTCTTGAAGGCATGCTCCAAAGATGAGTTTTCATTTCTACCCAATCTCTGTTCATGTGTCATCAGTGATGCATGAAGCTCATCAACTAAAAATTTTGTGAGATCCTTTGTCTTTTCTATGGTGGTGACTATAAAATCAAACCTTGAGGGTAGGCTCCTCAATAGTTTCTCCACAATCCTTCTTTCTTCAAGTGTCTCTCCATGAGACCTTATCTGTGTGACCATTCCAATCACATGTGTGAAGAATGATTCTATGTTATCTGACTCCTTCATGCAGAGAGTCTCCAAATCTCTCCTCGGCAATTGTAGTTTTGTTGTTTTCACTTTCTCCATGCTTTGATAGGCTGTCTTGAGAGTTTCCCATGCTTCTTTGGATTTCTTAGCTACTTCTATTCTTGGAAACACACTCTCATGCACTGCTTGATACAAATAGAAGAGGGCTTTAGAGTCCTTCTTCTTATTTCTCTTCAACAAGTCTTTGTCTGCTTGTGTTAATCCATTAAACTCATTTTCATCTACTGGCTCTTCAAAACCATCCTCAACAAGTTCCCATAAGTCTTGAGAGGAAAACAGGGCTCTCATAGTTATTTCCCAATAATCATAGTTCTTCCCATTAAACTGTGGGAGCTGAGCATTAGCAATACTCATCCCAGTGCTGGCTCCTGCCATGCTTGCACTTTGAACTATGCTTTAAATCTTGACTGTGAATTTATAAAACAAACTGACTGTCTTCAAATAGTAACACAAAAATATTTATTGAGAATACCTTGGATTTTTTTTTACTGAGCCTTCACTCTGCTGGAGAAGCTGCTGCAACAAAAAAATCCTTCCTTCAGCTTCTTTGACACCTTCAAAGAACTTGGACTAGCTCTGATACCATGTTGGAATTTCTGATAATTCCAGAACAAAACACAGAGAGAATGATACTCTCCTTCTTAACATAGATAAATTAAACAATAATTTGCTTCACAGGTAGACAGAGTTTCACACTTGAAAACTTCTATTCATTAACTTAAAAAAAAACTATTACAAAAGTCTTCCTCCTCAGAGGGATTATAAAATGTTGACTACTGCAAACACAACGCATATAACAAACGGTCTATGTTACAAAATGCACTCTCTGTATCCCACAAAGAAAATGCACACTCTCTGTCTGTCTTCGACACACTCTGTTCTTTCAAAATAATACACTGCTGTGTAAAAGAAATACACACTTCTGTGCAATACAATACCTTAGCCTTTCGGGCTTTTTTAAAATATATATATGGCGCAGCATATAAAACAAATATAATAATAATAAAAATAAAAAATAAACCTATTCTAAAACTCTTGGGCCCACAATTACAAATGCGCACATGTATATATATTCCAAGGTTTAAAGCCTTTGACCGGCTATATTAAACATATAACAAACCATAACAAAACTTAACGAACCCTTTCGCAACCTTTCAGATTTCAAAATGCCGAATAAACCGTAATGCAATGAAACTTCGCATTACAAATCCTGATGCTGACGTAAGGGCCTTTTGTGATCCGAAACCATTTAGCAACCGGCGTCTAAAACCTTTCGGGTCCGGAATTTCCCCTTCGGTACGGGCCCAAAATGTGATCCGAAAACTTATCAACTTCGCCTCATAAAAACTTAGGGTCTGAAAATTTGTTATGTGAACTGGCTCAAATAAAAGTGCAAGCGAATGAGATCGCTCCACATGCTCCTGCTGACTTGGCGTGGTCTGTGGGAACACCAAACTGCCGCGGCCCGCTATTTAAACAAACTTCCTGTGTATTAACATAACCCTGCTCTGTTTTCCGAAATGCAAAGGACTGTAAGGTTTTCACAGTCCGAACTTGACTGTTCAACAAATTTGGAAAGAAGCTCTGTGCCAGAACCCTTCAAACAAAGATAGCAAGCGGCTTTGAGTACACTACAGTTGAAATTAACATTTCAACAATCCACATGATAATGGTATGAACAAGAATGAAATGGTACATAGTAAACATGAAAAGGAATAAGTTTATGGTACATAGTAAACATGAAGTTTGCAAGGACTAAACTGGTGAATACCACCATATCACAAAAACAGTATAGATATTCTCATGCATACCTCTTTGAGTACGTTAAGGGTGTAAAAGAAAAGCTTAAGTAGGTTTCAAAATTTTATCTAGTGTTGGGATCAATTACAACATAGTTTTGGAAAAATAGGCATCTCATCTCCACCCAAAGGGATTCTACAGGAAATACTTAAAATAAAATATTTTTTTGGTCACTTTGTTCTACTTGTTCTGTTGTCTTCTCACTCTCAGGTGTCTCTCTTCTTCACATAGAGCTAGTTAGGTATTTCTTGATCTTAGACTTGTTTTAGTATTTAATTTACTAAAATTAATGAATCTCCATGCTTTTTCTCATAATATTAAATGTTGTTTGAACAGGTACACCAAACCACTCCAAGCTTTTGTCCATGCTGTAATCGATGGTTCTCTCTGGGCTCTGAAAAGAAAGCATTTACGTGGAGTCATTTTAGCAGGATTCACCAATCCTTCTATGTTAAATGTCATACGGTCTGTAGATGTGCTTGCAAAGTTAATGCTTGCAAAGTTAACACTCTTACAGATTAACCATTTAGCAGGTTCATTAGCACCCATTAGCAATGTAACCAATCCTGTGGGTTTGATTCATTGGAAGAAGTAGAGGATGAAGCCTACCATCTGTTCTATTTATAAAACACTAACAGCCAATAAAAAAGGAAAAAAAAATTGGCTGAGTAATTTTGATGCAATTCTTGTGGTTTGAATTAATTGGCTTCTTCACAATTCATGTGGATTTGGTTTGAATTAATTGCCTTCCTCACAATTCTTGTGCATTGTTTACAAAGAACAATGCTAGCAGAGTTCTTTGTTGAACTCAAAGTCATCTGGTGCAGAGTTATGATTAATTTATTATTTAATACCATATGAGAGTAGGTTGACGAGGTGTCCACAAGATTTTAAACATTGTTATCGCAATTAAGGCATATATTAATGGACAGATTTGTTGGCACCCTAGAATCCATATTAATTTGGATGAGTATTTAGATTCTTTTTTATGAGATGATTCATTATTTTGCGTTTCTATAGGATGTTTAAGTAAAACTATGTCTAACTGATTGAGTCTAATGATTAAGAGAGTTCTGTTTATAAAACGCTAACAGCCAATAAAAAAGGAAAAAAAATTGGCTGAGTAATTTTGATGCAATTATTTTGGTTTGAATTAATTTCCTTCTTCACAATTCCTCTGCATAATCACTTTGACCAAATAACCCATAAAATCCAATGGATTCATGTCTACCGCACATTTTTGAAGACTATTATAGACATCTTGCAGAATTTATTTGAGGTTTGATTACTATAGTTTATGGGAGTTTTTTAACACACAAATCTGAGCTCCTCTTAGGTATATTATAATCTGTTTTGATAAGACTTTGTTGACCTGGACTGGTGTAAGGGTATACATCCCTATGTTGTTTTCAACATTCTGAGAATCTTAAGAGGAGAAGGCATTGAAGAAATTTCCTCAGGGGCATCTCAGTACTGACATGTGCATCAATTGTTTCTGAAATTTTTACACAGCCAAAATTTTGATACTAAAGAACAAATTTAAGGACATTGTCAATAGTACTTTAAAAAATCCCAAGCAGCTAGAAATTCTGAGGTCATCTACAGGTACATCAATAGCATAACATATAAGGTACATGAATGGTTATTATATAAATTAGAAGCCCTTCAGGTTGAAGCTTCGAAACACTTTAGGCTGGCAAGGTCACCCTAAATTTACACCCTTATTCAATATGTTGGTTCACACCCTCATTGAAATTTGTTGCAAATTCGCCAATATTTTTGGCCTCATCGGTCGAGCCAAAAATCCTGCCATTTTTTTCTAGTGGAAAGATAAGACGAACAAGGGAGTGTGCTGACTTGGATATGGAAACATCACAATCCATGCGAGATTCCTAGAGATGGATAACCTAGCTAGTGCTAGTGGTTTCCCTCTTCGTCATCCTTCCTAGCAAAGAGAATTGGGGCACGATGTTCTTCCTTCTCTTATATCATCCTTCTTACTAGGGCCTATACCCCTATTATTTTAGCTCTAGATATTTGCGACAGATTAGAGCTCATCGAGCCATGACAAAGTTGCAACGAGGAAAGTACAGAACCAAGAATGCGTCAAGGTGTGAAGCTAGAGGAAGAAGCTAAAGAGGCACAAATTTTCCTGTACATGTCAAAATGGCATCTACAATGAGCTACCAATCATGTTCTATGTCTCTCAAGCTACCTCTCATCCAATTATACTCACACAACATCCACAGTTACATGTCACCAGAAACCGTAAACTGCTTTTTATCCAACTTCAACTTGATTTTCATGGTATCTTCCACATCTTAATTTTTATCTAGCTTCAATGCCACTCTTCATACCTATGCTTTTCATCTAGGTCTGCATATTTTCATCACCTATCTACATATTACAGTTCACTTGTGAACACCCAAACCATACAAATCCATTTCAAAAATCAACAACAATGACAAAGATCTATTTAAACATCAATTTCAAAGATCGACAACATTGACAAAAAAATTGTTTCAACATCAACAAATGACTCTGACAAGTAAGTTTTGTAAATACTGGAATTACTGCATATAGAATCTACGGTTATATAGGAATTACTGCATATGGAATATACACTCATTGATGTTCTCCAGACTTCAGGGATGGCGTGGAAGTCACAGTTAGGATAGAAAGGCATCAATGGTCTCGTTTCAAGGACTTTATGCAACTTTCACATCTGTTTTGAGATTTATGTAGCTTTCACATCCTTGAAAATTGTTTCTTAATCATAGCATAGGGCGCATCCATGGATTGTCAGGAAAATTGCTTCTTAAGGTTTTTAGCTTCTTAAGGTTTCTATGTGAAAGGGTTAGGATTGGATTTTGATCTAAACCTAGCACTATGGCGGACTGTGAGTTGGATTGGCTGGTAGATGCCAACTAAACTAAGAAAATGAGAAACTTGTAAGGTTAGATAATAGATTGGGGAAATCCGGTCGTTGCTAATGAAGCAGTTGATGCAGCATTAGTGGACCCTTGTTGTTTCTATTGATTCAACAGCCTATGTTTATGTTGATGCATAGTAATGGTCGCCGTAAGGCATAGGCAGTCAGCCCAGAAAGGCACCCCGCCCTAGAAGTCTAGGATACTACTTCTACTGCATATCACATAGAGCACTTCTACTGCATAAATCACTTATATTGCATATCACATAGAGTACATCTACTACATACCACATAGAGAACCTCACATATCAGACTCACATAAAAAAACTCACACAATAATATAAGCACTTGACATATATAGGCAATCAGAAAAATAAGGGCATTGCCAATATTCGGTTGTCTTAGCCATAGCTTATGTTGATGCTTACCTATTTTCAGAGAGATTTCAAGCATATCTTGCTATAGCACTGCCTCATATCCAGTGGTAAGACACACAGATGAAACTCAACTCCATCCTGCTCATGCTTAAATCCTTACGTCTGAAAAATTTATTGTTATATGTGAAGGCAGAACACGCTTTTCTTTCTATATAGGATGTATTTTTTTTCACCAGACCCAAGGGCCTCCTGCACTTGAACACAAATTTCACGTCAAATTGGGCACCCAAAAGTGCCTTATACTCCACTACTTAGTGAGCCATCTTCAAGCCCTATATAGTGGAAAGGAGTACACAAGTAGCTAACAGTGCTGCACATTTCGACCTAGCCTTATTGATTGAGCAATTTTCTCCCTCCCTTCGAAAGCCCGTCCAAAAGTCGTCCCTTCCCTTCAACACGGAAGGGGTCCAATAACCACAACAAAAAGGGCAATAACAATTGATCTTTTTTGCAATGGGAAAAAGGCTTTACTCGCGCTCTCTTTCTTTTGCTTTTTTCAGTTAATTAAGCCAATTATAACAGAAAATTAGAACAAGGCTAATTCCACCAATTCTACCAATTCTACCAATTTGGCCATTGTGCTATATGCAGAGGATCGAAGAGTTATTTTTCCCAAGGACCCCTGATCCCCAAATAGTTTACATCCAGTAAAAAATATCAAGAAGCACCCATTTATGACACCCCTAATACAAATTAAGAAGGTAGAATCGCCTCCCTTCTTAGGCCGAGTCCTTGGTCTCGCCTCTGCCTAGATGGATGGAAGGTGGGAAGGTTTGATTATTTAGCCTACAAGCTTGAGAGAGGGTTGTAACACTCATTTCCTTTTGTAATCGCTTGAACCATTGGTTGATTTCATTGCTTATAGTTGCATCTTAGGGAACAATTGAAGCATCACTAGAGGAGTGGGCACGTCTGGGAAGGAAGACATTCCTTATTGGGTTGCCAGGCCAAAGTTATTGTGGAGAATAATGGGGATACATGTTGGCAATAACCACAGTGAGGTAAAGCACTGGAAAGCACTTGAACCCCTATAACAAGCTTAGTTGGGGTTATTCTAAAGTCATAAAGAAAGACCCATTCTATTAGGGTGAAAGAGTGAGGTTATCACGTACCAGAAAGATTATTACAATATTTTCATAAGATCAGATAGGTCTACCTATAACGTTAACAGGCCTTCCCATGCATGCCTTATGTACGTGTAAGGGTCTTGCCATCCCGAAACGTGGCTAGCGTAACGTGCCCCAGCCAGGAAACTATTTGAAAGTTCTAGATGTTGAGGTCGTGTAGAAAAGTTCTCAGGGAAGGCTACACTCCTTGAAGACGCGTGTAACAAAGTTTCGGGTGGTGTGAAAGATCTAGATGTTGAGGTTGTGTAGAAAAGTGCTGCACTAAGAGGCAACATTCCTAGAAGACGTGTGTAACAAAGTTCCTGGTGGCTATGTAAGAATTTAATGGTTTAAGAGAACTTTGGCTAAAAATCTTTGCCATCTTTCAAAGAAGCTTTAAGAAAACCTTAATCCTTCTATTCGTAAATTTTGGCTTAAAAAACCTTTTCCATCCCTCAAACTTTAGCTATCACTAAAATTTTTAAAATAGCAGGTTTAAAATAAATCCTCTCAATAAGAGGTCGAATGACAAACTTTTTTTAAAATTTAAGTGCACATAGTTTGGGAATTCAAACTTTGTTTAAAAACTAAAAACTCATGAAAATTATGAAGTCAAACCATGACTAATAGTAGGTCAACGATCAATCGATCACTAGAGTTTTGCTAGGCAGGAACTAATAAGCATTGGTCATTGAACTTAAATGGTATATATGATGTTACCCTATTGTTTCAGTATTACCCTTCCCTCACGACACTAAGAAATATGTCAACATAAAAATTATATATCTTTCCAATTTTATTGTCGGTCCTCCAAAAGACTATACCACCATATTGAAAGTTAGTATGGGTTTAGACTCTAGTTGAGATTTGAATTTACATAGCTGCATTAATATTATTAGTTCTAATATTTGATATTGTTGATATTGTTAATTCCATTGGGATGTTAAATCACCATATGGAAAATTAGATTAGTTAGGTTTTTAAATATAGTTAGTATTTGAATTTAGGTGGCTATTAATAGTTAGGATTTGAATTTAGGTGGTTCATTAATAGGGTTAGTTTAAAATAAAAAGAACTAATCATCAAACGACTCAATTGGGGTTGGATCTTTTGCAATGGATCCCTGTTGGGTTGATAGGGGAATACATGGGTTGTGAGTTTCGATTCTTTCATTCTCTGTTGGTTTAATTCATGCCAAATATCACTTCCTATATGTCTTGATGGATCAAGGCCAACTCTCCTTGTGTCTCCAAGTGGAATGGGATCTTGATCAGGTGGATGTCTATGGCCACCCACCCATTCCATCCCCATCATGACCATCAATTCTCGCAAAATTTTTCACATTCATTAACCTATCATTTTTAGCAAGCTGTCCTCCCCACTCTCTGGAAATGCTTTGGGGGCTTAACGATCCGTGTGATATTATGCCACCCACCTATTCCATTTGAAGCCCCATCATCAGTTGGCTCGCTATCAAGCAAAAACTTACTAGTTTTTAGCATTTTTTCGGTTCCGAACTTCCTGGAAATGCTGGAGGCCCTAAACGATGTTTTTTGGGTATCGCGTTCAATGAATATCATTCTATTTTAGAACAGAGATTCATGCGAAATTTGTAGTCCCTTGACAGATCTTTTCTAACGCAGCAACGAGCAAGGTACATCAACGGAGATAGTATGCCAAAGTTACGTCCCTGGGAAGTTGAAACACCAATTTACCCAAACAGGGCCCATAGTTTTGGCGCTTCATCTCCCAGGGTTAGGTTTTTGGGATGTTTAGGGTTCTCCATTGTTTCTCAATAATAAATAGGCCCTCGCGCCTCATTGTAAAGCAGTTCAGAGGTCTGTAGCCACCACATCTCTTCTCAGAGATTCGCTACCAGCACCCTAGCTATTGTATTTCCATTATGTCCGTGTTAGTATTGTTGCTCTGATAATAAATGAAAACACGCATTATTTCCCGTCGTATATTTGCTAAGGTTGGTTTCTATTTCATGGTGCTCGCACAACCGGACTGGCAATGTGAGCGGTCTTCTTTTTCTTTGTTTTTCGTATGTCCCCAACGCGCGTGTACACAGTTAGGCTGACCGTTGGACCCTTGCAGATGCCATTTCAGCCCCGATGACCTCCCATGGCTAAAGAAAAGACGAGGGAGCAGGATATCTTATCAGTCATCACTCGTAAGAGGCCCTCGAGAACAAAGGAACGCGATAATTATAATTCCTGTTTGGGAATTTTTCCAACGATCGCCACATATGGCGCATCCGCATCCAACACTCGAGGCGCCTACCTTTCAAGGTACAAGTAAACTTTGACATTCCTATATTTGAAGGAAAATGATGCAGACGCAGAGACAAAGATGGTTAAATTTGTTGGAAGGGTATTTCTCGGTCCATGACTTCTCTGACCGAGAAAAGATTATTTTTGCACTCCTCAAAGCCGCCCCCCATGTCAAAGACTGGTGGGAAACCTACCGTGAGCAAGAGGGAAAAGGGGAACCCTCTCTGTTCTCGACCACACCCACTTGGAATTCGTTCCGAGACGGCATCAAGGAACAATATTACCCTGTGGGGAGCTATGAGGACAAATACATCCAATGGACCACGCTACGGCAACAAAAGGATCAAGATGTGCACGAACTGACGAATCTGTTCCATACCCTATGCACAGAGTTGGGTATTAAAGATTCAGAGAGACATTTGGTGCTCAAGTACCGCGGCTGTCTGCACAAACACATTCAGGAGGAAATGGAGTTCCTCGACATTACATCGCTTGGCACGGCATATCACTATGCTGCCAAGATCGAACAGAAATTTAAGCAGAAGAAGCGAGACTTTGGATCTGCGAATCCGAAAGGTGCCCCTGAATCGAAGAACAAGGGGCAAGGCCAAAGCAATGCGACTCAGAACAACACCACAAATCCAAAGAAGGACACAGGGAAGTGGTGTGAATTTCATAACAGCCCCACTCACAGCACAAACGAGTGTCGGGCCAAACAGTCTTTAGTGGCCGAACTAAAGGCACCCGAGTCGTATGCCTTTTCTCGATCCCGAGTTAGGAACCGCCGTACAAAGGAAAAAGACAAAGTGTAGCGTACTGATGCGGATCCCGTGCTACTTACAAGTACCACCGAAGAGGATCCGTGAAGGAGGTTTCGAGGATCGCAGAGGAGGGTGAGCGCTTTCCTGCCGAGATGTAAGGGGGGCGGTTCTCCCACGAATTTCTCGTCGTACAACAAGCCAAAAGAACCTCATTTCTCGCAGAGGCTGGCAGCGGCTCACCACTTTCCACTCAGCAGGTCAAATTCGGAAGGAATGATACCATTTAGTGGTTCTGTACCAGGGAGAGATCTCCGCATCCGCCAGCAGTGCCGCCTTCCATACAGTATCAAGCCATTCACGGATGAGGTATTGTGTGATGTTGCTCCTCTTGATGTAGCCGATGTATTATTGGGCCAACCATACTTGTGGAGGCGACATGTTGTGTATGAGTCTAGGCCTCGTGCTGTTATTATTACTTTGGGAAATAACTTGTACAGGATACCGGAGGTAGTACCGCCTCCTGTCATCTCTTTGACTACTGCAAAACAACGCAGTAAGATTGTTTCCCAAACGAGGAAATTCATTTTCCTTACAACTCACTCACAGGGAAAGAAGAATATCAGCTACAACCCTCAAAACAAAATTTCGCACGCAACAAGAAGAAATGGACAAATTCATGGAGGAATACCACGAGGACATTTTCTCTCACCTTCGCAGGTTCTCTGCCATCGTCGAGACAAGCACTCATCGATTCGACCCCAACGTACCTCACCGCCGATGTTGCCATACATCCCCGCAACTACACATATGAACCAAACACAGTCAAGCTGAGGTTAATAAAGAAACCAAATTACTAAACGCATCTAAAGTATGTTCAATTGCAAGAAAGTCCACGTACACCTTCAAACACATCTAATACTCGGGCTCAATGAATTCTGTTCTGAATTTATGGAGGATCTCAACGCAATGGGGACCATTTTTCCAGGAGTGAGGAATGATTCAGGTGATACTCATGGCCACCCAAATTTTCTTCATCCGGACCAAGAATACACGACCCTACAGCCTTTTCACATTCAAGACAACTTACTATTTTTAGCAGGTTTTCGGGTCCTCCACTCTCGGAGCCGTTTTGGGGGCTTAATGATCCAGGTGGATATTGGTGGCCACCCACCTATTCCATTTGAACCCCCATCTTCAGTTCTTTAAATTTTCAAGTTGCAAAAAAACTTACTATTTTTAGTATTTTTTCGGGCTCTAGGTCTCCGGGTCAGTTTTGAGTCTCTAAACGATGTTTTTTGGGCATTTCCGTTGCTTTCATTAATAATTTCCCGTTTAATGATATCTCTGTACTGTCAGAAGTTGTAGTCCTCGGATAGATATTTATAATGAGCTATTGAGCGTATCAAACAGAGACCGAATTCCAAAGTTACGTCCCTAGGAAGTTGAACCACCAACTTACCCAAACAGGGCCCATAGTTTTGGCGCTTGATATCCTAGGGTTTGGTTTTTGGACGCTTAGATTTCTCCATTGTTTCTCAATAATAAATAGGCCCTCGAGCCTCATTGTAACATAGTTCAGAGGTCTGTAGCCACCACATCTCTTCTCAGAGATTTGCTACCAGCACCCTAGCTATTGTATTTCCATTATGTTTGTAAGCATATTTATATTGTTTGATATTAATGAAATGACGCATTATTTCCACTGCATCTCTATGTTTATGGTTATTTCTGTATTCTGTTGCGTTCCTACATAAATTCGGATCAATCTTCTAGTGTCGCTACCATAAATTTAACTATCAGGGTCTTCATCCTTCAATATAGAAGCAATATCTGAGTGTATAGATTCCTTCTCCCTCTGGTTTGTCTCTGGTCTACAATAATGTTACCTCAATCACACACTAGCTCTGCTATGCTTGGTTCTGGTCCAAAATTGAACATTTCCTCCCACTCTACCAGTATAGAGCCTATTGGGGTCACGGATAAGGCTCTATAGAATGCAACTGCCTCCACCTCTCGACGGAACCCACCCTTGTGACCCCTCTCTTTTCCAAATAGGCACTAACCGTTGCCTCAACCTCCACTATTCATCTCCCTTCCTTGGAATCGACCTCAGCTAGGTGTGGTGGTGCTACGACACCTCAGACGCTAGCCCTGTAAATATTATGCTAACAAGACAAAAAACAACAAAGTGTGATAGCTTAAATTTATTAAGATAGGATATATTGTTAACTAAACATTTTCTATAAGTCTATCCAATACAATAAATTATCGGGATAACATGCCACAATAAAGATAGTTAATAGACAACTGCAGAGAGGTGTCGCAATAACGCCTCTATAACCTCAGTCAGGAAGGGAAGGAAAGATCATTTCCCTAGGAAATTCCTAGCCATTAGCTGGCTTACATAAAGCGACCTTCCAGCTTGAAAGTCGGACAATGACTGAATAATTCTCAGGGCCATATAACAAAGTCCATAAAACTTCATCTTCCCTATTGTAAGCATCCTAGATTCGACTTGTTGGGCATGTGACGGGACCGTAATTCCAATTGCAAGCCTTTCTTTAGGTTAAATAAATAAACACAAATCGAGGGTGATAAAAATCTCCGGGACAAAAATAATAGTACATATAAACCCAATTCCAAAGATATTGCAAAATGGCCTACTAGTATTGAGGCCAAATAATTAACCTTTCATGAAACTCACCATCATCCAAGTGACACATAAGAATCGAATGGAGGGGAAATGAAACATAACATACCCACATGTGTTCATTCTCTTATGCCCGACCCTGGTGATTCTGGAACAAGATGGATGTTCATGCTCCTCTGGTCTTTTCATTCTTCTTGCACCCCTCCTCTTGACAAGGGTTAAAATGATTTCTAGACTGCACCCAAAATGATATCAAGTTGTCAATGTTTTCCACCTTTCGATATTTTTCCTCGGGGAAGATCTCACATCCATTATTCCTGCGTACCTCTCTAAGTCCTTACACATGTTGGTGCATGTGATAGAGTGGCCACACCACCCCCATCCTTTATTTCGCTTGATCTTATAACCATGGCAGCAGGAATCCCACGATGGTTTGTCCTGCTTTGCACCTTGATCGAGGAATATATATATATATATATATATTAATTTTTTATAAATTTATTAATTCTATGTAGTGTCTGCTGGGTAGTTTAATTGACAATGGTCATGAAAATGAATTCCCACCTAATAGAAAGTCTTGGATTCAAATCTTGTGCAATCGCCTAGAAGACAACATAGACGTACTAGGAATTGAATACATCTTAAGCACGAAAAATTTACTAATAATTACATACTACGCCAGTTGCTAGGACAGATAATTATTATAAATATTATTATTTAAATGTATTTCAAAGTGATATATATTATCAATTTTTAAAAAAATATGTTATGCAATTTTATTAATAAAAATATAATTATAACTCATAAATTAAATTGAATAGAGATTTATTATTTTTATCAATTTTTAATTATATATATACGTATGTTGTGAAAGAGTCTATACCCAAAATTAAAAGTAGAAACTTCTTCCCCATCACAACTACCACCACCGATTTTAGCGTACCAAAGCAATTAACAACGTTCCAAAGAGGAGATAGAAAATAATAACAAAAATAAAAACTGCCATCTTACGAAAGAGGAGACAGCAAAGCATCTTACCAAGCCATCTTGGTAAAAATGTGAATGGTAGGAAATATTGTCGTTCTCCAGTCAAATCCGTTGTGGTGGCACGTAACTGTCACGTAAACACATATCGATGACTAAAGCCGTTGTACAGTTCGAATTTCGTTATAAAGGAACGTTATGTGAAGGTTAATTATTGAAAAAAAAGGCAAAGACTCCACCAAGTCTTGGGGCGAGAATTGTATGGAAGGTACTGATCTGATGTTATTAGTACTTTTTATGTGTGGTATGAATATTAGTCTGGTCAGAGATTCGCATGGTTTCTGATAATCTGGTATCAAGGTTGTGAAAGTAGTCTGGTCAGAGACGGCAGGGTTCTGACGAGTCACCATTCTCACTGCTAGACTTAGATGTCTGAATTATATGATGAATTTTATGGTCAAAGAGGGCAGGATTACCGAGTTTTCTGGTCACCAACTATTGGAGTCACTGACACTATATTCACCCAAGACTCAGCCAAATTGGTCATGATGCTCTTCAAGCTTCTTGAACGAAACAACAGAGCATGGAAGATAAGAATGAAAGGATATAATCCTCAGTGCCTAATAATGTTCAATGTTCTATGCTCATGTCCACTATTTTGGTGTTAAACTCACCGTCGAAGGATGGAATCGCTGCCTTCAGAAGGTCAACCTTTCCGGCTTCGAGAACTTAATCTCGCAGACATAGCTTCGAGAACTTAATCTCGCAGACAATTTTTTCACGGGGCCCTAAAGTCCAGCCTACATGTTTAAATATCAGTACCAACAATATGTCAAACGTTATCCATTGTGGTTCCTGGTCATATAGCCAGCTTCACATAGCTTCGAGAACTCAATCTCGCAGACAATTTTTTCACGGGCCGGTAAAGTCCAGCCTACATGTTTGAATATCAGTACCAACAATATGTCAAGTATTATTGGTTACAAATAATTGTTATGAATTTTACAATGGATATATAGCTTAACAAGTAGGCCCTCCACCTTTCCGGAATTTCAGCATAAATTTTTGCTATGTTTGGCTTACTGGGAGTCAAGCTAGTTCGATATACTTTTTGGTGTTATAATGGTAGTTGGTAGGTTTAATTTTCAGTCTGGGCCAAATTACTCCAATGGTCCAAATTACTCTAATCACGATGGTAACTTGATCTTGGACTTGACCCAAATTATTCCAACTAGTTATGTATTTACTCCAATCTCCATGATAATTTGATCTTAGGCCTAGCCTAAACTAATTTGATCTTGGCCCTACCTATATTACTCAAACAAATTATGGGTTTTGCTTTTATTTTTTTAGAAAAAACATATTTTTCATAGGAGATCAAAAAGTAGTGCATTCCATAGCAGCACATTTGGCCACTTGAATAACGGGGTCTTTGATCTTGGGCCTCACCCAAATTACTCAAACAAATTATGAATTTTTATTTTTATTTTATAGAAAACACATACTTTCCATAGGAGATCAAAAAGTACATTCCATAGCAACTCATTTGGTAACTTGAATAACTAGGTTGAGAATAAAATCTGAGATATATCTTAGACCTTTAACATATATTCGAACTTAACTAAATCATATTTGAATAGGATCAAACAAATTAAAAGACAAAACATACGCACAATACCATTAGACAAAAAAAGAAAATAAACGAAATATCCCTAAAAAACTCAACTGAGCACCAAATTAATGCATACTGAAGGATAGACAAAAAAACCATGAAATAAATCAGGGCATTATCCTTCTTTTAGATTATCTTTCTCGCGAAAAAAACCATCAGTGTGCGTGAACTAATTGGACAAAACACTGGAATTTATAGTCCCTCCCTTATAGTTGAGCACTATTTGAACATTAACAACAAATGCCTCAAATATAATTATGAAGACTAACTCTAGTTATATTCTTCAACATCAAAATATATATATTTCTTATATGAAATATAAATATATATATCATAAGAAAAAGAACTCTTAATGATTCTTAAAATGCCAACTATAAAAGCTAGGTGTCATTTTCATAAAAATCTTTAGGACCATGAGGATTCTATCTAGTTTCTAGAATATTCTCGTAATTTTTCATGAAAAAAAATTATCGTACAAAAATTTGAGTGAATATTCATTTTGAATTGGAAAATTGTTTCTTGGGAAAAATTAGAAAAACTATGCTACTAGTGAACTCTAGCCCCTAAATTTTTCCCTTGAAATATACCATTTTTATTTTGCAAAGTATGTTCTTGCAACAACACAAAGAATGACAATATGCCAAAACTGTGGTACAATAAACCTCTTGTTTTCTACAGTCTTTCAAGTAATATTTGTATGTCTTTCATAGGTGCTCCATTGAGCTTCAAAGATGGGATGTTATGGAAGTAATTTAGAATCATATGAGTTTTTTTATCATTCACACATATTATCTCTACAGAAGGTTGTATAATATATATTACTACATGAACAATATTGACTAGTCTCAGATATTGTTGTCATAGTGTGTTTGATTGTATCAATCCATTGCTTTGTTGCTCATAATGGAACCTGTACCTCAGATACTTTGCAGAGTTGGATCCTTTACTGTATCACATTGCTTATTTCAAAGATTTGTTGCAAATAAGAAAAAATAAATGCATGTCACACTTAGTGCACACATCACTAGTAGAAAATGATGAATTAGTGACTAGGTGACTAAAAAAGTTAGTCACCGCAATTATTTCAACTGAATTACCACTAAATTTGAGCAATTTTATGTGAACGAACTAAAAATAACTAACATAAACGACTAATTTAGTCTAGGGATAAAATATACGACTAGATAATAAGTGACTAAACTAAAAATGACTAGCTTAAATGACTAATTTAGTCGAGGATTAAAATATATGACTAAGTAATAAGTGACAAAATTAATAATGATTAGCATAAATGACTATTACAGTCCAAGAATAAAAATATGACCAAATAAAAAGTACAACAAGCATATGAATTAGTCATTTATGTTAATAATTTTTAATTGTGTCACTCCCGAAATGGAAATTTGCAATTTTTATACCGAAGTGTTACATTTCACTATAGGGGTCTCTGAATCCATTTACAATGTTAAAATTTAGAGACAAAGGGGTCTTTGAATCGATCTATAGTGTTAAGATTCTGAATACCCTTTTGTCTCTAATGTTTAACACTACATATGGATTCAAAGACCCCCTTCTTTGAATCCATATGAAATGTTAAATTTAGATACTAAGGGATCTTTGAGTCCATCTATAGTGTTAAAATTTAGAGACCCTCATTTGCAATGTTAAAATTTAGGTAGATGGATTCAATGACCCCCTTAAAGGGGTGCATGAATCTACCGATAATGCTGAAATTATAACACTTTCATACAATCACTATTAAAACAACATAGAAGTTGCTATTAAAATGATTAACCACAACACATATTAACATAGTTAGTATCCTTGTCATAAATAGAAAAAATAATATATATATATATATATATATATATATATATATATATAGTTCTTCTCAATGAATATCGTGACCACCACATTTTCACTCTAATTTATTTTTTAAGAATTCAATATATAAATGTACATAGAATGAGAAAATGTGTGTATAAATGTGGAATAAACACTTGGACATAGGAAATTGGTCTTTTTTACTATTAACATATGGTATTGGTGGAGCTCTAACAAAGCCCTATTTATTTCCTTCCCTCCATATTTTTTAGTCATCGCAAGTTTGTTTTATTTTTAATTTTAAATATCCCTCTAAACATTTACATTTATTTTTCATTTAAAACTTCCCTCAACACATATACATTTTTTTTCATTTAAAATTTCCCTATAGACACGTAATTACTAATTTGATGGGAGCTTCAACATCCCAAAATTTTAATGTATGCTTCAACTACCACTTTCAATGTATCTTTTGATTTTCGTTGTTGCATTTGAGAACAAGTGGCCATGCAGACACTATCTTACCCGACCCTAAGGTAAAGCTCATCCCAAATTTTGACTTCATTTATTACATTTCAATTCTAATGTCATTATTTTGAATGTATTGGAAATCTTCATTTAGGGTCACTTCATGTTGTTCTGATAAATTCTACATGAGGTTATCCAAGGATTTTATGTAACGTTGAGGTTGATTTCAAAGATTTTTGGAATGAAATTGTCCATATGTTTAAATACCCAACTATTATTATATCAAGGATTGGCTTTCAGCTGCATAGAATAACTTAAGCGGTACGATGAATTCAATCGGTGGTTGGTAATGGATTTCAATGGGGTTACAATAGGTGTTGGTGGTTTCATTGGAATTTGTGTAATGATGAAACTAGATATATTGGGTCTTTTTACAAGGTTGTTGTAGAAGGAAGAAGATTAACCTACTCACTCATTAAGCCACTACCTCATTCTTCATGTTGATGCAACAACTCATTCCCTCTTGGCTTCAGCAACAGGGAGGTGTGTGACCTTATTACACGATTGGAGGAGGGGCGAAAACCAACCTGGATTGTGCAATAATAACATAGATAAAGAACACAACAATTTTTTATTTTTTTTCATGAGGTATAACCTTAAGGGATAGAGGCTTCCTTAGAAAATCAATCCTATTAGTAGCAAATCGATCTCCTCGCTACCGCTTCAACAACCCGACATGGAGTAATTATTTTTATGTTTTATGTTATTTGGGAACTTGGTTCAAAACATCTTGGAGGGGCTCTTTCGTGTGACCTAAGTGGAGGATTTTGAAGGAATACATTCTTCATTTTACTTTAACAAAGCACAAAAAATTCTTACTGTGGAAGACTATAAGTACCAAAGGTAATGTCACTCACTAAATTGAGTTCTTATTCCCCTATACCAATCTTTCCTTCCCTTCGCCATAACAGAGATTATATGATTAGATTTCTGAAATAAGTTTGTAACCATGGGCACATTTTTTCATTTTGGCATAGCAGGTTTGTGAAGTGTAGCTGTATGGAAAACTAGAGGCGTTGAAGACAAGAATGGGTCCATTTATGGCATGCGCATAACCTAAAGTCACTTAATATCCTCAGTCTCTTCAAATTGTAAATGTTGTAAGGGAATAAGGGGATTTCGTTGATGACAATGAGTAATCGAAGAGGCCATTACCTTAGAATGACAATGGAGCAGTGGGTCATCGTTCCATGGACCATCATTTAATGAGAAATAAATATAGTACTAGACCTACTTTTACTTTTTCTCCTCTTGATGCCTCCCCCCCTTCACGATCCTCATTTCTTAGAAGGTTTCAAGGGAAGCATGTGTTTTTGTATGCCAAATACTGCAATCGAGGAATGCATTGTTAGTGGGGAAACCATAATCTAGGAATGGAAATAAAACGTCGTGTAATTATTCCTTTTATTTTCATTGCAGTCTTCCTCACAGTCCTGGAAGATTTGATGTATTCTAATTTTGGTTAAATTTGGAGTCTAGACATTAGTCTAACTTTTTTCATCATTTTATAAATATTTTCCCAGGAAATGTAAAGCTTTTTGTTCAAAATGGTTTTGTAGCAGTCCTCGCAAGTGGAATGACAAGGAAAATTCATGCTTGTGTGTTGAATTTTTGGATTCGAATAATAGCGTATGGATTTACAGAAGATGGAAAAGAAGCCAAAGCTGCTGGTGGAGGACCAGTCTTAGGTGATTGGGGGAGGTGATTTTTAGCATTGTTTATCTTTAAATATCATAGAAATTTTAGCTTTATGGTTTACCTGAATTCACAAAATAAAATTGAAAATGTTGATTTTGGAAATGTATATAACTAATCATTTGTTTAATGAAAATTAGAAGTGTGAATGTTGTCTAAAGTAAGAATCCTTTGAAGTTAGTTCCATTTTATGATTTGGTGTTTTTTGTAAAATGTGAGGAATGAGTTTGGGTGATGTTATAACTAGTAGTGTGGTTTACCCTATTTTTAGCTTCAATACATGAAAATGTGTATGGATCTTGTGCGAAGAAGTGAAAAAATTAATGCATATGATCAGGAAATTCTTATTCAGTAGTGGCATGTGAGCTTTGAGATGTCATCCATTGTATATGAAACTACAAGGCTTGTGAATTTGGGAGAACACTAATCTTATTCTATAAATGCCTAACATTTGTTTATGAAAATCTTATTTAACTTTAATAGAAAATAACTCAACTAACTATCAACTGATGAATTGAAATTTTAGAACAACTAGAAGTTGCACTCTGATTGCAAAAATTTAAAATAAAGTGAATCATTCCAGAAATAATGTCACAAAATATTAATCAAATTATTGCTGCTATAGAAAATGGAAATACACACACCAGCTACAACTACGAAAATAAATAAAACAATACAAAACATAACGCAAGCCATGCAAGAGAAAAATACTACTCCTAGTTGCACATCCCGAGTGGGCCTTTGTTCTAAAGGTCAAGGTGTTGAATCCATCACATATAAATACTACGCATGGAACCGTAATGGAATAAAGTATCTAGGATTTGAATGCATCATCTACAAATTACATAGTACACTTTAATTGTCTAGATATATTCTTTATCTCTAACTTGAGCCCTAAATGTGTTAAAATGGGAACTACTTAGTACTTATGAAGTAAGGTTGTTGGGTTCTTTGAAATTCCAACAGAATCCCAAAATACCCTAACAACTTCCTAAATTTAATTATGAGGTATAACCTAATAACTTCCTCAATGGAATTCCCAGGTATAACCTAGAAACTTCCTAAAACGAAATTCTGAAGAATAACCTAACAACTTCTTGGAAATGAAAACTAACAACTGCTGGAATTAACACATTATAATTTTAGCTGGTGAGTTGATATTGTGGGAACTATGTTTCCCTATAATCTGGGTACCATGTGTCAACGTGGCTGTTGTTTGGGAATTCCACCCTAGAATTGACGTGTTATAGAATTAATAAGAATTCTGCAACTGACTTAAGGAAGTGATTTTGCATATTCTACAACCATCTTTAATCATTCTTTGTAAGGAATTATGTGGTAGATGTTAATTCTACACAAAAATTTGATGAACATTGGTAACCTTCAACATATCATAATTGGCAAGAACTAAGAAATTTCATTCAAAATATTCATAGAGACTGTCAAACACATTAATTTACAATGAATTAGTTATTTAAAGCCAAATTTCTATAATAAGGTGTTAATAAATCTAGAAAATTGGATATGTTGGGTTTTTTTATGCTCATGAAAATGTTAGTGGAAGATGAGAAAACCAAGACATTTATGAGGTTCACCATCACCCCCAAACTGGAGGAATTGTACACCCTTGTGCAATAAAGTCTTCCATGTGTTAGATGGACTAATCCCTCTTGCAGACAAGAGCGATCTCCCTAGTATCCTAAGGATATCTAGAAACAAACAGAAAAATGTAGAACATTTTCTCTAGACCATTATGCTTATGAATTATTAATTAATTATGAAGATAGGCTCCTACATGAAGTCCAACTCTTTGCTCGGTATTCAATCCAGTCACTCTAGAAGTTATCAATCTAGCGTATAAAATCTGCAATCAAAGACAAGTGAAAGGGATCAAAAGCATTTGCGAGATATGATAATTCAAAAGCATAAATTTATCTTAGTGATCAAGGAATCCAAGAATTAAATTATCGAAAAGATACATGAACAACTTAATGAGAAAATAGAATCCATTTGTATTAACTTTGAATAAAAGAAAAAACCTTACAACCGTGACGCTTTGATGTTCGTACAAGTTATTCCGGGGTCTCGAACAACCGTTTTCCTCAGTTTGACAAGACTCTGACTCTCTTTATCAACATAAAGCTATGGCCATGAGTTTGTAATCTCTCTCATGCCAACGATGCAGAATATGGAGAGTATGTTCACTCAGCAATTCCTCTCAAAACTATGAGTTCTAGGTACTCTCTCCAAAGCAAGAAGCAAGCACTTAGTACAAAGTACAATCTACAATCTACCCTTGAGACTGAAGCTTGGCCTCAATTTATAGCATAAGGGAGGTAGTTTCAGCTCCAAAAAGGAAGGGATAAATCCCTCTTATCATGGGATTTTAGCTCCGAAAACCAAAGGATTACTCCATTCATGAAGGGATAATGTTTCATGAATGGAAGGGGCGAAGCTCGACCAGATAATGCTTCTAGAAGGCCCCAGCTGGGAGAATATTCGACCAACCAGGCTTCTAGAACTTACTTTTCTCTTTTTTTTACCTTTTACGGGGGTTCGCAGTTTTAATGACCTTTACGTATGGGATGTACTACATTTTTTACAGCAATTAGCTGTGGTACCGCAGGCAATGACTAGGAAAAGTGCAGGAGTAGGATTTTTAGGAATTTTAAGAGCTTCTTCCGATTCCAAGACTTGATTTTGGGAACTTTATGTTTTTAGACTTATATGAAGCAATAAATAGGTAATGATGAACCCATATAGACTCTCAATTTCATGGTGAGAAATTTTAGTGTAACAGATTGCCCCCTAAAGTGCAAAGTCTGAAGAGTTTTTTGAAGAATTCTTAAGAGTGAAGTGCTTTATCATCTTGAGGATCGGGCTATCAGCACATCGGTCAAAACCTGGAAAAATCATTCAATGCAAGCATATATATATATATATATATCATCGCTAAGGCAGGCATTCCCATACTCAGATAAAAAACTAACTACATGTTCTGATACAGAAAGGATTTTAGAATTACATGAAGTAGTGGACGCAACCATCTATTATGAGTAGTCTACTATATGATGAATAATAAAACTCCTCGCAGCCTGGATGGTGGAAACTAGATCCAGGGTCTCGATTTCCGCTTCTCGAACTAGTACGATTCTATCCATGCGATTGATTGTGTCAAAGTCGAATATGGTAGAAACAATTTGATTACTAATCAATGATGTGAATTGTTAACAAGTGTGAGAGAAACCACCAATAATGACAATGACTCTCAAAGTACTCGGTACAATCTATGAAATGTGAATTTTTGATCTGAAGTCAAACATTTCACAGAATCTTTCGATCGAAGGTCAATGATGCAACCTGTCATCGAAGGCGAGAAACCTGCCATTGGGGCATGCAGATCCCAAGGTACTGATAGGATTCTACATCAACTTTCTAGATGATGAGCTGTCGTCAATAGAAAGTGACCCGTCGTAGGAAAGCCCACGACATGAAACCATTAGATCAAGTTTTGAAGAAATATGTAGCAAGGACTGACTCAGGGATGGTCAACACAAATAGAGACAAATGTTTGCAATGAATGGCTTATTGAAACTGATCTCTTGAACACATTACGACACTACAGATGGTTTGGTGACGATTGACCTAAAGCTAATACCCAGAAATCGGCTGAAGACTTTCAATGTGTTTTGATTAACTGTTTGGCCAAAGCATTTTCCTAACACATATATGAATGTGACAAAAGTGTCATATTCAATAGTGGTATACAACTTTTTAAAATGAAGTGTGACAAGTGGATTCATTTTCTCTCTTTTCCCCCACCATTTTTGGCAAGTACCTCTTTATTTTTGAAAAGCTTGAGGAGGATAAAATTTTCTTGTAATATAAGCTCATCCTTCGGATGAGTCCAACTTAGTATTAAAATCGAACCCTAAGAAGGAGTGGTACATTCCTATTTACAATTGACAGGTCCTTTACTGTTAAGTTTTAACGAGTCCAGTATAGGTGAAAATCGGTGTTTTTCAGTCAACGTATACCTTTTTTGTAAATAGTCCATTTCAGTCTCGAAAAGGGGTAAACTTATACTAAAGGGACAACTATTCATTTCCTTTAACGAGTTCGAATAGTCAAGTACTCGACAATATTTTCATGTTTAGAGAGTCTAAAAAGGGCTTAAAAGAGAACTCCATGGTTTCGCTTTTTCTGTAAAATGAGTTTGAAAAAGTGATAAAAATGTACTCATTGGTTTCTCTTTTTCTGTAAGTTTTAACGAGTTCAAAAAAGTGATAAAATATACTCATATGGTGTCGCTTTTTCGCAAGTTTTTAATGAGTTTGAAAAAGTGACAAAAAGCATACTCATTGCCAAAATGATTATTTTATCCGAAAATCCCGTTATTCTGCACAAAAACTCAAAACATTAAACATACTTGTTTTAGATAAGTAAAAATGATTTGAAAACCCACTTTTCAAAGTGAAAAATAAATAAAATATTATTTTATTTATTCAAAAAATCTTATAAAAAGGAGTTAAACCAATTCATTTTTACCATTTTCATCTAGAGTGAAAGTTGAGAGCTTTTGGTAGAAAATGTTCCGAAGGAGATATCAGAGAAACTGATCGTTCGAATCCAAAACCGTCGACTCCAGGTAATCCACAACTCATTTCTCTTCATTTTTGTCCGTTTACATTCTCTTTTTATGCTTTAAAATCATTTTTTAAGAGAAACATAGGCTCAAAAAATCACCCTCGGGGTACCGCAGGTAACACATACGGTACCTACAAAGCCCGATAATTTTCCAAAGGAAAATTATCAGACTCCCACACTTTTCGTGTATAACGCATGCGGTAGCTCGCACTGTTTTAATGCAAAAAGTGCGGAGGCACCGTGAACAAAATTTAAAAGTTAATTTCTCTCAAATTAAGCCAAATTTTTCCATTTTGATTGTGTCTAATCTTTCAATGCATCCATTGCAGAGTATCCACAGTGCTTGAATGGAGAGAACGTGAACATGAAGAAGTGGATGAGGCAGCTATCGAAAGTTTGCCCACATGGCGTGTCTTGAGAAACTGTGGATTATACAAATATTGGGCAATGCAGGGTATGAGAGCTCAAGTATTGACATGGCTAGTGAACAGGTGGGTTGTTCAAGAACAATGTTTCATTATCGGTGATCACTGGCTCGAACTTGAGTTGGAGGATATATACTTCCTTACAGGTTTGTCCAAAAGAGGAGAACCTATTTCCTTGTTTGGGGCTAGGCAAGGTAGCCAGCCTATAGCTAGCTATCAAGAAGAATTTTGTAACAAAGAGGCTGATCCAAAAGACAACCGAATTGATATAAAAACCATTATCAATCTTGAACTCAAAGCGGTTGTGTTCACAGTGACCAAATTGTGTGGGAGTGTAGCTCCACACGTGGCTACTAAAGCCCAGATGCAGACAGCGGTTGAGTGCTACAGAGGCACCATCTTCAACTGGTGTGAAGGAGTATTAACTAATGTAAAAGGCCAATTGACCAGAGCTAAGAATGCAAAGTTGAAAAACTTTTGATATGGAGCTATCGTAGTTTCTTTTTCTCTAGAGAGGATTCCATCTCTTGCCCTCCAGCTTATCTCGGTTGATGTTGGTGGGGTCAGAGAGCCTCGGATGGTCCGCTGGGTGCAAGTGATGGCCCATCATAGTGAGGGTGTTGAGATTGTTCGATTTACACCTGCATACTTTCACTGGTTACAGAACTAGATCCCATTGAAGATTTTTCGTATGCAGGGATAGATTTTCGTGGTGATCCTGATATGCCTCTTCCTCCCAGAGCCCAATGGGAAAATTCAGGTAAATAAATCATTTTGATGTGTTTCTAACTCTAATTTTTTTTTTTTTTTTTTAAATCATCCAATATTGATGAAAAAAAATTCAAATGAAAATGTTGGTCCACGAAAACCAGCCAATCTCCACCGCTTCGAGAGGAAGCGAACAGATCCTATCGCACCGCCAGAGAATCAAGCAACAGAGATTCTCACTGATTTAGAGTAGAACCTGGAGAGGTTGACCAGAGACATACCAGAGACTAGTATGGACGATATTCCTTTATGCCTCCAGAGGCATGTTGCTGGCGTTCCTGGCCAGTTTCGGAGATATCTGTGTAGAGTGGAACGAGTGATAGTGTGTTATCATGATCATCGCCACAGATAGTGGATGATCATCGCAGATAATTTTATTTTTTGTTTTTTGTATCAGTACCTTTCGAATCATAAGGTTTTTTAAACCTATAATCTCAGACGATGTAATAGACTTTGAAACACAAACTCTATCTATGATATGGCTACTTTCGACGGCTTATCTTGTTCAACACTTATCGAATGTTGTTTTAATTTACTATTTTAATGTCGCAAATGTCTATTTATAACATTATCAGCTAATGCATCATCCAATGTATTTAAATTTCTCAGAATGTGTTGATATTCAATGAAATCAAACTACCTTTCCAAGAGACGAACCTTCAAGAATAATCTCAGTAACACTGGATTTTTAATTGCGTATACTCTGTTTAAGTGCAATATAATGAGTTCTGAATCTAACCTTATGATCAAATTCCGAATTCCAAATTAAATGGAATCAAATAATAACTCAATCACTGCGCTATATTCTGCAACATTATTCGTTGTTTCACCAAGGCTTACCCCATGCATAGAAACTAACTCATCGGTGTGTGAATAAATAACCCAGGCTGCGGAAGATATATTCCATGTATTACGACAGTTACCATCAGCAAAACCAATGTAGGCTTGAAGGGATGTCAACATCTGCAATATCAAGAGTAATGAAGACAAGCAGGGATAGTAGTCAACGCAAACTTAAACTGGACACACTCATCTAATCTAAAGCAGCTAATCTAGAAAAAATAACTAATCTATAGATAAGATCTTTACACAAAATCAGGCATAATATCTCTTCAGATAAATTCCATTTCTGGGTTTATCTAAAGAGACCCATCATAATAGATCAATTCGTAAGCCCCTTTTGCAAGCACTCGCTTGACGATAGAAGGACCTTGCCACATCAGTTTGAATTTCCCAGCTCCTAGTTTATAATTAGCTTGGTCATATACCAATATTAGGTCGCCCTCTGAAAAAACACGAGGTGTAACACTTCGATCGTACTGAGCTTTAACGCGTTTTTTATGAGCTTCGGCTACCAATGCAGCGGTGCGCCGAGTCTCATCTAATTGTGCCAGATACAAAAATTGTTTTTCCTCCTCAGAGGTAGCTGGTAGTAATTCTATGGCTAATTAGAGTGACGGTATTTCACATTCAATTGGTAACACAACTTCTAATCTGTAGACCAGTTGAAAAGGAGTGAAACCTATTGCGGTTTTTGCTGAGGTTCGGTATGCCCAAAGTGCTGAGAAAAGCATAGCATGCCAATTCGATTTATGAATTCTTATTATCCTTTTAATCATAGTGGTTAAAAATTTATTAACCGCTTCAACCTGACCATTAGCCTGCAGGTAATATGGAGTAGAACTATCATGACGCAGGCCAAGTTGGTCAGAAAGTTCGGTCATCATAATGTTTCGAAAATGGATCCCATGATCAGTAATGATAGCTTGGGGTACACGAAATCGATCAATCACGTGATTGAATACAAAAGTAGCTGTAGTTTTTCCATCTGCCACAAATTTAGGTATCGCCTCGGTCCATTTGGTAAAATAATCTGCTACGAGAATAATATACCCATGCCCCCCGGCCGAGTGAGGGTTACATGTAATGAAATCAATGCCCCATTTTGCAAAAGGACTGACAGCAATTATGGGGTGAAGAGGAGTTGGTGGTGCATGCATCTTTCGATAAAAAATATGACAGTTGTGGCATTTTCGGACTGCAAGAATGCAATCTTTAAATAACGAAGGCAAAAAATAAATAGTGCGCAATATATTTTGAGTTGTGGCATACCTAGACATATGACCGCCACATGCTCTAGAATGACAGTCATTTAAAACTCGTTCAACCTCTTCATGGGTTAGACATCGTCAAAATATAGAATCCACACCGCGACAATAAAGCGTGTCTCCAACAATATTGTATTGCTGAGACTGGTAACGGATCTTTCATCGATGTGAATGTGAAAGCTCAGGCCAAAAATTTTGGGTTTGGAGATAAATGATTATATCCCCATACCAAGGATCTAACATACTGATCAGAAACAGAGATTCATCAGCGATCGGATGTTCTACCACAGTTTCTATTTCAGTATTCAGGAAGTCACACATAATTTCGGAAAACACTAATGATTTCTTTGATTTAGATTTTTCAAATTCTCAATCAAACTCCTGAAAGATAACTATCCATTTAGAGTATTTTCCCTCGAGAAATTTCTTAGTCAGAATATACATCATCGGGTTGCAATTAGAAATCACCATTGTTTTTCGTAACAAAATGTAATGACGAAATTGTTAGATAGCTTGAACCGCTACCAAGGCCAATTTTTCCACATGCGAGTATTTGATCTCTGTCGAATTGAGATTCCGACTGAGATAGTAAATCACATGTTCATTGTGGAATTCATCTTCTTGAACTAATACCATTCCACTAGTGGAATCAGAGGTTGCTAAGTATAAAAAGTGATCCTGGCTGTAATTTGGTGGATGCAATAACGGTGCATGGGTCAACGCGTGTTTTAGAGCATCAAAAGATTGATCAGCGATCTCATCCCAAATGAAACGAACATTTTATTTCAGAAGCTTGGTAAAACCTTTGGTTAACTTAGCATAGTTCTGGATGAATCTACGCAGAAAGTTTTCTTTCCCTTGCAAACTTTGGAGTTCGTGAAGTGTGGAAGGAGGAGGTAAATTGATAATAGCCTGAACCTTCGATGAGTCGACACGAATGCCTTGTTTCGAAACAACAAATCCCAGTAACCTACTAGATTGTACACAGAAAACACACTTGTGCGGATTCAAGCGAATCTTATAATACCTACATCTCATAAAAATCGCTCGTAAGTGAGTTGGATGATCTTCTCTACGTAATGAATGAGCAGGTAAATCATCGAGATAAGGTTGCACAATATGTTTAATGTCATCAGAAGCATAGGACATTTCCCTTTGAAAATTTTCCCTAGCATTCTTTAATCCAAAAGGAAGTTTACAATAAGCAAATGTTCCCCAAGGACAAAAGAACACTGTTTTTGGTTAGTCGGCAGGGAGTATGTTTATTTGATTGTATTCGGAAAATCCATCCATAAATGAATAGATTTCATTTCCGGCACAATCGTCAATGATTTGGTCAATATAAAGGGTTGGATAATTTTCTTTAGGACAAGCTTTGTTAATATCCCTATAATCGACACATACTCGTATGGTTCCTTGTTTTTTAGTAATAGGAACTATGTTAGATACCCAATCTATTAACGAGATAGGATAAATAAAACTTTCTTTCAGTGGTTTCTCAACTTCGGCTTTGATAGCGGAAACCTTTCGCGGATGTATCGGATGTGATTTTTGTTTGATCGGTTTAGCATCCGAGTAATTTTTGATTTCATGAACAACAATTTTCGAATCGATTCCTGGCATTTCTTCATAAGACCAGGAAAATATGTCGCGGAATTCTTGAAATAGGGCCTTATATGTAGCAATCTCATCTGACGTACAAGAGGCACCTATATGAATGTTTTCAATAATTCCCCATTTCACTGATATGTCAATAGGAATCGTGGAAGAAATATTCCCCAAATTCACTTCAGAATCTGAATTTGTGATCGATATCAGATTCTGGGGTTCCTTGACATAATCAATTGTGAAAATAGATGAAAAATGATTTTCAAATCGATCAAGCTGAGGTAAAAATGATGACCTGTGATGGAGATCATCCCATGGTAAATCATCTATCAACAGGAATTCACGAATGTTTTCGTCATTATAAAACACTTCTTTAAAAGGATCCGGAATTGATTTTATAGCTAAGTTTGAAGGTGAAAATGACTCTTCATTGACCACATTCATTGGGTCAGAATCAGTTGATGGTGAATTGGAAAATGATTGTACTGCTTGATATGATAATTCAAACGGACTGAAAGGCATTGCATCATCAAATGAATCCAGTTCTAATTCTGAAGGCACTATCCAAGGATCATCAAATGGAATAGTGCTTGATGTAATCATATTGATATTAGCGATAGTATGCGGTACGTTAGGTGGAGGCATAGAAAAATTTCCCATCAAAGCGGAATCTTTGATTAAACCTACTCCTACATCCTCATAAGGGATAGTCGTTTTTCCAACGTGCTGAATACTATCCATAGAAGCTGGGTCAGACGAATAACATGAGAGCTGATCGGCTTTCACAATCTTTCCCTGATGATGAAACATGATTAATCGAAAGACGAAAGACACGACAATAGTTATAGCATAAGACCAACTTCGACCCAGAAGAAGGTTGTAATCTAGAGGGGCATCAACTACTTCCACATCTAAATTAACGGTTTTACCTTCGACTTCTATAGGTAGATCCTGCAAAATTCCGAATGGATGGAATCCTCTTCCGTCAAAAGCTTTGAGGATTTTCAATGATTGGTTAAGTGTTGGAGAACCAAGTGATTTCCAACAGTTTAACGACATAATACACGTAGAAGCTCCTTCATTAATAACAGTACGAAAGCAACATCTGTTTTTGACCCGTACTGGAATCTCAAAAACCATTTGATTAGGGAGTCGTGGTGTAAAATTTTCTAAATCGAAACTATAATGTTTGAATCCTGAAGATCTACTGCTCCAATTGTTTATAATAGTAATTTTATTTGTGCTGGACATGATTGCAGCACTTCCAAAGCTGACATTGCTAAAGGAGATATTGCTAAATCCTCGACAATGTTGTAATTCTGAGCAGTTCTCGCATGTGGATTGAAAGCTGATTTACAAAGTACACCTTTAGGAGGCGGTTTGATTACTAAATCAGGATTTGATTTCTGGATGTGAAGCAGATCGGAAACTGAAGGAGATGCAGCTGGTGTAGAATTAGAATTTTCTACTTCTTTACCGGTAACGAGATTTTTACTACCATAATCTTGCGATCGAGTTGCAACCATTACTTGAGACATCGTCAAAATATCTGCTGATGTATTAGAAGAATATCAAATCATTTTACTATCTTGAACCGGAAAGGGATCCTTCAAGGTAGCGGGAGTGGGTGAACCTTTGACGAACTTAGAAACCTCAACCCTATGTGGACATTCCTTGGTGAAATGATCCTCGTCACAGATAAGACAAGGATAACGAGGCTTTCGTTTATCATCAGTTGATTCAGTTTTATCAGCTTTTTCTTTAGGAGATGAAGTCTATTTATTATTTTTCTTCCCTTTCTTCTTGTTGCTGGATTTTGAATTTGTAGTAAATGAATCTACAATGTGAATATCGGCAGTAGTTTCCAAGGAAGATTCTCCTTTTAGTGAATCAGGTAAAGTTATAATAGGGGAAGTAATCGTCGAAGATTTCTTCTTACTCTTAGTTGTACTAACTGAACCGATTACACCATCAGCTTCATGAGACCCTGAAGGAGTTGTTTTTATCTGACCAGGATGCGGTAAATCGGGAATTTTCTCATACAAAGTTACGAACTCGGTATATACCAAGTCTAGATACTGAACTTGAGCAATAAATTGTTCTTCAGTGACAACTCCTGCTTTGGCTACATCTTCAGTGATTTTTGGTAGCAATTATTTGACAAACCATTCTGCCAATATTTGATCCGGGATAAAAAATTTTACCAAACATATTCTACGTCTCCATTCATGTATATGATCTGATATGTATGTAGACGTAGATTGTTTTAGTGAAGTTAATAATTCCGTGCCATTGTCGTATCTGATTGGCAACTTAAAATGAGTTAAGAAGGCATTTTCTAGGGTGTTGAAATTGTTAAATGAGGCTCATGGCAGTTCAGTGTACCACTTAGCAGCTAATCCTATTAACGTTCTCTGAAAAAGTTTGTCAAATGGAATCGTCGATTAATGAGTTAGATGCGCACCAAAGGTGGTAAGCCATAACATTGTTAGAAGGATCCTCTCCTGATTTTCCTTAAAACTTTGGGATATCACTATGAAACTTATGAGGCATTGGTGGTCAATATAGATGATAGTAGATGGGATCATTCGTAAGGCGGGATAAATCTGGTAAATCCAAAGTTGATATGAATAGTAATCGATGGGTAGGGTCTTGTGGATAACCTTGTGAAACTAAACTAGTCCCAGGAGGAGGATATCGAGGATAACCTGGAATAGGTTATGCATTTGGAATCGGATTACCCCCTAGATAACCAGGAATAACTGGACCATACTGGGGTTGAACAGGTGTCTGATATGTATACCTAGGGTATGGTTGTTGCGGGTAGAATGGAGTTTGTGGAATAGGTCCATATTGGTATGGCCCCTGGTACGATTGATAAGTAAACTGAGGTTGACTTGTTATAACTGTACTTGTACCAGGTTATCCTGCGTGCATCTGAACAGTAGTCTGAATTGTAGGTCCAGACTATGGAATAGAAACCTGAGGAATCTGTATTGATGTTTGAGGGGTAGATGTAATAGGATTTGTAGACACTACATGAATAGGTGTGACAAGTTGAACAGATGTCTGAGCAGCTATTTGTGGCAGAGTGCTAGGTGTACTCAGACCGAGTTGCTGAATAGGACCAAATGTAGGTGTTGGAATTGAAGGCTAGACTAGTTTTTGGGGTTGATTATAACCAACAGGTTGTCCTACTTGATAATAAGGTACTTGCATATTTCGTTGTAAATTTTGTTGGACTTGGGATGGATCCCACACCATTCCGGGATATGAGGGTCCCATCGAAGGTTGTACATAAGACGGCCCGTAACTGGTTTGAACATATGGATGATAATTAGCCGGATAATTTCCACCTCCTTGTAACATTTTTTGTTCCGGATAGAACTGTTGTGCTAAAGGAGGTTGTAATCCTTGAGCTGGATACTGCCCTTAAGGTTGATATTTACCTTGAGGCATGTACTGACTTTGAGGGTGATATTGACCTTGAGGTAAGTACTGTCCCTGAGGTTGATATTGACCTTGAGGTGAGTACTGTCCTTGGGGTTGATATTGATCTTGAGGTAAGTACTGTCCTTGGGGTTGATATTGACCCTAAGATATGCACTGCCTGTGAGGTTGCCCCCCCGGCTATAAATTACTACCTTGACATGCAGGGTTCGGAATATTTCCAGACATCATATAAACTTGTTGATTGTTCAAAGTTCCAATATTTGATTCATTCAGGCCAGATGATGACATTGGTTTGTTGGGAAATGGAGATGCTCCTGAGAATGTACCAGAGAGCGACTGATAGCCTGCAGGAACAGATGGACCACCATAGAGAAATGTTTCTGGAAATTCAGTAAACATAGATGACTCACCTGACATATTTATCTAAGGTCTATCACCTATTGGTGTAGAGTAGAGAGGAATTCGGGGTGGCGAATACTGAAGACCTACCTTTTGCAGAAAACCTATCAATGAAGAATACCAAGCGTCTTCTATAAAAGGACTGTAAAAAATTGATTCACGTTCTCTAAGTTCTAAATTTTCCTGAGATGAAGGAAGAACGATTTATTCTTCTACATCAATGATTTATTCAATACTAATGAGACTAGGAGGAAGATATTCTGTAATATGATTCCTCACTCTGGGTGAATCAGGATAATCAGGAGTTTGAGTAGTGAGTTCTGAAGTAGGTTCTAATATAGCAGGTTCAGTTTCCGATTTATAAATTTCAGGTTCTTTAGGTAATAATTCACTTGTTGTAGAAGAAACTTTGGTTAATTCGGAAATTGAAACTTTCTGTGGAGTATGTTCCGCTATTTGCGGTTGATCTACTTCAAAATCAGTATGAGTAATTATAGATGATTCTCCTTGTTTCGTTAATCCGGTTCTACCAATAACATTTGGTATCAGAGATTTAAGTATTTCTAGTTGCCTTGGTGTGTACTCAGGGGGTTTCCCCTGAGTTCTGCATGATCGTCTCAGTAATTCAGCCACGATTAAAAATTTTAACACACGGAAAAAAAGAAAAAATTCAAACAAACCCTAAAGTCGCTAAGGGAACAATCAAATGAATCACACGCATATAAAAATCTAAGATATCATTCCACACAAAAACAGTAGATTCCCGCACTAAAAACACTAGTTGGTAATCAAATCCAAAATCGTAGGATTTTAATGTAGAAATGGCGGTTGGAACAGCTACCCCGAAAATTTGCTTAATGAAACAGACCGGTGCAAGTTTCTTCACTTAAACCATCTTGAATGAAGATAACCCTCTGAAGAGTCCAAGTGAGTCTAGTCGATGTCTGCTCCAGGTACAGTGGGACCTCCCCTCCACCGTCACCTTGGGAAAGAATCCTAAAGTTTATGGCCACTAAGGTCACCAACGAGAACACATATACCTGGGGGAACAGTCTACGATCCGATATACACGCAAGGGCAGAGTAACAAAGCTCAATCCCCTTGAAGGCTCCTTGAAAATGGTCTATCCAAGGTTTACTGATAAGTGACCCTAGGCTCCTCGACAATGGTCTATCCGAGGTTTACCATTTTTAATATGTGCACATCTTCTATCATTCCCAATGAGATAGGTATGATTACCTCACTGTTTCGGATCTGATCTAGTGCTTGAATCCTTTAAGAGGAGCTTCCCAGAGCATACATGCTATAATTGGATTTTCCTACCGCAAGATCGACTACTTGTTTGTTTTTACTGTCTTGGAGAGTTAACTAAAACCTATTCCAAGACACTAGCTTGAGCTATATTGGTGAAAAGATCCCTAGAAAATATAAAATTTCTAGATTTATTTTAATTAAGCGTTACCTTTATTTGGAAGTTTCTTAGGACAATGGCTATGGAAATGAAACTTGATGATATTTTAATGACCCGAATCAAAACCCTCTATAATGCATCTATATGATAATCACTCATTTCTTTTCAATGAAATCTAACTATAGGAAAGATTTGAGAGATTTTCAATATCTTTCAAAACATCATTTTTTCTTTCCTATATGAGAAACTTTGAAAAGAAGACAATTTAGAGAACTCAATTTCAAAAATATCTTTTGCTCAAAATGAAATTCCCTATATCATTTAGATCATAAAAAAAACAAAATTATTCCAAAAGAAAACTAAAAGTCCTAAATTTATAAAATTCAAAACTAAAAGAAAACTCTAATCTCGAATTCTATCTAAAAGTTGGAGGATGTTTAAGCCTGGTTTGTAATCTAACTAAGAATTTTCTGCTTATTCCAGCAAGAAACCAAAGCATCCAAAAATAGTTTTAAAATGAAATTCAGACCTTATCAATTCAAAGGTTTTACAATTTTTCAAATGAAAATAAAACCAAATTTTCATAAGAGTAACAACTGCATGAAGCTCAATGGCTCAACAGAAAAACAATGAAATACCAAATAGTTGAGGTATACAAAAGTTTCTGATTCAGAGCAATGGGAGGACTAGGCAAATCATTTACTCATAACATGAAAACCAACTGAATGAATCACTTCAACATAGAAATTGCTGAAAGAAATCTGAACAGAGATCTTTTACAATCAAAACAGATTGGGAAAATAACAAAAAATCAAGAAATTGGATTCCAGAAAACAGAATTTCTACTTTTTCTAAAATTTTCTTGAATACCACAGTTTTTAATGGAACAAGGTGCGGTACCGCACTTTATCCTACTAAAAATAGCGGAGCCTACCGCTCTGTTTTAAAACAAAAAGTGCGGAAGGCAGGAAAAGTAGAGAAAAAATAAAAATAAAGATTTACAGTCAGGGATCCTATTTAGTCTTGTACGCAACCCAGTTTTAAGCTAAATAAAGTCAAAGAAATTTCAAAAGTCAAACTAAAAATAAAAAAGAAAACTAAGTTTTTTTCCCCAGTGGAGTCACCAATTTGTTAGACAGACTAATCCCTCTTGTGGAAAAGAGCGATCTCCCTAGTATCCTAAGGATATCTAGAAAGAAACAGAGAAATGTAGACCATTTTCTCTAGACCATTATGCTTAAGAATTATTAATTAACTATGAAGAGAGGCTCCTACTTGAAGTCCGACGCTTTGCTGGACCTTCAATCTAGTCGCTCCAGAAGTTATCGATCCAATGTATAAAATCTGTAGTCAAAGACAAGCGAAAGGGATCAAAAGCATCTGCGAGATATGACAATTCAAAAGCATAAATCTATCTTAGTGATCAAGGAATCCAAGAATTAAATTATCCAAAAGATACATGAACAACTTAATGAGAAAATATAATCCATTTGTATTAACTTTGAATAAAAGAACAAACCTTACAACCGTGACACCTTGATGTTCGTACAGGTTCTTCCAGGGTCCCGAACAACCGTTTTCCTCAGTTTGACAAGAATCCAACTCTCTTTATCAGCATAAAGCTATGGCCATGAGTTTGTAATCTCTCTCATGCCAATGATGCATAATATGGAGAGTATGTTCACTCAGCAATTCCTCTCAAAACTATGAGTTCTAAGTACTCTCTCCAAAGCAAGAAGCAAGCACTTAGTAAAAAGTAAAATCTATAATCTACCCTTGAGACTGAATCTTGGCCTCAATTTATAGCAGAAAGGAGGTAGTTTCAGCTCCAAAAAGGAAGGGATAAAGCCCTCTCATCACGGGATTTTAGCTCCAAAAACCAAGGGATTACTCCATTCATGAAGGGATAATGGTTCATGAATGGAAGGGGCGAAGCTCGACCAGATAATGCTTCTAGAAGGCCCCAGCTAGGAGAATATTCGACCAGTTGGGATTCTAGAACTTACTTTTCTCTTTTTTTTACCTTTTACGGGGGTCTGCAATTTCAATGAGCTTTACGTGTGGGATGTACCGCAATTTTTACAGCAATTAGCTGCGGTACCACAGGGAATGACTAGGAAAAGTGCGAGAGTAGGCTTTTTAGGACTTTTAAGAGCTTCTTCAAGCTCCAAGACTTGATTTGGGGGACTTTATGTTTTTAGACTTCTAAGGAAGCAATAAATAGGTAATGATGAACCCATATAGACTTCAATGTCATGGTGACAAATTTTAGTGTAACACCATGTCATTCTTATCTCATTTCCCTCAAACCATAAATTTCAAATGGATTTGTGTTTTTTCTTTTTATGATAGCCCATGATTGATTCAATTTACTCTAATTGTTCATGTTAACTTTCTTGATTTATTGTACCAATTCTCTTTCAGTTCAAAATTTGAGAGCATAGCAAGGGAAATATAAATCCAAGCCCTATCCAATGTATATCAAGATGCATTACAAAGATAGTGTAAAGGTGAGCCCTGCATATAGTTGGCTTGAGATTTGGAATTGAGGTGGGTTCCCTTCTCTTCAATTCTCATGTAAGTTCATTCCTTCTAATTTGGGAATTCATAGCATGGTCACTTCAAGTATCAACAAAGGCTTTGAAATGCTATAATAGTCGTTGTTATTCCATTACCTATTGGATCTGAGAATGTGAAGAGTTTCAGTAATTCTCATAGATAGCCTTTCATGGGGTATTGTCTTTTCTCAGAAAAGCAACTCAACCTTGGATTTGTAATCGTTATAGGCCCACAATTCTTCAAACCCTTGAATTTCATTATGTATATTAGAGATAAATGCCTTAAAATAAAATCCTCCATAAAATGATGAGGAGTTGATCTTGTGAGCTTATGCAGCATATAATTGTGTAAATATACCTCACATTCTAAGGCCGACCTCTCATTAATGCCTATGAAATATACAGAAAATACTCGATTCATCCACAGTAACAATTGGCATATTTGAAGCATTCCTTTCCAGTAAAATTTGAACTCTTTCTTCGTAAAATATAAGGCATACACTTTGGCAGGCAAGCTATAGACGAATATTAAGGAAGCATAATCACTTGTGTTTTCATTTCTTTCCTTAAATTTTTGAGATTTCTGCGATTTTCTCTTTAATTTCTTCATCTCATTTCTGCCACTTCTTATTATCTTCTTTGAGTTACAAAATTGTGCTTTATTGGGTTACGTGGAATATAAAATACTTTTCTTTAAAGAATTCAATAGTCTTATGATGCCTTTCACGGGTTTTATATACATTTTCATATCATTATGATTTTTTTTCTATTTGGCAACCTCTATAGCTACAATGCGACTATTTTAGGAGCTTCTCGAATTCTACCAAAGTTTTCAAGAACCTGTGCTCGAGAAGGTAATGACACCTAACATTCAGCATTTGACTTTTCCACTACTCGTCACATGTAAACATGAATTTCCCCTATTAGAGATTCCATATCACATTGTTCCATTCATCTCAATTTCTTCAATAATTCTTTTTTTTCTATAGTAGGTGTCAATAATTTTGTAGCATTTGTTTTCATTTATTTAACCATTGTTGCCCCAAATTCTGTAGCATATTTTGAGGCATGCCCTTGAGACTCTATAGCAGTCATTGTCTTAGTCTTATTTTCTTTCTCCCCATTTTCTATTTGTATTTCTCATGACTTCTATATTTATTTAACAATTATTCTTTGGGACCATCTAAAAAAATCTATGGAAACAACATCTAGTCTCCTTGTTTCTGTGAAAATGTCTTGTGGCTTGGTCTAAGGTTTTCTTTAGCATGCATTTCTGCAACTCTCTCCTCAACACTCTCATTTTTCCTTTCATCTGCTGGAGTTATAGTGAATTCCTCCCAAGTTACCTATGGTCGCTTCCTCTAGAGGGTGGCATCTTTGACCAAGAGTTGGATTAGCATATGGTGGGAAATAATTATCAATTTACTTCCTAGATCTCACGAGACATCTTTTGCAATAATTTAATAAAAAAATATAGGACAATGGTTTTGACATTTTTCTTTAAATGTGATACTAATTTAAAATGGAAAGTGAGTTTGAGATGGTGCTTGCCTTCATAAGTAACAATTTTGACCCTATATAAAACTACCTTATCCCAATATGCCGGGAAATATGACCTCTTTACTCATTTGCTGGTATTGTCCATAATTTTTCCCTTCATCTAGGGTTTCTCTGTTGGCCACTGTGGCATTTTCCTTGTTATTGAACCACCATTCTCTATTGGGGAGATCGAGAAGGCTAGAAATGCTTTCCTTTGTGACCTTGACCTCCAACTCTTTTATTGTGGTGGTTTCATTCCTTGTAGATTCCATAGCTATGGTGTCATTGTATGCCTTGAATACGTCCAAATAACTCTAACTAGCTAACATCCCTAAATATTCTGGTAATTGTCACATTATTCTTGCCTTGTGTTGTATATGTAGTTTCCCTTAGTTTAAATCTCCCTTGTTAATGGGCATATAAAATTAAATAATAACAATAAATAAGATGTCACATCCTAACTTAAGGGAAATGGTTTAACATAGGTATATGAACTATCAACCATCATGACTATTCAATATGCATAATTATATAGTCGCATGGCATTGTAATAATCATTCTATTCATTTATCTCATTCAACTATATATATTATTATCCTATATGGATTTAAGCTTTGTATCCTTGTTAAGTTGGATATTCCTGAATAGATGATTTTTTGGTCATCTCATCTCCCCATGGTGTTCAAATAGTTCAATATACTATATTTTATGTATCTTTTAGGCTTTCTAGATGACTTACAGTTTCTGTAGCTTCTCCAATTTGAAACAACCAGTGAAAATTTCTTCAACAACTCCATTTTTTAAGGATATTTTCTACCGTATTTTCTCCTTAAATTACATTTTTGTCATTCTCCATTTATGTACTATTACATGTGTCACCCTCTCAATTGATGTCTAGTCTCTTCTTATCTAATTTATTTCATATATGGTTCATCATTCTTTATTAAATTAGCCCAACTGTCTTGCCGTGATATGATTAGTCCTTCCATTGTCACCTCAAAGTACGCGTCACACCACCCCAAATGAAAATTGTGTTTATCCTTGTAAAACATGTAGGATATATATTATAAAGCGACATTGGTAATATTATGGAAAGAAGGTAAGGGAAGGGAAAAATACATAATGTGAAGGGAAAGGGACAAATTCAATTATAAAATTGTGGGTCAACCTAAAATCATGCTACAAAAGATGAAAGTGAATCTGTTTCCTAAGAGAAATGAGGTGAAATTACCTAATTTACCTAGTGAAGATGGTCAAAACGAGGTAACACGTCATTGCTTGATTCTGCAGTGAGCTTCAATGTGCCAACAACTTCTTGGTTTATAGTCAGTTTGCCATTCTGCATTTTTTGGCATTTTCATGTCACCTAAAATATTTGACATGACTCAGATATTTCATCTCATGGCTTTAACCATTCTTATTACCCTTATTTTATCCTTTCTTTCTTCCCTTTATCATCCTCCAAACAAGAGCTAGGTATTACTCGCTCTCCTTTTTCTGTGTTGAACTGGACTCCAACCCTGATCTCTTCCTCTAAAGTGGTTGTATCCCAATTCTTCTCATAGTTGGGTAGTGTTTCATGAGAAAAAAACACTTGGCCAAAGGGTTACGAGATGGAAAAAGTCTATTCAAGACAATGAATGTGATCTCCTTATCATCACTTATGTGCTTGTGTAGCTAGCTGATCTCTCTAGATTTTGTAACTTTGGCTAGCTAGCTCACAATGTATATTTGTGTTACTAATGTATATGGATAAAACATTTCCATTTCTCAAGAGGATTTGTCTATAGAGAGCGAACATAATATAAAGTAACCAAAGCTCCCATATCTCCTTACTTGTCTTCTCCTGCAGTGTCAGGGATCAAATAATCCTTCACTTAATCAAGAATAATTATCTTTGTTTTGACCTTATTCTTAATGTATCGGTCAAATGCACAGAGATACAGTAAATGTAGTGATCTCTTTAATAATATGCTCCCCAAATCTTAGCCTCCTGTGATAAACGTTTCCAACCTAAATTTTCGCACCTTTGATCATCAGTGCTGAGACTTAATAGGTTTCTTATTAAGCTTGATGTAACTACCGTTATTAGGAATATGGTTATTCATTTTTGTTAACATAGTGATATTTATTTAAAATTATGACGGCCCACCTTTGTGGAGCTTCAGGGATGACAACATCACGGTTATCTAGGAGTTTTAAGAACACAGAAAATTCTTCTTTGACAATGTTTCTTTTCTGGGGTCTTAGCCTTCCTAAAAATGATAGCACAACCTTACCTAATAAAACTCCTTAACCTCTGCACATTATTGGAGAGGGTCCCTAATACCATACTCGTTGTTACAAAGAATGTCATGATAAGAATCTTTTTTAAGAGGGAGGATCAAAATTTTTACTAGAGAAATTAATAAAATTTTTAAAAAGGGGAAGCGTATTATTATTATTATTAAATGGAGAAGGGTAAATTATTATTATTAAGAGGAGTGTGGGAAAAATTATTGTTATTATTATTATTATTATTATAAATAATATTATTATTAATGACATTTAAAAAAATGAAAATTATTATTATTATTATTATTATTATTATTGGTAAGGATAATACTATTATTAAAAATGTTTATATTCATATCATTATTATCAATAGTAAAGGTTGTACGGTTAAATATTATAAGATAATTTTATTTTCATTAGCTACAAATTTATTACAAGGTTAAATTAGGGCTACCAACGCCACGACTCAGGATGAGGGATCCTCCTAATGGGTGCCAATGGGACAATGATTACAGGGAAGAATGATGGAGGGCGGGGTTACAAGCAGGGGTCAGGTGTAAAGAAGGGGCTCCGCATGATGGGTTCAAATAGAATGGAGGTTCCATTGCAAGCAGAAGGAAAAAATGGCTACCGAGGTCGATGGGGAGAAACTAAAGCAGGTACAAGGTTCATCGTCAAATTCCAGAAAACAAAGGGCTTGATGGCCATGGTAGGAACACCCGGATCGAGATCTCAGGCCTCGGGATGAAGTGGAATAAGGATCAACGTTTACATCGAATTCTTTGCGAGGGCATGAGGAATTAACATTGACCACGCACCAAGACAAAAAACTATCGTGGAAATGAGAAATTTGAGGAGTGAGATCCATGACTTGAGCTCGAGGAGAAATTCATTGCTCGTATAGGGGAATTGAGTTTCGAGCATTCGCAGAACCACTTTAGATCATGGGCATAATTTCTTGATGGATCAATCCTAATAAACCATAGCACAAACTACGGGATCCTAAAGCGAGCGACACGCATTTCGACCCCAAAGTCCGAGCATAAATTAATTCGAAAAGAGCCGAAGATTGTTGAAGAAATGTCGATTCCCATAATCTGCTTTGCGGACCCATAGAACGTTTTTTTTACAATGGATAACTGGCACAGTTTTTTGCAATTCGAAAGTAATATTATCTGCACTTGCGATCCTATGGCTTTCATTAGTAAGACTTACAGGGTCTATTTTCATGGGTAACGTGGTACGGTTCTACAATATGATAATGTTTTCTTTAGTTGGAATACGAATGGGTTACTAGGTTCGCTAAAACGTCATGTAATTATTTCAAATCTAGGTTCACAATATTTTTGAAAGATATGATCTTTGAAAGTTAGGGTTTTGCAGGCTCCCGAAATTCATCTAAACGAGGTGACCTTGGAAAAAATCGTCATAAATCTCTACATAAGCATCAGATTGGAATTTTTGTAAAAAAGTGGCGAAAGTAAACGTATCGTAGTTTCATGTGTATCAATTTCAAATACGAGGAGGAAACAGCGTGACATGTGATGCGTCCATACAAGTTTTCTCTACCGAACTAGTCCATAATTGGGTCAATGTGGGAGATTGGGCATAAAATTGTCTTGAAGAATCCAAATCAGAGTTAGACCCATGGAATTCGAAATAATATTCGAGGCCTACTCATGAGGACTGAATTTCAGATATTGAAGATCCAAAACCATAGAGATAAGTCAGCTTTCAATATTGAGCTCTCAAAAGCAAGAAGAAGATGTGTATTGTTTTTTCAAATTACATAAGTCATTGTTTGAAAAATCATGCTTGAAGTGATTCCAAGGGCATATTGAAGCATAGATATTAGTATTGGGTTCTAAAATTCCCCCTAAAAATAATTCAACACCCATTAAGCCCTCAAAATAGTCTACTATGACTCATGAAGATGAATAAGTGCAACATGATATCTCAAAATTACAAGAGAAAGTGCACCGAATTTCGCTCTCGCAAAGAGGAACAAAAAAAGAAATGGAAGATTTGAAGAAAGGCGTGGAAGCTAAGATGGACGGTTTGAAGAAGGGCATGGAAGCTAATATGGATGGTTTGAAGAAAGGCATGGAAGCTAAGATGGATGGTTTGAAGAATTACATGGAAGACATGGAAGGTAAGATGGATGGTATAGAAGAAAAATTGAAAGACAACATGGAAGAACATGATGAATGATCTAAAAGAAGACATTGAAGGTTTGACAAATTTGATACAAGAAATTTTTCCTAATCGTGAAAAATATAGTAGAGGAAACTCATGATGAGAACAAAATAAATATTAATAAAGATTTCATAAACTCTAATGTTGGATTGAAGGCCCACCATATTCCAAACATCGATATGAGGAAGTTTGATGGCAATGATCTACGTAATATGGATACTATAGATGGAGCAATATTTTGATCTCAATAACGTGAAAAACACACAAAAGATATGCATTGCAACTTTATATTTAGAACAAAATGCATTTGTATGGTATCGATGGCTTTTTCTCCCCATAAAAAAAAGTCACTTAGTCAATTTTTATGGAGGAAATGATAGCACATTATGAGGATACAAATGTGCAACACCTTCTTTAGCAAATTGATAAATCTCAAACAAAAGGTTTTAGTGGTGGAGCACATTGAGGACTTGAAAAAATTGAATATAAGGGTAAATGATATTCCAGTAGGAACACAAACATTGATGTCTTCACATGGACTTTAAAGGATAACATCCAACATGAGGTTCGTGTTTTGGGACCCTGATTCATTGGAGAAGGCATTCGAGGTTGGCAAGAAAAATTGAATCTAAAATTATGGCAAGCAAAGGAAGCCTACCACTCACATATATAGAAGATGGAAGTGTTTCTACTCTAGACTTCCACAACCTACAAGGTTTACACCACAACAATTGGAAGAAAAAAAGAAAGCAAAAAGGGCTTTGCTACAGTTGTGATAGCAAATACACTAAAGGTCATAAGTGTGCTGAGAAGAAATTATTTTACATAGATTGTGAAGAGGAGGAAGAAAATGAACAAGAAACTTCAAAAGAAGAGGATATACACCAGGAACGAACCCTAGAGAAAAAATAAATGAGTTCGACCATATCATGTAATGCATTGGCAGGAATTACCACTCCTCAAACTCTCAAGATAGAAGGCCATATCAAGAAGAAAAAGTTAATGGTGTTGATTGATTCAGGGAGTACCCATAATTTTATTCATTGTAAGGTAGCCAAGGAATTGAATGGCTTCCTATACCCAAAGCACCAGAATGTCAAGTGATGGTTGCAAATGGAGGAACTATAAATTTATCTCGGGAAAATGCCATAATATAAAGCTAACCATGAGGTAATATGTATTGAATATTCCAATGCTTTCCATTCCAATGGCAAGGTGTTGATGTTGTACTAGGAGCACAATGGTTGCAATATTTGGGGATGGTAGCTTTTAATTTTCAAGAACTTTTCTTGAAAGTTTTTTCTCGGAAGGAAAGGAAGTTGAATTACGAGGTATCGCAGAGAACCGGGAAAGATAATAAGTCTCTAATGTCATGACAAAATATTTTGAATAAAGAACAATGAAGCGTAATTGCACAATTATTCTCACTAGAAGTTCGAACATCAAAATCATCTATTTCTCCAAATCTCCAAAAAAGTCTTAGACAATCATTCCACATGGTGTTTGAAACTCCCCAAAGGACTTCCACCTATTCGTTATCATGATCATGCTATTCATTTGATTCTGTGAAGTGTTCCTCCAAACATCGAAAGCCTTACGGATATCCTTATGTCCAAAAGAGCGAGATTAAACGTATGATTGCGTAAATGTTAGAGGCTGGTATAATTCCACCTAGTCAAAGTTCTTTCTCTCGCTCTAGTAGTATTGGTGCACAAGAAGGATGGACCATGGCACATGTGTTCTGGATTATAGGAAAGCTCAATAAGCTCACTATTAAAGTACATTTCCCATTCCTGTGATTGATGAATTATTCAATGAAATACATGGAGAAATTTATTTTACCAAGTTGGATTGTCGTTCAGGATATCATCAAATTATAATGAAGACTAAAGATACTCCGAAAATAGCATTTCGAACTCATGAGGTTCATTATGAATTTTTGGTCATGCCTTTTGGCCTTACCAATGCACCTTCAACATTTCAAGGGTTGATGAATTCCATTTTCAAACCCTTCCTTAGAAAATTTGTCTTAGTATTTTTTGATGATATACTAATCTACAACAGGTCTTGGAAGGATCATGTTCAACATGTTCACGATGGTTCTCAAAACTATTGGAAGAGAAACAATTATATGCAAAAAACCTCCAAATGTTTCTTTGGAGTACAAGAGGTGGAATATCCGGGCTTATTGTATATCATAGAGGGTTTATAAGGTAGACCCTAACAAAATTAAATCCATTAAGGAATGGAAATTCCCCACAACCATAAAGCAAGCATGCAGGGATTTCTCAAAAGTTAACGGTATTATCGTAAGTTTGTTAAGAATTTGTCAGAGAATAGCAACACCTCTAATAACATTATTGAAGAAAGATGCATTTTAATAGACTCTGAAATCAACTAAGGCCTTTGAGCATATTAAAGAGGCAATGTGCCTAGCACCTAGTTCTTAGCTATGCCCGAAACTTCACAAAAAAACTTTATTGTGGAATGTGATGCCTCAGGAAATGGAATTGGTGCAGTGCTTTTAATGTAAGAAGGAAGACCCATTTGATTTTGAAAGTCGTCCAATCAAGGGAAAGTATCTACGAAAGCTATTTATGAGAAGGAAATGTTGGCAATACTACATGCACTAAATAAAATGGGCAACCTTACCTAATGGGAAGACACCTAGGTAAAAACTCGATCATGATAGACTTATATCATTTTTTGGAACAAAGATTATCTTCAAAGAGCAGAAAAAATGGGTCACAAAGATGTTTCGAGTTATGACTTTGAAATCATATACAAAAAAGGAAGCTGAAATTTTGTTAGCATAGTGCACTCTGTGAAAGGATGAAGAGGTGGAAAGCGTTGTTATGTTCCATTTCTATAATCCAACGCGGATTGGATAACCGAAGCAAGGGATGAATGGAAGAAGGACAAAGAAGTGTGGACACTCATTCAAAAGTTGCACAGCAATATCCCTAGTACATCCGATACATTTAGTCGGACAAAATGATTCCTTATGGTACAAATATCGCTTATATCTTTGTAATAATTCCCAACTAGAATAAAAAGAAATATGGAATTGCACATCTCCCTTTGGAGGACACCACGCATTTTTGAAAACTTACCACAAGGTGAAGAAAGATTTTTTTTGGGATGGCCTTAAATCTGATATTCAAAAGTTTGTGGTGGAATGTTTGGTTTTGATATAAATTTGAGACAATTAAGACCGGTCTTCTACAACCTTTATCCATTCCAACTCAACATTGGGAGGAGATTTCAATGGATTTTATCGCAGGTTTACCCTAAGTCCAGAAAGGAAAGAGTGTCATTATCGTGGTAGTTGATAGACTTACCAAGTATGCACACTTTTGTGCATTATCTCATTAATTTAAAGAAAGTACAAATTTGCTACCGCATTTATGGAAACAATTCAAAAGCTACATGGAAACCCAAATATTATTGTAAGTGATAAAGATCTCATTTTTACTCGGAAATTTTTGGACAAAATTATTTTCTTGTTTGGGTACTCAACTAGCTCATAGCTCATCTTATCATCCTCAATCCCTATGGGAAAAAATGACATAGTGAGCAAATTTTTTGGAAGGATATCTTCGCTGTTTTGGTATATTATAAACAATGCACAAGTGGGTCAAGTGGACACCTCTGCTGAATGGTGGTATAACACTTTCCTTCCCATATTGCAGCCACTGACCCCATTTGCTGTGCACTTACGAATATCATCCACCGTCCATCACATCCTTAATTTTAAAGAGAAAATTATATAGGATGAAAGCACCGAAGGATCCCATCGAGCATCAACAACAAGTTCTCCAACTCTTAAAGGATAACCCAAATTTGGCACAAAATTGAGATGAAACAATAATAGCGTATCAACTGTCGCATGATCGAAGAATTTTTTGGAGTGTAGGTAGATCGGGTATTTTTACGCTACAACCATACAAACAAATGTCTCAAAGCAAAGCTAAGAAGAAGGATAATAATTTATCGCCAAATCTGATCGTGCTCCTTACAATGCATGTTGCAAAATATTATGGGACTGTGGCACTACAAATTACCGGAGCTTCCCTCGCTTTCTTCTCGCAGTGCATCCAAAGTTTTCCATCGTTTCATTCTTAAATAAGGTTATGGGTAGCACTGAAACTTCCGGGCCTGAAACAATACTACCCTGAACTTTCTTGCGAAGGAAGGAAAAATCATATTTAGGAACGCAGCAAATCATGAAACAAGAAACAGATGAAATAGCTACGGAAATCGAGTCAATTTTCAAAGTATTTCATCAAGTGGAAAGAACTTTTACCAATTGAAGATTCTACGATTGGAGGATGAAAATTTTATACAAAAAGCGTCCAACGCTACTCGTAAACGTTGAGGAATACGAGTGCATGCTAGGTCCCTATGTTACTAAGTGCTCAGTCCCTTATTTTTGTTAAGTCGTAGCAGTATTATTGTTATTGTTGTACGTAACATGACGTTATTAGTATGTGCGACCATGTATTATTGTTAGGATCGCAGCAGGATTACTCATTGTGACCCCATGACGCTGCTATGAGTGTATAGAAAGGGGTTTTTTCATTTGTGGCATGCAAGAATTGTTCATTTATTTAATGTAAAGGGAGGTTCCCTAAAGTGGCTTATTTTTAAGGCGTTGATATCTATTTTCTTCTATTTTTGGACTTGGTTTCATAACATAGGATAAGACTCCACATGAGTTATGCACTGGTAAGAAACTCTCTCTTTCACATCTGAGGGTATTTGGATGTGATGCATATGTACATGTTCTAAAGGAGAAAATGACCAAGTTGGATAATAAATATGAAAGCCGCATCTTTATTGGGTATAAGGATCGTTTAAAAGGATTGCAAGATGCGGGAACCCAAAAATGAGAAGGTTGTGTACAACCGAGATTTGGTGTTTAGGAGAGGTGAAAGATGTTGTTAGACATGAATTCATACCAAAAGAACCTCATAAGATAGAGTTTGAGGTAAAGGAGGATGAATCGAGACTCTATAGCGAGAAGAAGATTCAGAAAGAACTATTAAGGAGGCAATGGATTCGAAGGATGGAAAACTCTAGAAGGAGGCCATGGTTGATGAAATGGCATCCTTGCACAAAAATGAGGCATGGGATCTGGTGGAGTTGTCGGCTGGAAGGAAGCCCATCGGAAGCAAATGGGTCTTTAATAAGAATATGAATTTAGAAGGTAAGGTGGAGAAATACAAAGCTCAGTTGGTAGCAAAAGGATATTCCCAAGTGTCGAGAAATTATTTTGGTGATATTTTTTCTCCTATTGCCAAGGATACTTCTATTATATTACTTTTATCTGTTGCTAATGCATTTGATTTTGAGGTAGAACAGATTGAATTGAAGACAAAATTTCTTTGCGGGGATCTGGAAGAGGGGATCTACATGAAGCAACTTGAAGGCTTTGCGATGAAGTGTAAGAAAAGAGCGGTATGTAGGTTAAAAAAGTCTACGTATGAGTTAAAACAATCACCAAGGATGTGGTATCGTGAAATTTGATACCTATATCTAGGGACTTGGCTTCACCGAAGCAAAGAGGATCACTGTTGTGTGTATTTTAAATTAATTGGCGACCATGTTATTTATTTGGTCTTGTATGTGGATGATATGTTCTTGCGATTGGAAATGAGAAATAAATTATCCGGGATTTGAAGACCCAATTGTTCTCCAAATTTGACATGAAGGATCTTGGTGATGCAAAATATATTTTGGGCATGGAAATTAAGAGAGATCGGGAAAGAGGAAGCTCTGGTTAAACACAGGAGAGTATATTGAGACAATATAGCAGAGGTTCAATATGAAGGATAGTAAATCGGTGAAGGTTCCTATTCCTATAAGTGTAATTCTATCTGCTGAACAGTGTCCCAAGAAACAAGAAGAGGATGAGAATATGTCCCGTGTTCCATATGCAAGTGCAGTGGGTAGCCTGGTGTATGCAATGGTCTGTACCAGACCAGACATTGCACATGAAGTGGGAGTATTGAGTAGGTTTATGTCAAAACCCAGGGGAATGAGCATTGGACAAGAGTGAAGTGGGTTTTCAGATATTTGCATGGCACTAGTGATTATGGTTTGTGCTACCATGGAAGACCCCGAGTTGGATGGAGTTTTGGACATCCCGCATTTTATTGGTGTAGATTGAGATGAGATCCGGGACCGAAGAAGATCTACAAGTGGGTATGTGTTTAGCCTATTTGGAGGTGCACTCAGCTGGATGAGTAAAAGATAGTCATGTAGTAGCTCTTTCAAACACAAAGAGTAGAATACATGGCAGCCACTCATGCAAGCAAAGAAGGATTTCGGTTGCATAGATTGTGTTCAAGTATGGGGTTGGTGCAACGAGCTATAAGGATAGACTGTGATAGCCAAAGTGAAATTTTCTTGGCTAATAACGTTGCTTATCATTCAAAGAAAAATAACATTGATGTTCAATATCACTTTGTGAGAGATATGGTTGAGGATAAAATGGTGTTGCTGGTAAATGTGGACACTTTGAAGAATGTTGCAGATGCATTGACGAAGTATGTGAGCACTCATAATTTCTCTTTGTGTAGATAAATAATGGGTGTTGCATATATGGACTAATGACTAAGCTCTCTAATGGCCCCCTGCGGAAAAAAAACAACAAGTCAGAGAATGTTGGGTATGTGTTATATTCTTTCTATGATTAGTCGCATGCGTGTGGGGGTCACAGTGGTGGCGAGAGACCCCCCTGTACGTTGCATTGGGTGCAGCAGGGAGTCATAGGGGGCGACAACCCCCCCTATGTAGGGGTTCGAACAGGGCGGGTAGGCCCCCGTGCGGGTTCTAGGGTAGCACCTCGAGAAAAATGTTTTGGACCGTATTTTTTGGTGGGCGGACCCGCCCATGGTCTTGTGCATAGGTTTGCACATGGTTTTGGGACATGATGTTTTTCGGTCCCTAGTATTTTGTAGATCAGGTCAAGGGAACTAGGTCGGGCGGCTTTCATTGCCCTAGCCGCAGTTCTCTTCTGGAAACTCTCGCAAATCATGCTGGCCTTCTTTGCATGCGATTTTCAGTCCCCGCTGCTGCCTTTCTCCGAGATCTGGATAGACAAGGGGACGGCAGCGATGGACTAAACACAGTTGCTAGCCTCCACAACTTCGCCGCCGCACCCAAAGAGGAGCCGCTACCATGCCTTAGTCTCCACCTCTCGAAGAAGCAGGGTAATCTGGATAAGAGGTTGCTTGAGGAGGGTTTTGCTATTCAGCCGGATGTTCTCTTGGCCAAAAGTCCTCCAAATCCAGGATCACGATTCCAGATCCAGATCTCTCTTCCTTATGGTGGAACGAAGCTGTTATGGGTCCATGCCATGGATCTAGTGCAGAACCTTACACGAGAACTTGACCTCAGATTGGGGATCCCCTCAAGACTTCTGAGACTTCTCTACAAAGGTAAACAACTTGAAGACCATTTGCCCCTGTTTCACTACAATCTTGAGAAAGATGCTTTAGTTGTACTTTCCTTTCGCTTGAGAGGGGGAGCTTCTGGGCAAACCTCCTCAGCCCCTGCCTTCTCCTATAGGGATGCAGTTCATGCACACGCTACCAAGAAGGCAGCTCAACCACCCGAGGCTCCCAAGCCTTTTCTGGTGGATAAAATGGAGGAAATACCCTCCATCGAAATCTCCCATCCATCGTTGGATGACCAAACCCAGGCATTTGCAGAATCAGCCCTCATTTGCAGGTTTAATGGCCTATGGCCTCGAACAGCAGATCTATACCAGTGGCTCCATTCTAACTGGACTAACAACTGCAAAGTCTTCTTCTGCTCAAAAGGCTTTTTCATTGTGGTATTTGTATCCAACAAAGACTATCAGAAAGCCTTACAGGAAGGACCCTGGTTCTGGGGATCGGCGGGGCTCTTTCTCACGCCATGGTTTCCAGACTTTGACCCCTCTACGGCGGTTATTACCAAGCTCCCCATTTGGGTCAGATTACCAAATCTCCCGGCGCATCTCTGGCACTTCTCTGTTTTTCAAGGGATTGGGGATACCTTAGGCAGTTTTTTGGCAACGGATACCTCTCGGGGGGAGAAAGGGTTATACACTTATGGCAGAATATGTGCGGAAATCGACATCAGCAAAGGGCTTCCTGATCAGATAAATCTCAAAGTTGGGGACTTCTACTGGACCCAACCCCTGGACTACGAAAATACTACTTTTCGGTGCCGTCACTGCCATCAGACGGGGCACCTCCAGAACTCATGTGCTACGTTCCTTGGAAAAAAGAAGAACAACAAGAGTAAATCCAAATCGAAGAGCTGGAAGCCTTGTGATCGTCCCCCCTTGGATGACACTGACTCCTCCAGCTCGGATGAGGAGGAAATAGACGCAGAAGACGCAACCACAGAGAACGCGAAGGAATCCCCCATGGCCAGCCCTGCGGATCCTTCTGCTCCTCCGATCCCGCAGAAACGCTCGCATGAGACCTCTTCCTCAGATTCAGATAAGGAAACGCCTTCTTCAGCGCAGAACATTCTGCAACTGGTTCCTGTTCTTCCCAGTCATAATGACTGGATCAAAGTCAGTAAGAAGAAAGTGAAAAAATGTCGATTGGAAGTTTCTACCCACACTGGGTAGATCTCCTTGTATCTTGCTCTCTTTTATCTTCCTTGATCTCTTTTGCTTGATCCTAGTTTGCTGTTGGGACCGAGGTTGATACTTCATCATTTCCGGCCCCTTGCTTCCGTGCTTTGCTTTTGCAAAGCCTTGATTGTACCATATGTTTTTTACTTAATAGAACAGTCTGACTTAGAAAAAAAAACATACTTATAAATGAATAAAAGAATACAAGGATCAATCATACAACTAGCTAGCATGAACGTGAAAAAGTGTTGGATGATTATATATCAATTTATAAAATAATATATGATCACTGCTACACTACAATGTAGCTTAGCCATTAATGAATGGAGCTATTTAGCATAAAGTTACAAACATCAAACTCATAGTTTCACATACCCCTTGATGAAGATTACAACGTAGCTTAGCCATTAATGAATGGAGCTATTTAGCATAAAGTTACAAACATCAAACTCACAGTTTCACATTACCATTGAATACTTTCAGAAGCCAACATAATCCTCGATCAACATAGGAATGTGATAAATTTTTTAATGAATGTTACAATGCGACATCATGTTTAATTAATGTTAGAATTTGAAGAAACCTTAATGAAGGATGTATAATCCTAAAAAAGAAAGACTACCATTACACATACCCCTTGATGAAGATTACAACGTAGCTTAGCGTCACATTGAACACAGAATGGAGCCATTTAGCATAAAGTTACAAACATCAAACTCAAGGCTTTCAATATTACCATTCTAATTTTAAGCCAACATAACCTCGATCAACATAGGAATGTGGATAAATTTGAAACATGTCAAATTCATATTTATGTTTGTAAATAAATTCAATTCAATTTTATATTTATAATCAGTTGTATTTCATATCTTATATTTTTTTTACAATAAAAATTAGTTATTAATGAACGTAGCTATTTAAAATAGAGTTATTAAAGATGAATTCACAATTTGATGTAAAAATTAAAGAATTTCATAATTTAACATAGTCTTCATTGAACATTGGAAATGAATGTAGCTATTTAATATAAAGTTAACAAAAATAAATTCACAATTTGATATAACCATTGAAGAGTGTCATAAATTAGCATAATCTTCAATGAAAACTGGAATATGACAAAGTTGTTAATAAACATCACTTTGCTACCATGAATATGCAATTTGAAAAAATTTCCATGAATATACAATTTGAAAAAACTTTTAATAAATAATATAATGACAAATCAAATTTTGTGAACATTTAAACGCACACATACATTAATACAACAACATTGTTATAAAAACAATATAAAAATATATTATATAAGTTGTTGATAAACCTCATAATCTAACATCACATTGTCATAATCCAAAAACAACTCTTTCATGAGTCATGACAGCACACCAAAATGCTGTGTGTGACATCAGAACAAAATAAATTTTGAACCGTCATTGTGATGAGATATTTGATGAACCTACAATGCCACATAACCATCAATATTATGATATTAATCTCAAAATCTAAGATAACATTAACAACTGTTACAATCCAACAAAATACATGATGATTGTATAATAATTTCGAAAAGGATAGATGCTTTTGTTTTCAAATATAAATTTGTATTCTCCAACAATAATATTTTAATATAATATTATATTATATAATAATTATCTATTATATTTAGATAAATATGATATTATTATAATATATGACTATATTATATTAAATATTATTTTATATTTAAAAATATTAAAATTAATATTTTATTAAATTATATTTAGATAATTTAATAATTAATTTATATAAAGGGTGGAAAGAAAATCTTAATTCCAAACTTATCTCTCTAAATGTTCAATAAATCGCAATTTGAAATAAGCCTAAGCTGATACTAATATCATATCAACCAATAATAAAAATAAAGAAAACACATATCGACTGTTTTTAAATTTGAGGTACGGAAAGTGGGAAAGGTAATGAGAATCTTAATTAGTGAGAGTTGGTTCACGACACCTTAGGATAAGAATTAGTTTCTATTTCTTAGGGTATGGTTCTAAATTCCCTAGATCTATGTATGCTATATAACGCTTCAGTTGGATTGAGAATGTAGAGTGTTCTGCAGAGCTAGAATCTCCTGGTTCAGACTCTCTTTCGTAGAGTTGACCAATGAGTTATTTATTTATTAATTTAAAAATTTTTATCATGGTATCAGAGCTCTATGGTCGAATCATAGCCAGTGTGATATCCCCTACGTTCATCCAGTGAGACAGTCTTAGAGACCGAGTGAAATTTTTCTCTGCAATTGATCCGATCAACGCGTATTTTTGAGAAACAATCGCGTCGATCACGCAATTCTCGGTAGCAGAAATAATCGTGCCAATAGTGTATTTGAGCAAGAATAAAGGTGCCCATAAAGCAAAGTTCCACTGGCTTTATTTTCGACGCGATTGTCCTGGAAATTGGGTCAATTAGTATCGAGGAGATCTAAACAGTATCTCTTGCTAGTGTTTTGACCAACGTTGAAGGAAGAAATCCAATGAAAGTTCGCCAATGAAGGAAGAGAGTCCAAGAAGATCTTGGCTGCAGAGAGTCGTAGATCCCAGCACAGCGTGGCAAAGCAATCCCACTGGATTGACTACGATCATGATCAACGGGATATTGATTTCCCCTCATGATCTGGGGTAGATCCATCATTTTTTTTTTCTGTCAATTACTCAATTTTTTTTTTGAATCATCAAGATGAATAATCAAATAATCGAAGCATACTTGAACGAGAGCAACAAGCTTGATGGTTCCAATTACTCTAATTGGAATTTTAACATGCAGATGTTAGAAGAAAGTTCTCGGACGATTGGTAAATGGGGATGAGTCAAGCTAGCAAGAAGTATTTGCTCAAATTCCACAACAACTCAAGAATCGGGAGAAGAGAGAAGGCAAAGCAAAGACGTTGCTGAAGATGTAGTGAAAGACCATGAACACACCACACATCTAAATGCAAATCAGCAAGAAATGGACTTATTGAAGGATTTGTATGGACATCGTGAATACAAATCGTCCTTGTCTTTAAGAGAAAATATCATATCCATAAAGATGGAGGAGAATGAAACAATTGCTTCTTTCATATCATGGATCAAATATCTGAAGAACAAAAGTGCAGACATCGTGAAATATAGCCAGCACATATTTGGTTAAAATTACCATGAATGGCAGGACTATGATTACCAAATGTTCATCATCAGATAAGTGCAAGAGAGAAAAATCCTAAATTTTGGAAGAACCATGAATACTAATGCAAGAAGAAGAAAGAATATTGACTCTAAGACCCCAGAGTGCAGATCTTGCGTTAATGGAAAAGAAGAAATTCTTCAAAGCAAAAGGAAATCCATCACAACAAAATGGAGGAAATCCACAGAAAAGACCGAATTAAGCTCAAGGTATGTATCCGAATATAAATGACTCTGTAGTAAACAAATTTTATTGCGGAAAAATTGTTCATATGGCTAAGGAGTGCAGGAAAAAGAAATTTCATGACGAACAACAGAGGCATAAAATACATGCAGGTCATTTTGCAAATGATGACCATGTTCAGGACTTCAGCTTTTTCATGGCAGACTTTGATGAAAATGTCAAAGCAGACATATGGTATGTGGATTCAGTAGCATCCACACATATGACAGGAAACAAACAATGGTTCAGAGATTTTAAAGAAATCAACAATGAAGCACAAATCTACCTTGGCGATGATAGAGGTTATCAGATCAAAGGGTACGGGAACATTCCTGTTATTTTTTCTGATGGTAATATCAGACATATCCATAATGTAATGGATGTACCCGAAGTTACAAAGAATCTAATCTCTGTATCCATGATTACAGATTAGAATCTCAAGGTAGAATTCTTTAAATCTAATTGTTATATTAAATATTTGTTGGATGGTATGAAGAGTATTGCTTCAGGAATTCGAACAGGAGGTCTGTACAAATTGAATGTGAGGACAACACCATATCGAGCTTTGACAACATCAAGTTTGACTACAAATAGCTATGGCACCAGAGACTTGGTCACATCAACTTCAACGATTTGTTGTTACTTCATAAAAAAGAAATGGTAAGAGGTCTCCCTACATTAAAACAAGTGCATAATGATCACGATGCTTGTGTGTTAGGAAATATGCATAGAGAAGAATTCCCTGTTCGAGTAGAAAAGAAAAAGAGAGATATACTTGAATTAGTGCACACTAACTTATGTGGAACTATGCAAACAAAATCATTAGGAGGTGCACTGTATTTTCTATTGTTTTTTGATGGCTGCACAAAGTTTTCTTGGGTATATTTTATGAGTAATAAAAAATGCACATTTTAATACTTTAGCAGTTCAGATATACGATAGAAAATCAAACAAAGAAGCACATAAAAATTCTCTGCTTCAATCAAGGGGAAGAATACAGGAAGGATGAACTTACCAAGTATTGTAAAGACCATGGAATATTACAACAATTCACAGTACTCCATACTCCTAAGCATAATGGAGTAGCATAAAGAAAGAAAAGAACATTGGTGGAGTGTGCTAGGAGCATGTTGAAAGATAAGGATCTTTCGAATGGTTTTTGGGCTGAAGCATTGAATACTGCAGTTTATTTGAAAAACAGGAGTCCTATAAGAAGTCTCCATTTTAAAACTCCTTTTGAAGCATTATATGGATTCAAGCCTGTAGTAAAACATTTGAGATTATTTGGGTGTAAAGCATTTTCCCACATTCCAAAGGAAGACAGAAGAAAACTAGATTCAAAATCCATCAGATGTACCTTTTTAGGTTATTGTTCACAATTTAAAGCTTATAGATTGTTTAATCCTTCTACTCACAAGAATTTTGTTAGTAGATATGTCATGTAACATGAGCAGGTTTATGATGAATATTATAAAAGTAACGAGGAATGGGATATTCCATTTTTGGTGGAAGGAAGTGAAGAAACAGGTAACAACCATGAGAAGCAGAAAAATACAAAAGCAGAAAGTTTAGATACAGTAATTGAGTTGAGTCCTTAAAAGGAAATTCAAAATAGGTTGGAAGCCACACCAACGCTCAGAAGATTAGGTAGGAAGACTCAATTCCCTGCTAGATATAAGTAAAATGCCTTTATAACTAGTATGATGAATGTTGTTGAACCTTTTAGTTATAGAGAATCAAATCAATGTAGTGAATGGAAAGAATCTATGGAACGGGAATATGAATTTATTCTCAAAAACAACATTTGGGAGCTAGTTGAACTACCCAAAGGGGAACAACCACAGGTTGTAAATGGTTGTATAAACCCAAGATTAATGCGGACGGAAGCATAGATAAATTAAAAGCCAGATTGGTAGCAAAAGGGTATTCACAAAAATAAGGTATTGATTATGAGGAAACCTTCACCCCCGTAGCTAAACTAAATACTATCATAATGATGATTGCTTTAGCTAATAGAAAACACTGGATGATTCACCAACTAGATGTAAAGTTTGAATTTTTAAATGGGGAGTTGAAAGAGGAGGTTTACTTAGAGAAACCTGAGGGGTTTTTATAGAAAGGGAAAGAACATTTAGTCTACAAATTAGAGAAAAATTTATATGGATTGAAACAAGCACCCAAGTCATGGTATGAAAATATAGATTCATTTTTTATGCAACAGAGTTACAATAGAAGTAAAGACGACCCTAATATGTATACTGTGAAAGATTAAAATGGGCGTATAGCGTTGATTTCTTTGTATGTAGATGATCTAATTATTACAGGTGATGCAGTTGATCTAATCAAAGAAATCAAGCAGCAAATGTTACAAATGTTCGAAATGAAAGACCTTGGTGAACTAAGATACTGTTTGTTCCTTGTGATCTGGAGAGATTTAGGAAAAAAATTTCTATCCCAAGGTATAAGTATGTCAGAGGTCTATTGGAAAGATTTAGGATGGATCATGTAAGGCGGCAGTAGTGCCATTACAACAGAACATTAAAATTCGAAGTGAGGATGGTTCTAAAGAGGCAGATGCAACACTTTATTGACAGTTGGTTGGGATTCTAATCTACTTAACCACTACCAGACCAGATTTGGCTTATGTTGTTAGTGTTCTAAGTCAATTCATGTCCAAACCACTTGAGAGTCACTGGATTGCAGCAAAAGGCGTTCTAAGGTATCTACAAGGAACTGTAAATTATGGTATTATTTATACTAATTATTCTGATGTTAGATTGACAGGGTTTACACATTCCAACTGGGCTAGAAATGTAGACGAATGAAGATCCATAACAAGTTATGCATTCAACATTGGATCCGGGGTGATTGCATGGAGTAGTAAGAAACATAACACAGTTTCCTTGTCCTTAGTGGAAGCAGAGTATCAAGCCATGTCCGCAGCAACATGTGAGGCAATTTGGTTGCGAAGACTTCTCTAGGATGTTGGGGAAGAACAAAAAGATGCAACAATTATCAGATGTGACAACCAGAGCTCAATCACACTTGCTAATAATCTGGTGTTTCACAAGAACACTAAACACATCGATGCACAATTCCACTTTGTGAGGGAGAAAGTTCAATCTAAAGAAATCCATCTTGTATATTGTAAAACATGTGATAATGTTGCTCACATTTTCACTAAGCCACTTGGCAAAATTAAGTTTCAAATGTTCAGGGATATGTTAAGCATATTTGTGAACCCATTCTCCATTGAGGGGGAGTGTTTAAAGATAATGGAGCATCTTTAATTAGTAAGAGTTGGTCCATGACACCTTAGGATAGGAATTAGTTTCTATTTCTTAGGCTATGGTTCTAACTTCCCTACATCTGTGTATGCTATATAATGGTTGACTTGTATTGAGAATGTAGAGCGTTCTACAGAGCCAGAATCTCTTGGTTCAGAATCACTTTCATAAAGCTGACCAATGAATTTTTTATTTATTAATTCAAACATCATATTTGATCATTTTAGAAGTTTTTGATGATGTCGAATCTATTTCAACCATCAAAAACATGATTCAAACACTCTTACTATCATATTTTTTTTTTAGATATTAGATTCTAGTCTTTAAACGAAATTACTTTATTAATATCTCTAGACCAATTTACTCGGTTAGTAGACCATTTCAATGAACTAGAAGGAAAAATGTTAAACGCAATTTCTCACCTCCAAGTATCGTGTTTCTTATATGGTCCAATTTACTCGGTTAGTATACTATTTAAATGAACTAGAAGGAAAATTATTAAACGCAATTTCTCACCTCCAAGTATAGAGTTTCTTATATTTTTAATGCATACAATGAGAAATTATAAACCATCATAAATTATTTCACCCCTCAATGCATAGGGTGATCCGCTAATCTCCATGGGCATGCACATTGATCACTGAATCCTTGTGGGTGTACACATTTTTACATGTGTACTTAATATGTTCAATTTATATGAGTCTAGATCCATTTTAACTCTCGATCTATCAAGCACTAAGAGATCTATTTTAAGTAGTTAAGATTCATCTAGGCTAGTTTAATTATTATTATTATTATTATTTAGTTTAATTTTTATTTTTATATGCTTTCACTAAGTCAAAATGTTTTAATTAATAATTTTATTTTTATGTAATTTGACTAGATCAAAATGTTTAGATAACATAATATAACTGGACATTACAACAACTCTTCCATAGTGGGATGGCTCTTGGCCCAAAAATGTAATAAAATTAAATTAATTAATTATATATCTATATATATTATTTTGATTGTGAAATGAGAGATCGATTTTGGGCATGGGGTATTGATGAGCCATCGTATTGGCCCATGGTATGGTATGGTTAATAATATCCATGTTAAATCGGTGGTGAATATCCATAGTTGAAAAACTTGTTATATTGTAAGTATTAATATTTTTTGTGCTTATTAATAAAATTTAAATCTAATTACAAAATTATTATTTTAATTTATATGGTGAAATGGATCTTAGTTTTTAGCTACTATTTATATCTTATCTGCTTTCATGTGATAGAGGTGTAGATATATCTATAAAGTAATTATAATATTTTTTCCTTAAAATTTTATAAAAAGAATATTATAAAGTTAAATTGAAATAAAATATTTATAAAATATTTTGAGTGTGAAATGAGAGATGGTTTTTGGGCATGTTGTATTGATGAGCCATGATATTGGCTATTGTAACAAATCCTATTCACAAATTAATAATATCTATGGCAAAGTAGACATGAATATCTATGGTTAGACATATTTTTATATATTGTTAGTTTATGTGCCTATTAATTAAATTTAAATATGATTACATAATCATTATTCTATTTTATAAAATAAAATAGACATTAACTTATTGTTGCTACTTATATATTTTAAAGTAATATGTATATTATGGTTTTTTTAATCTAAAAAGTTATTCAAAATTTTATTGATAAAAACAAAATTACAATGTAACAAATTTGAAATTTTTATTATTTTTATTAATTTTAACTTTTTAAAGACATTAAAACATATTTTTACCTCTCATGTATAAACAAACTCTTAATTAAAATTAATAAGAGGATGAAATAAAATAATAAAATAATAATATAAAATAAAAATAAAAATAACACAGGAAATATAAAATAGTTAAAAAACACCAAACAAAATCAATTATTAACAAACACACAATCAAAATTAAAATTAAACTAACTTAGTTAAAATTAATAAAATGGTGGAATAAATTAATAATATAATAATGCTAAATATTATTAAAAAATTTAAAACAAAAATACCAAACAAAATATAAAATAGTTAAAAACATTAAAAAAATTCAATTATTCTTAAACACAATCAAAATTAAAATTGTGGATGCTTTCAACATTACCTCCATTGGGTGAAAATGGTATATACAGTATTAGCTTATTATTTCGACATTACCCCTCCATCACTTACTAAGAAATAGGTCAGCATAAAACTTCACACTATCCATGCCTCCAACATTACCTCCATTGATTGAAATAGACTACTCAAACAAGGATCGCAGGCAATGGTAGTTCTTGCGCTGCGATCTCTTCTCCAATCCAGAATGACTCCCAATGCTCTGCATCAGTGGCTAGAAGATATAAAATGTGTACTAGATGTATCATATTGAAGGGTACTTAATGTTTGTTGTCATAAACTGGGCAGGGATCCTGGATTCCATATGTACCAGGAGGACTGGAACACATTTGTTCACAACATACCAGTATGGCACACTTTGCTCCAACTATTAAAGCCTTATATCTGGAAGGCCATGGTCGAGGGAAGGAGAGAAATACTTAATGATAGGGAAGGACACAGATACTGGCCACAGTATCACGGGCTCAAAAAATATGCATCATAGTTGGCTCAATAACATCCGGTTGGGAAGATCTTCCTTATGCATAGCCCACCAGTGAGCAGGAGTACCCTTTAACACTACATCCATAGCTGGAACTCGTTGTTCTGATAGCAGTAGCACCTCTAAATTCACTGCTCGATTGAAGCAGTGGGGGAGAGCGTAGCGAAGCTGCATGACTACCAGCATCATCACCTGTATTGAGGTCTCGTACTTCTCATGATCAACGGATACGACGTCCGGAGAGGGTTTTAACATTTTGTTTAGTGGTTTGGCCCGAAAATGAAAAGCAAGGAACTATAGGAACCGGAGGGAAAGGATTGATAATTTTGCGCCTGTGACCAGCGTTGATGCATTGGCCAAATATCCTTTCTGCTGAGATCCAATCAATCAAAGGATTGATAAACGCTCTTATGGTTGGGGTAACGAATGGCACACTCTTATGAATGAGCCAAACTAGTTGCAGAGCAGGTAATGGCTTACTTTCCATCATCAATAGATCCCCATGATAATGGTAGGAACAAGAATAGATCCACGTTGAATTTCTGATAATTCTAGAACAGAACACAGAGAGAATGATACTTTCCTTCTTAACATAGAGAAATTAAACAATAATTTGCTTCACATGTAGACAGAGTTTCACACTTGAAAACTTCTATTCATTAACTTAAAGAAAAACTATTACAAAAGTCTTCCTCCTCAAAGGGATTACAAAATGTTGACTGCTGCAAACACAATGGATATAACAAACTGTCTATGTTACAAAATACACTCTATGTATCTCACATAGAAAATGCACACTCTCTGTCTGTCTTCAACACACTCTGTTCTTTCAAAATAATACACTGTTGTGTAAAAACAATACACACTGCTATGCAATTCAATACCTTAGCCTTTCGGGATTTTTAAATATATATATATGGCACAGCATATAAAATAACTATAATAATAATAAAAATAAAAACTAGACCTATTCTAAAACTCTTGGGCCCACAATTACAAATGCGCACAAGTATATATATTCTAAGGTTTAAATCCTTTGACCCACTATATTAAAGATATAACAAACCATAACAAAACTTAACGAACCCTTTTGCAACCTTTCGGATTTCAAAATGCTGAATAAACTGTAATGGAATGAAACTTTGCATTAAAAATCATGATGCTGATGTAAGGGCCTTTTGTGATCCGAAACGATTTATCAACCGGCGTCTAAAACCTTTTGGGTCTAGAATTGCCCCTTGGGTATGGGCCCAAAATGTGATCTGGAAACTTATCAACTCCGCCTCATAAAAACTTCGGGTCTGAAAATTTGTTATGCAAACCGGCTCAAATAAAAGTGCGAGCGAATGAGATCGCTCCATGTGCTCCTGCTGACTTGGCGTGGTTTGTGGGACCACCAAACTCCCACAGTCTGTTGTTTAAACAAAATTCCCGCGTATTAACATAACCCTGCTCTGTTTTCTGAAATGCAAAGAACTGTAAGGTTTTCACAGTCCGAACTTGACTGTTCAACAAATTTGGAGAGCAGCTCTATGCTAGAACCCTTCAAACAAATATAGCAAGCGGCTCTGAGTACACCACAGTTGAAATTAAAATTTAAACACTCCCCCTTAAGTTCAACTGCTAGGTTATCAGTCATACCCAAACATTTCCTTAAAAATTCAAAACTTTTCTGCCCCAAAGGTTTGGTCAGAATGTCTGCAAACTTCTCCTGAGTTCTGCAATGTTCTAAAACAATTTCACCATTGTTCACCAATTCCCTGACGTAGTGAAACTTGGTATCAATGTGTTTCGTTCTTTTATGAAACACATAATTCTTTGATAATGCAATAGCTGAGCTATTGTCACAATAAATCACTGTGCCTTTTGCTTGCTCTTGGCATAAACTTCTCAACATTCTCTTCATCCAAACTACTTGACACGCTGCTGTTGTAGCTGCCACATACTCTGCCTCTGCTGTAGATAAAGCTACAATAGGCTGCTTCTTAGAAGCCCATGAAATGGCTCCTAAACCCATGTGAAAAACATAACCAGAAGTACTTTTCCGGTCATCTACACTTCCAGCCCAATCACTGTCAGTGTATCCAATTAAATCAGAATTTTCTGAAGTAGTATACAAAATACCGAACCTTTTAGTTCCTTTAACATACCTCAGAATTCCTTTTGCTGCCTACCAGTGTGCTTCTTTTGGCCTCTCCATGAATCTGGAAATTAAACTAACAACATGCATAATATCTGGCCTAGTTGCAGTCAAATACATGAGGCTGCCAACTATGCTCTTGTACAAACTAGGATCAAAATCCTTACTGCTATCCTCTTTGCTGAGTTTTAATCCCATTACTGTGGGTGTTATTGCTACCTTGCAATCCTGCATGTTAAATCTCTCCAAAACCTCATTAACATACTTTTCTTGAGAAATAAAAATTTTATCTTCATTTTGCTTTACTTCTATTCCTAAGAAGTATTTCAGCAAACCCATATCAGTCATTTCAAATTCATCTTTCATGACTATTTTAAAATTTTCAACAAGCTAATCATCATTACCTGTAAAGATCATATCATCAACATATAACACAACAATCAGCATCTTACCATCTTTCCCTTTGATGTATAAGGTTGGTTCTCCCTCACATTTTTCAAAACCATTTTCCAGTAGATAGGAATCTATCCTACTGTACCATTCTCTTGGTGCTTGTTTCAGCCCATAAAGAGCTTTCTTCAATCTGCACACTTTGTGCTCTTGGCCTTTCTTCTCATAGCCTAGAGGTTGTTCAACATAAAACTCTTCCATTAACACTCCATTTAGGAATGCTGACTTCATATCCATTTGGTAAAATTTCCACTTGTTTTGTGTTGCTATGGACAACACTACTCCCACAGTTTCCATTCTTGCAACCAGTGCAAAAATTTCCTCATAATCTCTCCCATGCTGCTGCTTATACCCTTTGACAACAAGTCTGGCCTTGTGTCTTTCAATTTTTCCTTTAGCATTACTCTTGGTCTTGTAGACCCATTTCACTCCAATGACTTCTTTACCTTTTGGGAGTTCAACCAAATCCCATGTCTTGTTTCTTTCTATGGCATTAATTTCCTCATCCATAGCTTCTATCCATTTCCTCTCTTTAATAGCTTCTTAAAAATGAATAGGATCATCAACATGACAATATAAAGCTAACAAAGAGTTCATACCTTCATTTACTGCCTCTTGGTCATAAATTTCATTTAAATTTCTGAACTTTGTTCCTCTTTCATTTGCTGTACAAGTGCTTGAAGTAGCACTTGAATCTCCTCCTTGTGGTGTGCTTGGAGAAGCACTCTCATTTCTCCTCAAGGGTGTCCCTTGCTGTCCTTGTGTTAGTGCTACTATTGAGGGATGCATTTCAGCCATCTCTTCATCATCTTCATCATGAGACAAACAGTTTTTAACATTTACTGTTTTCTCTATGCTTCCATCCCAAGCTTCATCTTCAATAAACTGAACATCTCTGCTCACAATAAACTTCTTGGTGGATGGGTTATACAACCTGTAAGCCTTGGATTCCTCGCTATATCCAATAAAAATACATTTCTCCCCCTTGTTGTCCACCTTCTTCCTTAGCTGATCTGGAATGTGTGCATAAGACACACAACCAAAAACTTTCATGTGGGTGACTCCTTGTTTTATCCCACTCCATGCTTCTTCTGGAATTTTGTTCATGACTGCTTTTGTTGGGCATATATTTAAAATATACGCTGCACAATATACAACATCAGCCCAATAATCATTTGGCAAATTTTTTTCCTTTAGCATACTTCTTACCATATCCATGATTGTCCTATTTTTCCTTTCGGCAACTCCATTTTGCTACGGAGTGTACATTGCTGTAAATTGCTTATGAATCCCTTTTTCTCTGCAAAAACGCAAAAAATATTTAGAGATGTACTCACCTCCTCTATCAGTCCTAAGGACTTTGATATACTGCCCACTTTGGTTCTCCACAAGTGCTTTAAAATTGCAGAATTTTTCAAACACTTCACTTTTATTTTTCAAAAAGTAAACCCAAGTTTTTCTTTTATTTTTCTTGTAACATATAGTGGCTGCTTGCAAGTGATGGTGTTTGAATTGGTCCACATAAATCTGAGTGGACAATCTCTAAGGGTGTCTTTACCCTTATGCTTTTCCCGGATGGAAAACTTTCTCTGTGTTGTTTACCCAAGATACAACCTTCACAAAGGCTTTTTGGTTTCTCAATCAATGGAAAACCTCTTACCATTCCTTTTCTGTGCAACAAGTTAAGACCTCCAAAGTTGAGATGTCCAAATCTCAAGTGCCATAACCAATTCTCATCTTTTGTTTCTCTTTGGAAAGCCTCTTGTGTCACTGCTGCCATTTCTTCTCCATTCTTCAAATCTGCTCTCATGCTGAGAGGGAACATTTTGTTCCTTGTCATCTTCACTTTAGCAATACATTGCTTTCTTGGTGGTTTATCCATGATGGTTCATACATCATCTTCAAAGAAAACATTGTACCCCTTTTGAACAAGTTGTCCAATACTTAAGAGGTTACATTTCATTCCAGGTACATAATAAACAGCTGCTATGGATTTCTTTTCTCCTTTCCTTGTTAAGACACCTACATCTCCTTTTCCCATAACAGAAAATTTACTATCTGTCCCTAATGTGACTTGTGACTTCACATTCTCATTTAACATAGAAAGCAGGGCTATGTTTCCTGTCATATGGTTACTACAACCTAAGTCTAGAAACCATAAATCTTCACTCTTTTCCTCAGCCATATTACAAGCTAAAATTTTTTTATCTTACCTGATATTTTCTCTAGTGAAATTTGCACTGGGTCTATTACCCATATCATGCTGCTTCTTTCTACATTCATTTGCATAATACCCATATTTTTTACAATAATGACATTGGACATTGGATTTATCATACCTTTGTCCATGAGCATGTTGTTGTCCACCTTGCTGGCTGCTGCTTTGGCCTTGGTTCTGATTTTGATTACCGCCCATTCCTTGAGCATTTGCTGGGTTGTTCCTTCCTCCTCTGTTTTGGCTTCTACCTCTTCCTCTCTTATTTCCTCTGCCTTGACCTCTTCCTCTTCCAAAGGAAATTTGGGTCTTGAAGGCATGCTTTAAAGATGAGTTTTCATTTCTACCCAATCTCTGTTCATATGTCATCAATGATGCATGAAGCTCATCAACGGAAAAGTTTGTGAGATCCTTTGTCTCTTCTATGGTGGTGACTATAACATCAAACCTTGAGGGTAGGCTCCTCAATAGTTTCTCCACAATCCTTCTTTCTTCAAGTGTCTCTCCATGAGACCTTATCTGTGTGACCATTCCAATCACATGTGTGAAGAATGAGTCTATTTTATCTGACTCCTTCATGCAGAGAGTTTCAAAATCTCTCCTCAACCATTGTAGTTTTGTTGTCTTCACTTTCTCCATACCTTGATAGGCTATCTTGAGAGTTTCCCATGCTTCTTTGGATTTCTTAGCTGCTGCTATCCTTGGAAACACACTCTCATGCACTGCTTGATACAAATAGAATAGAGCTTTAGAGTCCTTCTTCTTATTTCTCTTCAACAAGTCCTTCTCTGCTTGTGTTAATCCATTAAACTCATTTTCATCTACTGGCTCTTCAAAACCATCCTCAAAAATTTCCCATAAGTCTTGAGAGGCAAACAGGGCTCTCATAGTTATTTCCCAATAATCATAGTTCTTCCCATTAAACTGTGGGAGCTGAGCATTAGCAATACTCATGCTAGTGCTGGCTCCTGCCATGCTTGCACTCTAAACTATGCTTTAAATCTTGACTGTGAATTTATAAAACAAACTGACTGTCTTCAAATAGTAACAAAAAAATCTGTATTGAGAATACCTTGGATTCTTTTTTATTGAGCCTTCACTCTACTGGAGAAGCTGCTGCAAAAAAAAATCCTTCCTTCAGCTTCTTTGACACCTTCAAAGAGCTTGGACTAGCTCTGATACCATGTTGGAAATTCTGATAATTCCAGAACAGAACACAGAGAGAATGATACTCTCCTTCTTAACACAGAGAAATCAAACAATAATTTGCTTCACAGGTGGACAGAGTTTCACACTTGAAAAACTCTATTCATTAACTTAAAAAAAAAATATTACAAAAGTCTTCCTCCTCAGAGGGATTACAAAATGTTGACTGCTGCAAATGCAGTGCATATAAAAAACTGTCTCTGTTACAAAATGCACTCTCTGTATCTCACACAGAAAATGCACACTCTCTCTCTGTATTCAACACACTCTATTCTTTCAAAATAATACACTGTTGTGTAAAAACAATACACACTGCTGTGCAATACAATACCTTAGCCTTTCAGGCTTTAAAAAAAAATATATATGGCGCAACATATAAAACAACTATAATAATAATAAAAATAAAAACTAAACCTATTCTAAAACTCTCGGGCCCACAATTACAAATGCGCACATGTATATATATTCCAAGGTTTAAAGCCTTTGACCCGCTATATTAAACATATAACAAACCATAACAAAACTTAACGAACCCTTTCGCAACCTTTCGGATTTCAAAATGTCGAATAAACCGTAATGCAATGAAACTTCACATTACAAATTCTGATGCTGACGTAAGGGCCTTTTGTGATCCGAAACCATTTATCAACCGACATCTAAAACCTTTCGGGTCCGGAATTTCCCCTTGGGTACGGGCCCAAAATGTGATCCGAAAACTTATCAACTCCACCTCATAAAAAATTAGGGTCCGAAAGTTTGTTATGCGAACCGGCTCAAACAAAAGTGCAAGCGAATGAGATCACTCCACGTGCTCTTGTTGACTTGGCGTGGTCTGTGGGACCACCAAACTCCCGCGGCCTGATGTTTAAACAAACTTCCTGCGTATTAATATAACCCTGCTCTGTTTTCTGAAATGCAAAGGACTGTAAGGTTTTCACAGTCCGAACTTGACTATTCAACAAATTTGGAAAGCGGCTCTGTGCCAGAACCCTTCAAACAAAGATAGCAAGCGGCTTTGAGTACACTGCAGTTGAACTTAACATTTCAACAATCCACATGATAATGGTATGAACAAGAATGAAATGGTACATACTAAACATGAAAAGGAATATGTTTATGGTACATAGTAAACATGAAGTCTGCAAGGACTAAACTGGTGAATACCACCATATCACAAAAACAGTACAGATATTCTCATGCATACCACTTTGAGTATGTTAAGGGTGTAAAAGCAAAGCTTAAGTAGGTTTCAAAATTTTATCTAGTGTTGGGATGAATTACAACATAGTTTGGGAAAAATAGGCATCTCATCTCCACCCAAAGGGACTCTACAGGAAATACTTAAAAATAAAAGATTGTTTTGGTCACTTTGTTCTACTTGTTCTGCCGTCTTCTCACTCTCAGGTGTCTCTCTTCTTCACATAGAGCTAGTTAGGTATTTCTTGATCTTAGACTTGTTTTAGTATTTAATTTACTAAAATTAATGAATCTTCATGTTTTTTCTCATAATATTAAATGTTGTTTGAACTGGTACACCAAACCACTCCAAGCTTTTGTCAATGCTGTAATCGATGGTTCTCTCTGGGCTCTGAAAAGAAAGTATTTACGTGGAGTCATTTTAGTAGGATTCACTAATCCTTCTATGTTAAATGTCATACGGTCTATAGATGTGCTTGCAAAGTTAATGCTTGAAAAGTTAATGCTCTTACAGATTAACCATTTAGCAGGTTTATTAGCACCCATTAGCAATGTAACCAATCCCATGGGTTTGATTCATCGGAAGAAGTAGAGGATGAAGCCTACCATCTGTTCTGTTTATAAAACACTAACAACCAATAAAAAAGGAAAAAAAAATTGGCTTCAAGTAATTTTGATGCAATTCTTGTGGTTTCAATTAATTGCCTTCTTCACAATTCATGTGGATTTGGTTTGAATTAATTGCCTTCCTCACAATTCTTGTGCATTGTTTACAAAGAACAATGCTAGCAGAGTTCTTTGTCGAACTCAAAGTCATCTGGTGCAGAGTTATGATTAATTTATTGTTTGGGACCATATGAGAGTAGGCTGACGAGGTGTCCACAAGATTTTAAACATTGCTATTCCAATTAAGGCATATCTTAATGGACATATTTGTTGGCACCCTAGAATCCATATTAATTTGGATGAGTATTTAGATTCTTTTTTGATGAGATGATTCATTATTTTGCGTTTCTATAGGATGTTTAAGTAAAACTGTGTCTAACTAAGTGAGTCTAATGATTAAGAGAGTTTTGTTTATAAAACGCTAACAGCCAATAAAAAAGGAAAAAAAATTGGCTAAGTAATTTTGATGGAATTATTTTGGTTTGAATTAATTGCCTTCTTCACAATTCCTCTGCATAATCACTCAGACCAAATAAACCAGAAACTCCAATGAAACACCATAAAAAGTACTAAGAACCGTGGGTTTGATTCATTGGAAGAAGTAGAGGATGAAGCCTTGGTTATCGCAGAAAAGGATCACATTCATCCAATTATTAAAGATATATGTTTCACATTGGTAGGAGACAAGAAGCATGTTCAATATAATTATATCAGGTACATGTTAAGTCTACAATTTTTAGAGTGGAAGAAAACAATTTATTAATATGACGCATAGCAACGAAATGAGGATGAGTTTGCGTGAAACAGAGTTGGATTATTTGACATTGTTCACCTATCAATAGAAAAGGAATCACACGACTCATTACGACTGCACAATAATCATAATCTAGATACTCGTGCATCACCTAAGAATAGCCATGCAAATAATGATTGAACCATGATGCTGCCCATTAGGTGTTCTAGCATTTATGATTTTGTTTGAACTTGAAATCATCCACTTTCAAATATCAACTCTAGAAGAGTTAACACTTGAAATTACAACAATTAAAAGGTAACTGGAGAAATGGAATTGTGAAGAGAAAAATATCTGAGAATACTTACAGACCAAACCGGAAAAATATGTTAATGAAATCTAAACCGAAAAGCTTATCTCAGGGTAAGGGAGAGGACGTAGTAAACCTTAGATCTGATATTGAGAATGCAGAAAGTGAAATGAATTGGAAATGTAAAATTAGATTATGAAAACCTCATAGCTAAAACGAACGCCAAAGGATTTAGAAAGCCAACTTGATTCCAACCAGAACCAATCAACCTGGGAAATCTTGCTGCCTCTACACAAAGCAGTCAGTATTTCTCTCATTATTTTATATATTGAGGCTTTGCTGAAAATTTCCTACAAATTATGGCCTATCTTGCAATATTTTCTTTCTTTTTCAGCTAACATGAAGAATACTATGTTAACAAAGTGGTCATTATTAAGTTATTAACAAGTTTCTGTCCATTCAAAAAATTCCATTAACTCTCTCTTTTGTGACCTTTCTGGCAATGAGATAGCTCAAGGTGACTGTTGAGAGAACACAAAATGTTGGGGCTAATGAATAGCCTTGATGGATTTATCTAAAAAGACAGAAGCTTGATGATTGAAAAATATTGATGGAGATACTAGCTGGAGCATTTGTAGACAGAGATTTGACTGCATGAATTAAGGGCCAAAGAAAAGAGATGATAAAACATCTGATGAAAAAGGCCATTCAACCATGTTGCAGGCCTTTCCCAATCAAATATAACTATTTTGATTGGTGGCCTTCACCCATTCTATTCCTTCCTAAAGAGTGATTGCATTATAAAGGATATATCTTCTCATAACAAATCTTGTATTCTCTGGTCTTCCATTCTATATAGTAATAGGTTTCCCACTGGAGCTAGATTTTGGAACACCTGCCTTTGAAATGTTTCTGATATTTCCTTGGTTGATGCAATTCTGTATTCAGAATTACCTCAGTGCTTCTTGATAAACTCCTAAAAGGTTTAGGCCAATAAAGTCCTGAGTTGCTTTATAGAACTTGCATGAAAAATCCTCTGACCTCAAATTTCAATGAAATATCATCTGTGGTAACTTTAGTCTTTGAGAGCTTCTGTTAGCTTTTCCAAAGTAATATTAATAGGGGATTAATAAAGCAATGCTTGATCACTAGGAAATTTGGTTGGAACTACATCTTGACACATTTACATGCCCTTTTTTGTCTTTACTCTTATTTGTCATTTTGTGAGTTTGAAAAGCCATCCTACAGTGCTAGACAAAGACATAAATATCCTACTAGGTAAATACCTTGAGAGGAATTTGCACGAAAGGACAATAAACATCGTAGATTTCCTACTAATTAGATACCTTAAGAAGATTTGGACAAAAGGATGACAAATGAGAAACAACAAAAAACGGCATATACATAAATTATAATCTGATGTAGGGGAATGGAATAGATCAATAGCCGCATGCTATTGTCCTCTTAATTGGAAATGAGAGTTCAGAGACAGCCAGGTTAACACCAAATGTGCCGAAGCCTTAGTGGGGTCTGATAACAAGGTCATATTCATGGTATTTGGGATATTTATTGTATTCAACAGAAGAAGACGTTGAGTGCAACTAATTTCTCTAGAAATCCAAATTGATTACTGTGTTGTTCTACTATTTTGTGCACCTCCACTTCAATTTGACCCCCAGTTGTCCAACATGAACCTCCTCTCTTCATAATCTAGAGAATTCAGCCATCCACAGTCAAGAGTGTTGACATGTTTAGAGTTGAAGCAATCCAACATACTGGCTCTGATAAGGATGATAATGTCATTAGTAAGAAATCAAGTTTCCATTCTTGCTAGCTGGCTTTGAAGGGGCAGGGCCTCTTCCTAAAGCTTCAGCCAGTTCCATTTCACATCAATTATTAGGAATATAGCCTCTAAATGAAAAATATAGATTGAAACTTCAAAATATCTCCAAGACCTGAGAATTTATAGCCAACTACTCAGCCTGTAAGCTTAATGCATTTATTCCAATGAGTTTATCTTTCTGGGGCCACCAATATGTTTGAATCATTATAAAGATGAGCTAAATTATGCACTTATTTAGTGGCTAATCAAATTAACCACACATTTGCAAATTATGAGGCTATTTGGAGGAACTTGAAATCAGTGGGAAAAAACAATAGCCATTGGAGGAAACGTTCTCTGAGCAGGAAGTTGAGACTGAACAACCAAACCAAGTTTCAATTAATCTTGAACCATCCAAAAGCTCCAGAAACTGACGTCTCCTTTAAAACAGGAAAAAATAAACGTCAACTCTGAGATTGGATCCTTGCCGAATCAGATTCAAGGTCTACTATTGCTGGCAATGCACTCAAGGATTTAAAAAAAAAATATCAGAAGCTCTAATAATCGATCAAGAGCATGTACAACAAATGGAAATCACGGTGCAGGAAGTTACATAACTAAATAAGAACTTGATGCTTGATAGAACAAAACTAGAAGCAAAGTATCAAGAAATATGTCAATAGCTTGAAGCCTGTCATATGCTGAAAAGGCTACAGAAAGAGAACTCTGAGATGATAGATCAGATAAACAACCTTGTTTCAGAACTTGTAAGTAAAAGAGCATGCATTTCTAATCTTGAAGAGCTTTTACATTTTAAACAATAAATTTCAGGCAAAGGTTGGCAGGTTTGATGATGATGTCCAAAATCAGCACTTAGTAGCTTGAAAACAGAAAATATGAGGTCCAAGGCATAATACAAAAATTTGGTCAAAGAATATTGTTCTATGCAAAACATCTACAAATTTAAATTTGTATATGTTCCTGCATATGGTTGTACTTCCAAAGCATCTAACCAACGTTGAATAATAATGAATTGAAGTTCACATGACGTCGGTCTCTGTATAAAATTAAGATGATGCATAGCAACGAAATGAGGATGAGTTTGCGTGAAACAGAGATATTTTGCAGATTTTTTTTTGTGTTATTTTCATGGTCTCTATTTCCATAAAATTTTATCATTCTTGGTTATGTTTACAGATAAGATTTTGGTGCTAAAATTTCTTCGGCATATTATGGCTGATTTCAGAAGCTGAATTATGACCAATGTCTTATTCTAAGCCTTCATCTAAGATCTACTTATCACTTCTATACTAAGGTCATAAATCATGTCTACCGTACATTTTTGAAGACTATTACAGACATCTTGCAGAATTTATTTGAGGTTTGATTACTATAGTGTATGGGAGTTTTTTAACACACAAATCTGAGCTCCTCTTAGGTATATTATAAGCTGTTTTGATAAGACTTTGTTGACCTGGACTGGTGTAAGGGTATACATCCCTATGTTGTTTTCAACATTCTGAGAATCTTAAGAGGAGAAGGCATTGAAGAAATTTCCTCAGGGGCATCTCAGTACTGACATGTGCATCAATTGTTTCTGAAATTTTTACACAGCCAAAATTTTGATACTAAAGAACAAATTTAAGGACATTGTCAATAGTACTTTAAAAAATCCCAAGCAGCTAGAAATTCTGAGGTCATCTACAGGTACATCAATAGCATAACATATAAGGTACATGAATGGTTATTATATAAATTAGAAGCCCTTCAGGTTGAAGCTTCGAAACACTTTAGGCTGGCAAGGTCACCCTAAATTTACACCCTTATTCAATATGTTGGTTCACACCCTCATTGAAATTTGTTGCAAATTCGCCAATATTTTTGGCCTCATCGGTCGAGCCAAAAATCCTGCCATTTTTTCTAGTGGAAAGATAAGACGAACAAGGGAGTGTGCTGACTTGGATATGGAAACATCACAATCCATGCGAGATTCCTAGAGATGGATAACCTAGCTAGTGCTAGTGGTTTCCCTCTTCGTCATCCTTCCTAGCAAAGAGAATTGGGGCACAATGTTCTTCCTTCTCTTATATCATCCTTCTTACTAGGGCCTATACCCCTATTATTTTAGCTCTAGATATTTGCGACAGATTAGAGCTCATCGAGCCATGACAAAGTTGCAACGAGGAAAGTACAGAACCAAGAATGCGTCAAGGTGTGAAGCTAGAGGAAGAAGCTAAAGAGGCACAAATTTTCCTGTACATGTCAAAATGGCATCTACAATGAGCTACCAATCATGTTCTATGTCTCTCAAGCTACCTCTCATCCAATTATACTCACACAACATCCACAGTTACATGTCACCAGAAACCGTAAACTGCTTTTTATCCAACTTCAACTTGATTTTCATGGTATCTTCCACATCTTAATTTTTATCTAGCTTCAATGCCACTCTTCATACCTATGCTTTTCATCTAGGTCTGCATATTTTCATCACCTATCTACATATTACAGTTCACTTGTGAACACCCAAACCATACAAATCCATTTCAAAAATCAACAACAATGACAAAGATCTATTTAAACAATTATTTCAAAGATCGACAACATTGACAAAAAAATTGTTTCAACATCAACAAATGACTCTGACAAGTAAGTTTTGTAAATACTGGAATTACCGCATATAGAATCTACGGTTATATAGGAATTACTACATATGGAATATACACTCATTGATGTTCTCCGGACTTCAGGGATGGCGTGGAAGTCACAGTTAGGATAGAAAGGAATCAATGGTCTCGTTTCAAGGACTTTATGCAACTTTCACATCTGTTTTTGAGATTTATGTAGCTTTCACATCCTTGAAAATTGTTTCTTAATCATAGCATAGGGCGCATCCATGGATTGTCAGGAAAATTGCTTCTTAAGGTTTCTATGTGAAAGGGTTGGGATTGGATTTTGATCTAAACCTAGCACTATGGCGGACTGTGAGTTGGATTGGCTGGTAGATGCCAACTAAACTAAGAAAATGAGAAACTTGTAAGGTTAGATAATAGATTGGGGGAAATCCGGTCGTTGCTAATGAAGCAGTTGATGCAGCATAAGTGGACCCTTGTTGTTTCTGTTGATTCAACCGCCTATGTTTATGTTGATGCATAGTAACGGTCGCCGTAAGGCATAGGCAGTCAGCCCAGAAAGGCACCCCGCCCTAGAAGTCTAGGATACTACTTCTACTACATATCACATAGAGCACTTCTACTGCATAAATCACTTATATTGCATATCACATAGAGTACATATACTACATACCACATAGAGCACCTCACATATCAGATTCACATAAAAAAACTCACACAATAATATAAGCACTTGACATATGTAGCCAATCAGAAAAATAAGGGCATTTCCAATATTCGGTTGTCTTAGCCATAGCTTATGTTGATGCTTACCTATTTTCAGAGAGATTTCAAGCACGTCTTGCTATAGCACTGCCTCATATCCAGTGGTAAGACACACAGATGAAACTCAACTCCATCCTGCTCATGCTTAAATCCTTACATCTGAAAAATTTATTGTTATATGCGAAGGCAGAACACGCTTGTCTTTCTATTTCGGATGTCTTTTTTTTCACCAGACCCAAGGGCCTCCTGCACTTGAACACAAATTTCACGTCAAATTGGGCACCCAAAAGTGCCTTATACTCCACTATTTATTTCACGGTAGTGAGCCATCTTCAAGCCCTATATAGTGGAAAGGAGTACACAAGTAGCTAACAGTGCCGCACATTTCGACCTAGCCTTATTGATTGAGCAATTTTCTCCCTCCCTTCGAAAGCCCGTCCGAAAGTCGTCCCTTTCTTTGCATATCTCTTTCTTTTCCTTTTCAGTTAATTGGCTAATTAAATAGTAAATTATAACAGGCTAATTCCGCCATCCGCCAATTCTGTCATCGTCATTAGCTAAAGCAAAAGAGGATCGAAGAGTTATTTTTCCCAATGACCCCTGATCCCCAAATAGTTTACATCTAGTAAAAAATATCAAGAAGCACCCATTTATGACACCCCTAATACAAATGAAGAAGGTAGAATCGCCTCCCTTCTTAGGCCGAGTCCTTGGTCTCGCCTCCGCCTAGATGGATGGAAGGCGGGAAGGTTTGATTATTTAGCCTGCAAGCTTGAGAGAGGGTTGTAACACTCGTTTCCTTTTGTAATCGCTTGAACCATTGGTTGCTTTCATTGCTTATAGTTGCGTCTTAGGGAAACATTGAAGCATCACTAGAGGAGTGGGCACGTCTGGGAAGGAAGACATTCCTTATTGGGTTGCCAAGCCAAAGTTATTGTGGAGAATAACGGGGATACATGTTGGCAATAACCACAGTGAGGTAAAGCACTGGAAAGCACTTGAACCCCAATGACAAGCTTGGTTGGGGTTATTCTAAAGTCATAAAGAAAGACCCATTCTGTTAGGGTGAAAGAGTGAGGTTATCACGTATCAGAAAGATTATTACAATATTTTCATAAGATCAGATAGTTCTACCTATAAGATTAACGGGCCTTCCCATGCATGCCTTATGTACGTGTAAAGGTCTTGCCATCTCAAAACGTGGCTGGCGTAACGTTCCCCAGCCAGGCAGCTATCTGAAAGTTCTAGATGTTGAGGTTGTGTAGAAAAGTTCTCAGGGAAGGCTACACTCCTTGAAGACTCGTGTAACAAAGTTATGGGTGGTGTGAAAATTCTAGATGTTGAGGTCGTGTAGAAAAGTGCTGCACTAAGAGGCAACATTCCTGGAAGACGTGTGTAACAAAGTTCCTAGTGGGTGTGTAAGAAGTTAATGGTTTAAGAGAACTTTGGCTAAAAATCTTTGCCATCTTTCAAAGAAAACCTTAATCCTTCTATCTGTAAAGTTTGGCTTAAAAAACCTTTGCCATCTCTCAAACTTTAGCTATCACTAAAATTTTTAAAATAGCAGGTTTAAAATGAATCCTCTCAATAAGAGGTCGAATGCCAAACTTTGTTTAAAATTTAAGTGCACATAGTTTGGGAATTCAAACTTTGTTTAAAAACTAAAAACTTATGAAAATTATGAAGTTAAACCATGACTATGAAGTCAAACCATGACTAATAGTAGGTCAACGATCAATCGATCACTAGAGTTCTGCTAGGCAGGAACTAATAAGCATTGGTCATTGAACTTAAATGGTATATACGATGTTACCCTATTATTTCGGTATTACCCTTCTCTCATGACACTAACAAATATGTCAACATAAAACTTATATATCTTTCCAATTTTATTGTCGGTCCTCCAAAAGACTAAACCACCATATTGAAAGTTAGTATGGGTTTAGACTCTAGTTGGGATTTGAATTTACGTAGATGCATTAGTATTATTAGTTCTAATATTTGATATTGTTGATATTGTTAATTCCATTGGGATGTTAAATCACCATAGGGTTTTAAATATAGTTAGTATTTGAATTTAGGTGGCTATTAATAGTTAGGATTTGAATTTAGGTGGTTCATTAATAGGGTTAGTTTAAAATAAAAAGAACTAATCATCAAACGACTCAATTGGGCTTGGATCTTTTGCAATGGAATGGATCCTTGTTGGGTTGATAGGGGAATACATTGGAATCTCATGATGGTTTGTCTTGATCAAGGAATATCTATATATATATATATATATTATTAATTATATATATTTATTTTTTATAAATTTATTAATTCTATGTACTGTCTGGGTAGTTTAATTGACAATGGTCATGAAAATGAATTCCCACCTAATAGAAAGTCTTGGATTCAAATCTTGTTCAATCGCCTAGAAGACAACATAGACGTACTAGGAATTGAATACATCTTAAGCACGAAAAATTTACTAATAATTACATACTACGCTAGTTGCTAAGACAGATAATTATTATAAATATTATTATTTAAATGTGTTTCAAAGTGATATATATTATCAATTTAAAAAATATATATGTTATACAATTTTATTAATAAAAATATAATTATAACTCATAAATTAAATAGAGATTTATTATTTTTATCAATTTTTAATTATATATATATATGTTGTGAAAGAGTCTATACCCAAAATTAAAAGTAGAAACTTCTTCCCCATCACAACTACCACCACCGATTTTAGCGTACCAAAGCAATTAACAACGTTCCAAAGAGGACATAGAAAATAATAACAAAAATAGAAACTGCCATCTTACCAAAGAGGACAAGCCATCTTGGTAAAAATGTGAATGGTAGGAAATATTGTCGTTTTCCAGTCAAATCCGTTGTGGTGGCACGTAACTGTCACGTAAACACAAATCGATGACTAAACGCTCAAGCCGTTGTCTACAGTTCGAATTTCGTTATAAAGGAACGTTCTGTAAAAGAAGGCAAAGACTCCACCAAGTCTTGGGGCGAGAATTGTATGGAAGGTACTGATCTGATCGAAAGGGTCAGTGTTATTAATACTTTTATGTGTGGTATGAATATTAGTCTGGTCAGAGATTCGCATGGTTTCTGGTGAAAGTGGTCTGGTCAAAGACGGCAGGGTTCTGACGAGTCACCATTCTCACTGCTAGACTTAGATGTCTGAATTATATGATGAATTTTATGGTCAAGGAGGGCAGGATTACCGAGTCACTGACACTATATTCACCCAAGACTCAGCCAAATTGGTCATGATGTTCTTCAAGCTTCTTGAACGAAACAACAGAGCATGGAAGACAAGAATGAAAGGATATAATCCTCAGTGCCTAATAGTGTTCAATGTTCTATGCTCATGTCCACTATTTTGGTGTTAAACTCTCCGTCGAAGGATGGAATCGCGCTTTTAGAAATAGGCAATATCGCTGCCTTGAGAAGGTCAACCTTTCCGAATAGCCAGCTTCACATAGCTTCGAGAACTCAATCTCGCAGACAATTTTTTCACGGGCCCGTAAAGTCCAGCCTACATGTTTGAATATCAGTACCAACAATATGTCAAACGTTATACAGGGTGGTTCCTGGTCATATAGCCAGTTTCACATAGCTTCGAGAACTCAATATCGCAGACAATATTTTCACGGGCCCCTAAAGTCCAGCCTACATGTTTAAATATCAGTACCAACAATATGTCAAACGTTATCCATGGTGGTTCCTGGTCATATAGCCAGCTTCACATAGCTTCGAGAACTCAATCTCGCAGACAATTTTTTCACGGGCCGGTAAAGTCCACCCTACATGTTTGAATATCAGTACCAACAATATGTCAAGTATTATTGGTTACAAATAATTGTTATGAATTTTACAATGGATATATAGCTTAACAAGTAGGCCCTCCACCTTTCCGGAATTTCAGCATAAATTTTTGCTATGTTTGGCTTACTGGGAGTCAAGCTAGTTCGATATACTTTTTGGTGTTATAATGGTAGTTGGTAGGTTTAATTTTCAGTCTGGGCCAAATTACTCCAATGGCCCAAATTACTCTAATCACGATGGTAACTTGATCTTGGACTTGACCCAAATTATTCCAACTAGTTATGTATTTAATCCAATTTCTATGATAATTTGATCTTAAGCCTAGCCTAAACTAATTTGATCTTGGCCCTACCTATATTACTCAAACAAATTATGGGTTTTGCTTTTATTTTTTTAGAAAAAACATATTTTTCATAGCAGATCAAAAAGTAGTACATTCCATAGCAACACATTTGGCCACTTGAATAACGGGGTCTTTGATCTTGGGCCTCACCCAAATTACTCAAACAAATTATGAATTTTTATTTTTATTTTATAGAAAACACATATTTTCCATAGGAGATGAAAAAGTACATTCCATAGCAACTCATTTGGTAACTTGAATAACTAGGTTGAGAATAAAATCTGAGATATATCTTAGACCTTTAACATATATTGGAACTTAACTAAATCATATTTGAATAGGATCAAACAAATTAAAAGACAAAACATACGCACCATTAGACAAAAAAAGAAAAGAAACGAAATATCCCTAAAAATCTCATCTGAGCACCAAATTAATGCATACTGAAGGATAGACAAAAAAAACCATGAAATAAACCAGGGCATTATCCTTCTTTTAGATTATCTTTCTCGAGAAAAAAACCATCAGTGTGCATGAACTAATTGGACAAAACACTGGAATTTATAGTCCCTCCCTTATAGTTGAGCACTATTTGAACATTAACAACAAATGCCTCAAATATAATTATGAAGACTAAGAGTAGTTATATTATTCAACATCAAAATATATATATTTCTCATATGAAATATAAATATATATATATATCATAAGAAAAAGAACTCTTAGTGATTCTTAAAATGCCAACTATAAAAGCTAGGTGTTATTTTCATAAAAATCTTTAGGACCATGAGGATTCTATCTAGTTTCTAGAATATTCTCGTAATTTTTCATGAAGAAAAAATTATCTTACAAAAATTTGAGTGAATATTCATTTTGAATTGGAAAATTGTTTCTGGGAAAAAATAGAAAAACTACCCTACTGGTGAACTCTAGCCCCTAAATTTTTCCCTTGAAATATACCATTTTTATTTTGCAAAGTATGTTCTTGCAACAACACAAAGAATGACAATATGCCAAAACTGTGGTACAATAAACCTCTTGTTTTCTACCGTCTTTCAAGTAATATTTGTATGTCTTTCATAGATTCTCCATTGAGCTTCAAAGATGGGACGTTATGGAAGTAATTTAGAATCATATGAGTTTTTTTATCATTCACACATATTATCTCTATAGAAGGTTGTATAATATATATTACTACATGAACAATATTGACTAGTCTCAGATATTGTTGTCGTAGTGTGTTTGATTGTGTCAATCCATTGCTTTGTTGCTCATAATGGAACCTGTACCTCAGATCCTTTGCAGAGTTGGATCTTTTACTGTATCACATTGCTTATTTCAAAGATTTCTTGCAAATAAGAAAAAATAAATGCATGTCACACTTGAGTGCACACATCACTAGTAGAAAATGATAAATCAATGACTAGGTGACTAAAAAAGTTAGTCGCCGCAATTATTTCAACTGAATTACCACTAAATTTGAGCAATTTTATGTGAACGAACTAAAAATAACTAACATAAACGACTAATTTAGTCTAGGGATAAAATATACGACTAGATAATAAGTGACTAAACTAAAAATGACTATCTTAAATGACTAATTTAGTCTAGGATTAAAATATATGACTAGGTAATAACTGACAAAATTAATAATGATTAACGTAAGTGACTATAACAGTCCAAGAATAAAAATATGACCAAATAACAAGTACAACAAGCATATGAATTAGTCATTTATGTTAATAATTTTTAATTGTGTCACTCCCGAAATGGAAATTTGCAATTTTGATACCGAAGTGTTACATTTCACTATAGGGGTCTCTGAATCCATTTACAATGTTAAAATTTAGATACAAAGGGGTCTTTGAATCGATCTATAGTGTTAAGATTCTGAATACCCTTTTGTCTCTAATGTTTAACACTACATATGGATTCAAAGACCCCCTTCTTTGAATCCATATGCAATGTTAAATTTAGATACTAAGGGATCTTTGAGTCCATCTATAGTGTTAAAATTTAGAGAGCCTCATTTGCAATGTTAAAATTTAGGTAGATGAATTCAATGACCCCCTTAAAGGGGTGCATGAATCCACCTATAATGCTGAAATTATAACACTTTTATACAATCACTATTAAAACAACATAGAAGTTGCTATTAAAATGATTAACCACAACACATATTAACATAGCTAGTATCCTTGTCATAAATAGAAAAAATAATATATATATATATATATGGTTCTTCTCAATGAATATCATGACCACCACATTTTCACTCTAATTTATTTTTTAAGAATTCAATATATAAATGTACATAGAATGAGAAAATGTGTGTATAAATGTGGAATCAACACTTGGACATAGGAAATTGGTCTTTTTTTACTATTAACATATGGTATTGGTGGAACTCTAACAAAGCCCTATTTATTTCCTTCCCTCCATATTTTTTAGTCATCGCAAGTTTGTTTTATTTTTCATTTTAAATATCCCTCTAAACATTTACATTTATTTTTCATTTAAAACTTCCCTCAACACATATACATTTTTTTTCATTTAAAATTTCCCTATAGACACATAATTACTAATTTTATGGGAGCTTCAACATCCCAAAATTTTAATGTATGCTTCAACTACCGCTTTCAATGTATCTTTTGATTTTCGTTGTTGCATTTGAGAACAAGTGGCCATCCAGACTCTATCTTACCCGACCCTAAGGTAAAGCTCATCCCAAATTTTGAATTCATTTATTACATTTCAATTCTAATGTCATTATTTTGAATGTATTGGAAATCTTCATTTAGGGCCACTTCATGTTGTTCTGATAAATTCTGCATGAGGTTATCCAAGGATTTTATGTAACGTTGAGGTTAATTTAAAATATTTTTGGAATGAAATTGTCCATATGTTTAAATACCCAACTATTATTATATCAAGGATTGGCTTTCAGCTGCATAGAATAACTTAAGCGGTATGATGAATTCAATCGGTGGTTGGTAATGGATTTCAACGGGGTTACAATAGGTGTTGGTGGTTTCATTGGAATTTGTGTAATGATGAAACTAGATATATTGGGTCTTTTTACAAGGTTGTTGTAGAAGGAAGAAGATTAACCTAATCACTCATTAAGCCACTAACTCATTCTTCATGTTGATGCAACAGCTCATTCCCTCTTGGCTTCAGCAACAGGGAGGTGTGTGACCTTATTACACGATTGGAGGAGCGAAAACCAACCTGGACTGTGCAATAATAACATAGATAAAGAACACAACAATTTTTTATTTTTTTTCATGAGGTATAACCTTAAGGGATAGAGGCTTCCTTAGAAAATCAATCCTATTAGTAGCAAATCGATCTCCTCGCTACCGCTTCAACAACCCAACATGGAGTAATTATTTTTATGTTTTATGTTATTTGGGAACTTGGTTCAAAACATCTTGGAGGGGCTCTTTCATGTGACCTAACTGGAGGATTGTGAAGGATTACATTCTTCATTTTACTTTAACAAAGCACAAAAAAGTCTTACTCTGGAAGACTATAAGTACCAAAGGTAATGTCACTCACTAAATTGAGTTCTTATTCCCCTATACCAATCTTTCCTTCCCTTCGCCATAGCAGAGATTATATGATTAGATTTCTAAAATAAGTTTCTAACCATGGGAATGTTTTTTCATTTTGGCATAACAGGTTTGTGAAGTGTAGCTGTATGGAAAACTGGAAGCATTGAAGACAAGAATGGGTCCATTTATGGCATGCACATAACCTAAAGTCACTTAATATCCTCAGTCTCTTCAAATTGTAAATGTTGTAAGGGAATAAGGGGATGTTGTTGACAACAATAAGTAATCGAAGAGGCCATTACCTTAGAATGCCAATGGAGCAGTGGGTCATCGTTCCATGGACCATCATTTAATGAGAAATAAATATAGCAATAGACCTACTTTTACTTTTTCTCCTCTTCATGCCTCCTCCCCTTCACGATCCTCATTTCTTACAAGGTTTCAAGGGAAGGATGTGTTCTTGTATGCCAAATACTGCAATCGAGGAATGCATTGTTAGTGGGGAAACCATAATCTAGGAATGGAACTAAAACGTCGTGTACTTATTCCTTTTATTTTTATTGCAGTCTTCCTCAGAGTCCTGGAAGATTTGATGTATTCTAATTTTGGTTAAATTTGGAGTCTAGACATTAGTCTAACTTTTTTCATCATTTTATAAATATTTTCCCAGGAAATGTAAAGCTTTTTGTTCAAAATGGTTTTGTAGCAGTCCTCGCAAGTGGAATGACAAGGAAAATTCATGCTTGTGTGTTGAATTTTTTGGATTCGAATAATAGCGTATGGATTTACGTAAGATGGAAAAGAAGCCAAAGTCGCTGGTGGAGGACCAGTCTTAGGTGATTGGGGGGAGGTGATTTTTAGCATTGTTTATCTTTAAATATCATAGAAATTTTAGCTTTATGGTTTACTCGAATTCACAAAATAAAATTGAAAATGTTGATTTTGGAAATGTATATAACTAATCATTTTTTTAATGAAAATTAGAAGTGTGGATTTTGTTTAAAGTAAGAATCCTTTGAAGTTAGTTCCATTTTATGATTTGGTGTTTTTTTTTAAATGTGAGGAATGAGTTTGGGTGATGTTATAACCAGCAGTGTGGTTTACCCTATTTTTAGCTTCAATACATGAAAATGTGTATGGATCTTGTGCGAAGAAGTGAAAAAATTAATGCATATGATCAGGAAATTCTTATTCAGTAGTGGCATGTGAGCTTTGAGATGTCATCCATTGTATATGAAACTACAAGGCTTGTGAATTTGGGAGAACACTAATCTTATTCTATAAATGCCTAACATTTGTTTATGAAAATCTTATTTAACTTTAATAGAAAATAACTCAACTAACTATCAACTCGATGAATTGAAATTTTAGAACAACTAGAAGTTGCACTCAGATTGCAAAAATTTAAAATAAAGTGAATCATTCCGTAAATAATGTCACAAAATATTAATCAAATTATTGTTGCTATAGAAAAATGGAAATACACACACCAGCTACAACTATGAAAAATAAATAAAACAATACAAAACATAACGCAAGCCATGCAAGAGAAAAAATACTACTCCTAGTTGCACATCCCGAGTGGGCCTTTGTTCTAAAGGTCAAGGTGTTGAATCCATCACATATAAATACTACGCATGGAACCGTAATGGAATAAAGTATCTAGGATTTGAATGCATCATCTACAAATTACATAGTACACTTTAATTGTCTAGATATATTCTTTATCTCTAACTTGAGCCCTAAATGTGTTAAAATGGGAACTACTTAGTACTTATGAAGTAAGGTTGTTGGGTTCTTTGAAATTCCAACAGAATCCCGAAATACCCTAACAACTTCCTAAATTTAATTATGAGGTATAACCTAATAACTTCCTCAATGGAATTCCCAGTTATAACCTAGAAACTTTCTAAAATGAAATTCTTAAGAATAACCTAACAACTTCTTGGAAATGAAAACTAACAACTGTTGGAATTAACACATTATAATTTTAGTTGGTAAGTTGATATCGTCGGAACTATGTATCCCTATAATTTGGGTGCCATGTGTCAACGTGGCTGTTGTTTGGGAATTCCACCCTAGAATTGACATGTTATAGAATTAATAAGAATTCTGCAACTGCCTTAAGGAAGTGATTTTGGAGATTCTACAACCATCTTTAATCATTCTTTGTAAGGAATTATGTGGTAGATGTTAATTCTACACAAAAATTTGATGAACATTGGTAACCTTCAACATATCATAATTGGCAAGAACTAAGAAATTTCATTCAAAATATTCATAGAGATCGTCAAACACATTAATTTACAATGAATTAGTTATTTAAAGCCAAATTTCTATAATAAGGTGTTAATAAATCTAGAAAAATTGGATATGTTGGGTTTTTTTATGCTCATGAAAAATGTTAGTGGAAGATGAGAAAACCAAGACATTTATGAGGTTCACCATCACCCCCAAACTCGGAGGAATTGTACACCCTTGTGCAATAAAGTCTTCCATGTGTTAGATGGACTAATCCCTCTTGCGGACAAGAGCGATCTCCCTAGTATCCTAAGGATATCTAGAAACAAACGTAAAAAATGTAGAACATTTTCTCTAGACCATTATGCTTATGAATTATTAATTAATTATGAAGATAGGCTCCTACATGAAGTCCAACTCTTTGCTCGCAGTATTCAATCCAGTCACTCTAGAAGTTATCAATCTAGCGTATAAAATCTGCAATCAAAGACAAGTGAAAGGGATCAAAAGCATTTGCGAGATATGATAATTCAAAAGCATAAATTTATCTTAGTGATCAAGGAATCCAAGAATTAAATTATCGAAAAGATACATGAACAACTTAATGAGAAAATAGAATCCATTTGTATTAACTTTGAATAAAAGAAAAAACCTTACAACCGTGACGCTTTGATGTTCGTACAAGTTATTCCCGGGGTCTCGAACAACCGTTTTCCTCGGCTTTGACAAGACTCGACTCTCTTTATCAACATAAAGCTATGGCCATGAGTTTGTAATCTCTCTCATGCCAACGATGCGTAATATGGAGAGTATGTTCACTCAAAGAATTCCTCTCAAAACTATGAGTTCTAGGTACTCTCTCCAAAGCAAGAAGCAAGCACTTAGTACAAAGTACAATCTACAATCTACCCTTGAGACCGAAGCTTGGCCTCAATTTATAGCATAAGGGAGGTAGTTTCAGCTCCAAAAAGGAAGGGATAAATCCCTCTTATCATGGGATTTTAGCTCCGAAAACCAAAGGATTACTCCATTCATGAAGGGATAATGTTTCATGAATGGAAGGGGCGAAGCTCGACCAGATAATGCTTCTAGAAGGCCCCGACTGGGAGAATATTCGACCAACCAGGCTTCTAGAACTTACTTTTCTTTTTTTTTACCTTTTACGGGGGTTCGCAGCTTTTAATGACCTTTACGTATGGGATGTACTACATTTTTTACAAACAATTAGTCATGGTACCTACAGCAATGACTAGGAAAAGTGCAGGGAGTAGGATTTTTAGGACTTTTAAGAGCTTCTTCCGGTTCCAAGACTTGATTTGGGGAACTTTGTGTTTTTAGACTTCTATCAAGCAATAAATAGGTAATTATGAACCCATATAAACTCTCAATTTCATGGTGAAAAAATTTTAGTGTAACGTATTGCCCCCCTAAAGTGCAAAGTCCGAAGAGTTTTTTTGAAGAATTCTTAAGAGTGAAGTGCTTTATCATCTTGAGGATCGGGCTATCAGCACATCGGTCAAAACCCGGAAAAATCATTCAATGCAAGCATATATATATATATATCATCGCTAAGGCATGCATTCCCATACTCGGATAAAAAAACTAACTACATGTTCGATACGTAAAGGATTTTAGAATTACATGAAGTAGTGGACGCAACCATCTATTATGAGTAGTCTACTATATGATGAATAATAAAACTCCTCGCAGCCCTGGATGGTGGAAACTAGATCCCAGGGGTCTCGATTTCCGCTTCTCGAACTAGTACGATTCTATCCATGCGATTGATTGTGTCAAAGTCGAATATGGTAGAAACAATTTGATTACTAATCAATGATGTGAATTGTTAACAAGTGTGAGAGAAACCACTAATAATGACAATGACTCTCAAAGTACTCGGTACAATCTATGAAATGTGAATTTTTGATCTCGAAGTCAAACATTTCACGTAATCTTTCGATCGAAGGTCAATGATGCAACCCTGTCATCGAAGGCGAGAAACTCGCCATTGGGGCATGCAGATCCCAAGGTACCGATAGGATTCTACATCAACTTTCTAGATGATGAGGCGTCGTCAATAGAAAGTGACCCGTCGTAGGAAAGCCCACGACATGAAACCATTAGATCAAGTTTTGAAGAAATATGTAGCAAGGGACCGACTCGAGGATGGTCAACACAAAATAGAGACAAATGTTTGCAATGAATGGCTTATTGAAAAACTGATCTCTTGAACACATTACGACACTACGTATGGTTTGGTGACGATTGACCTAAAGCTAATACCCGTAAATCGGTCGAAGACTTTCAATGTGTTTTGATTAACTCGCTTTGGCCAAAGCATTTTCCTAACACATATATGAATGTGACAAAAGTGTCATATTCAATAGTGGTATACAACTTTTTAAAATGAAGTGTGACAAGTGGATTCATTTTCTCTCTTTTTCCCCCACCATTTTTGGCAAGTACCTCTTTATTTTTGAAAAGCTTTGAGGAGGATAAAATTTTCTTGTAATATAAGCTCATCCTTCGGATGAGTTCAACTTAGTATTAAAATCGAACCCTAAGAAGGAGTGGTACATTCCTATTTACAATTGACAGGTCCTTTACTGTTAAGTTTTAACGAGTCCAGTATAAGTGAAAATCGGTGTTTTTCAGTCTTAGGGAGTCAGAAGAAAAACTTAAGAAAACTTCGTGGGTGTACTTTTTTGTAAATTTAGTCTATCAAGGCCGAAAAAGGATAAAATAATGTAGGAGAGAACTCTATTGACCATGATTAGTCAACGTATACCTTTTTTGTAAATAGTCCATTTCAGTCTGGAAAAGGGGTAAACTTATACTAAAGGGACAACTATTCATTTCCTTTAACGAGTTCGAATAGTCAAGTACTCGACAATATTTTCATGTTTAGAGAGTCTAAAAAGGGCTTAAAAGAGAACTCCATGGTTTCGCTTTTTCTGTAAAATGAGTTTGAAAAAGTGATAAAAATGTACTCATTGGTTTCTCTTTTCTCGTAAGTTTTAACGAGTTAAAAAAAGTGATAAAAATCTACTCATATGGTGTCGCTTTTTCGCAAGTTTTTAATGAGTTTGAAAAAGTGACAAAAAGCATACTCATTGCCAAAATGATTATTTTATCCGAAAATCCCATTATTCTGCACAAAAATTAAAAAGCATTAAACATACTTGTTTTAGATAATTAAAAATGATTTGAAAACCCACTTTTCAAAGTGAAAAATAAATAAAATATTATTTTATTTATTCAAAAAATCTTATAAAAAGGAGTTAAACCAATTCATTTTACCATTTGCATCTAGAGTGAAAGTTGAGAGCTTTTGGTAGAAAATGTTCCGAAGGAGATATCGCAGAAACTCGATCGTTCGAATCCAAAACCGTCGACTCCGTGTAATCCACAACTCATTTCTCTTCATTTTTGTCCGTTTACATTCTCTTTTTATGCTTTAAAATCATTTTTTAAGAGAAACATAGGCTCAAAAAATCACCCTCGGTACCGCAGTAACACATACGGTACCTACAAAGTCCCGATAATTTTCCAAAGGAAAATTATCGACTCCCACACTTTTCGTGTATAACGCATGCGGTAGCTCGCACCCTGTTTTAATGCAAAAAGTGCGGAGGCACCGTGAACAAAATTTAAAAGTTAATTTCTCTCAAATTAAGCCAAATTTTTTCCATTTTGATTGTGTCTAATCTTTCAATGCATCCATTGCAGGAGTATCCACAAAGTGCTTGAATGGAGAGAACGTGAACATGAAGAAGTGGATGAGGCAAACTTATCGAAAGTTTGCCCACATGGCGTGTCTTGAGAAACTGTGGATTATACAAATATTGGGCAATGCAGGGTATGAGAGCTCAAGTATTGACATGGCTAGTGAACAGGTGGGTTGTTCAAGAACAATGTTTCATTATCGGTGATCACCGGCTCGAACTTGAGCTGGAGGATATATACTTCCTTACAGGTTTGTCCAAAAGAGGAGAACCTATTTCCTTGTTTGGGGCTAGGCAAGGTAGCCAGCCTATAGCTAGCTATCAAGAAGAATTTTGTAACAAAGAGGCTGATCCAAAAGACAACCGAATTGATATAAAAACCATTATCAATCTTGAACTCAAAGCGGTTGTGTTCACAAGTGACCAAATTGTGTGGGAGTGTAGCTCCACACGTGGCTACTAAAGCCCGGGATGTAGACAAGCGGTTGAGTGCTACAGAGGCACCATCTTCAACCGGTGTGAAGGAGTATTAACTAATGTAAAAGGCCAATTGACCGTAGCTAAGAATGCAAAGTTGAAAAACTTTTGATATGGAGCTATCGTAGTTTCTTTTTCTCTAGAGAGGATTCCATCTCTTGCCCTCCGACCTTATCTCGGTTGATGTTGGTGGGGTCGGAGAGCCTCGTGATGGTCCGCTAGGGTGCAAGTGATGGCCCATCATAGTGAGGGTGTTGAGATTGTTCGATTTACACTCGCATACTTTCACCGGTTACGTAACTAGATCCCATTGAAGATTTTTTCGTATGCAGGGGATAGATTTTCGTGGTGATCCCTGATATGCCTCTTCCTCCCAGAGCCCAATGGGAAAATTCAGTAAATAAATCATTTTGATGTGTTTCTAACTCTAATTTTTTTTTATTTTTTTTTAAATCATCCAATATTGATGAAAAAAAATTCAAATGAAAATGTTGGTCCACGAAAACCAGCCTCAATCTCCACCGCTTCGAGAGGAAGCGAATAGCATCCTATCGCACCGCCGGAGAATCAAGCAACAAGAGATTCTCACCGATTTAGAGTAGAACCCGGAGAGGTTGACCGTGAGACATACCGAAAGACTAGTATGGACGATATTCCTTTATGCCTCCAGAGGCATGTTGCCGGCGTTCCCGGCCGCTTCGGAGATATCTCGTGTAGAGTGGAATGAGTGATAGTGTGTTATCATGATCATCGCCACGTATAGTGGATGATCATCGCAGATAATTTTATTTTTTTGTTTTTTGTATCAAGACCTTTTCGAATCATAAGGTTTTTTAAACCTATAATCTCGTACGATGTAATAGACTTTGAAACACAAACTCTATCTATGATATGGCTACTTTCGACGGCTTATCTTGTTCAACACTTATCGAATGTTGTTTTAATTTACTATTTTAATGTCGCAAATGTCTATTTATAACATTATCAGCTAATGCATCATCCAATGTATTTAAATTTCTCGTAATGTGTTGATATTCAATGAAATCAAACTACCTTTCCAAGAGACGAACCTTCAAGAATAATCTCATGAACACCGGATTTTTAATTGCGTATACTCGTTTAAGTGCAATATAATGAGTTCTCGAATCTAACCTTATGATCAAATTCCGAATTCCAAATTAAATGGAATCAAATAATAACTCAATCACTCGCGCTATATTTTCGCAACATTATTCGTTGTTTCACCAAGGCTTACCCCATGCATAGAAACTAACTCATCGGTGTGTGAATAAATAACCCAGGTCATGAAGATATATTCCATGTATTACTTACGCTTACCATCAGCAAAACCAATGTAGGCTTGAAGGGATGTCAACATCCGCAATATCACGAGTAATGAAGACAAGCGAGTGATAGTAGTCAACGCAAACTTAAACCGGACACACTCATCTAATCTAAAGCAAAGCCTAATCTAGAAAAAATAACTAATCTATAGATAAGATCTTTACACAAAATCGAGTATAATATCTCTTCGTGATAAATTCCATTTCCGGGTTTATCTAAAGAGACCCATCATAATAGATCAATTCGTAAGCTCCCTTTTGCAAGCACTCGTCGACGATAGAAGGACCTTGCCACATCGCTTTGAATTTCCAGCTCCTAGTTTATAATTAGCTTGGTCATATACCAATATTAGGTCGCCCTCTCGAAAAACACGAGGTGTAACACTTCGATCGCACCGAGCTTTAACGCGTTTTTTATGAGCTTCGACTACCAATGCAAATGCATGCGCCAAGTCTCATCTAATTGTGCCGTGATACAAAAATTGTTTTTCCTCCTCGTAGGTAGCTCGGTAGTAATTCTATGGCTAATTAGAGTGACGGTATTTCACATTCAATTGGTAACACAACTTCTAATCATGAGACCCGATTGAAAAGGAGTGAAACCTATTGCGGTTTTTTGTCGAGGTTCTGTATGCCCAAAGTGTCTGAGAAAAGCATAGCATGCCAATTCGATTTATGAATTCTTATTATCCTTTTAATCATAGTGGTTAAAAAATTTATTAACCGCTTCAACCCGACCATTAGCTCCAGGGTAATATGGAGTAGAACTATCATGACGCAGCCAAGTTGGTCGAAAGTTCTGGCCATCATAATGTTTCGAAAAATGGATCCCATGATCGTAATGATAGCTTGGGGTACACGAAATCGATCAATCACGTGATTGAATACAAAAGTAGCCGTAGTTTTTCCATCTCGCCACAAATTTAGGTATCGCCTCGGTCCATTTGGTAAAAATAATCGCTACGAGAATAATATACCCATGCCCCCGGCCGAGTGAGGGTTACATGTAATGAAATCAATGCCCCATTTTGCAAAAGGACTCGACAAAGAATTATGGGGTGAAGAGGAGTTGGTGGTGCATGCATCTTTCGATAAAAAATATGACAGCTTGTGGCATTTTCGATCGCAAGAATGCAATCTTTAAATAACGAAGGCAAAAAATAAATAGTGCGCAATATATTTTGAGTTGTGGCATACCTAGACATATGACCGCCACATGCTCTAGAATGACAACTATTTAAAACTCGTTCAACCTCTTCATGGGTTAGACATCGTCAAAATATAGAATCCACACCGCGACTAATAAAGCGTGTCTCCAACAATATTGTATTGCTCGAGACCTGGTAACGAATCTTTCATCGATGTGAATGTGAAAGCTCGTGCCAAAAATTTTTGGGTTTGGAGATAAATGATTATATCCCCATACCAAGGATCTAACATACTAATCGTGAAACGCAGATTCATCGGCGATCGGATGTTCTACCACAGCTTTCTATTTCGGTATTCAGAAGTCACACATAATTTCGGAAAACACTAATGATTTCTTTGATTTAGATTTTTTCAAATTCTCAATCAAACTCCCTGAAAGATAACTATCCATTTAGAGTATTTTCCCCTCGAGAAATTTCTTAGTCGAATATACATCATCGGGTTGCAATTAGAAATCACCATTGTTTTTCGTAACAAAATGTAATGACGAAATTGTTAGATAGCTTGAACCGCTACCAAGGCCAATTTTTTCCACATGCGAGTATTTGATCTCCGTCGAATTGAGATTCCGATCGAGATAGTAAATCACATGTTCATTGTGGAATTCATCTTCTTGAACTAATACCATTCCACTAGTGGAATCGTAGGTTGCTAAGTATAAAAAGTGATCCCGTCGTAATTTGGTGGATGCAATAACGGTGCATGGGTCAACGCGTGTTTTAGAGCATCAAAAGATTGATCAGCGATCTCATCCCAAATGAAACGAACATTTTATTTCTTGAAGCTTGGTAAAACCTTTGGTTAACTTAGCATAGTTCGGGATGAATCTACGCAGTAAAGTTTTCTTTCCCTTGCAAACTTTGGAGTTCGTGAAGTGTGGAAGGAGGAGGTAAATTGATAATAGCCCGAACCTTCGATGAGTCGACACGAATGCCTTGTTTCGAAACAACAAATCCCGGTAACCTACTAGATTGCACACAGTAAAACACACTTGTGCGGATTCAAGCTAATCTTATAATACCTACATCTCATAAAAATCACTCGTAAGTGAGTTGGATGATCTTCTCTACGTAATGAATGAGCAGGTAAATCATCGAGATAAGGTTGCACAATATGTTTAATGTCATCGAAGCATAGGACATTTCCTTTGAAAATTTTCCCTAGCATTCTTTAATCCAAAAGGAATTTTACAATAAGCAAATGTTCCCCAAGGACAAAAGAACACCGTTTTTTTTGGTTAGTCGTGGGAGTATGTTTATTTGATTGTATTCGGAAAATCCATCCATAAATGAATAGATTTCATTTCCGGCACAATACGTCAATGATTTGGTCAATATAAAGGGTTGGATAATTTTCTTTAGGACAAGCTTTGTTAATATCCCTATAATCGACACATACTCGTATGGTTCCTTGTTTTTTAGTAATAGGAACTATGTTAGATACCCAATATGTTAACGAGATAGGATAAATAAAACTTTCTTTCAGTGGTTTCTCAACTTCGGCTTTGATAGCGGCAACCTTTCGCGGATGTATCGGATGTGATTTTTGTTTGATCGGTTTAGCATCCGAGTAATTTTTGATTTCATGAACAACAATTTTCGAATCGATTCCTCGGCATTTCTTCATAAGACCAGGGAAAAATATGTCGCAGGAATTCTTGAAATAGGGCCTTATATGTAGCAATCTCATCGACGTACAAGAGGCACCTATATGAATGTTTTCAATGAATTCCCCATTTCACCGATATGTCAATAGGAATCGTGGAAGAAATATTCCCCAATTCACTTCGAATCCGAATTTGTGATCGATATCGATTCCGGGGGTTCCTTGACATAATCAATTTTGAAAATAGATGAAAAATGATTTTCAAATCGATCAAGTTGAGGTAAAAATGATGACTGTGATGGAGATCATCCCATGGTAAATCATCTATCAACGGGAATTCACGAATGTTTTCGTCATTATAAAACACTTCTTTAAAAGGATCCTGAATTGATTTTATAGCTAAGTTTGAAGGTGAAAATGACTCTTCATTGACCACATTCATTGGGTCGAATCGATTGATGGTGAATTGGAAAATGATTGTACTCGCTTTGATATGATAATTCAAACGGATCGAAAGGCATTGCATCATCAAATGAATCCAGTTTCTAATTCCGAAGGCACTATCCAAGGATCATCAAATGGAATAGTGCTTGATGTAATCATATTGATATTAGCGATAGTATGCGGTACGTTAGGTGGAGGCATAGAAAAAATTTCCCATCAAAGCGGAATATTTGATTAAACCTACTCCTACATCCTCATAAGGGATAGTCGTTTTTTCCAACGTACGAATACTATCCATAGAAGGTCGGCCGACGAATAACATGAGAGCTGATCGGCTTTCACAATATTTCCCTAATGATGAAACATGATTAATCGAAAGACTAAAGACACGACAATAGTTATAGCATAAGACCAACTTTGACCCAGAAGAAGGTTGTAATCTAGAGGGGCATCAACTACTTCCACATCTAAATTAACGGTTTTACCTTCGACTTCTATAGGTAGATCCTGCAAAATTTCGAATGGATGGAATCCTCTTCCGTCAAAAGCTTTGAGGATTTTCAATGATTGGTTAAGTGTTGGAGAACCAAGTGATTTCCAACGCTTAACGACATAATACACGTAGAAGCTCCTTCATTAATAACAAGATTTGAAAGCAACATCTGCTTTTTGACCCGTACTGAATCTCAAAAACCATTTGATTAGGGAGTCGTGGTGTAAAAATTTTTCTAAATCGAAACTATAATGTTTGAATCCCGAAGATCTACACTCCAATTGTTTATAATAGTAATTTTATTTGTGTCGACATGATTGCAAAGATCTCCAAAGTCGACATTGCTAAAGGAGATATTGCTAAATCCTCGACAATGTTGTAATTCTCGAGCAGCTTCTCGCATGTGGATTGAAAGCTGATTTACAAAGTACACCTTTAGGAGGCGGTTTGATTACTAAATCAGGATTTGATTTCGATGTGAAGCATAATCGAAACTCGAAGGAGATGCAGCTGGTGTAGAATTAGAATTTTCTACTTCTTTTACCGTAAATCTGAGATTTTTACTACCATAATCTTGCGATCGAGTTGCAACCATTACTTGAGACATCGCCAAAATATTTGTCGATGTATTAGAAGAATATAAAATCATTTTACTATCTTGAACCGGAAAGGGATCCTTCGAGGTAGTGGGAGTGGGTGAACCTTGATGCAAACTTGAGAAACCTCAACCCTATGTGGACATTCCTTGGTGAAATGATCCCGTCACACGGATAAGACAAGGATAACGAGGCTTTCGTTTTGTCATCGCATTTGATTCAGTTTATCAGACTTTTTTCTTTAGGAGATGAAGTCTATTTATTATTCTTTTCTTCCCTTTCTTCTTGTTCCGGATTTTGAATATGTAGTAAATGAATCTACAATGTGAATATCGGCGGTAGTTTCCCAAGGAAGATTCTCCTTTTAGTGAATCGTGTAAAGTTATAATAGGGGAAGTAATCGTCGAAGATTTCTTCTTACTCTTAGTTGTACTAACGTGAACCGATTACACCATCGCTTCATGAGACCACGAGAGGAGTTAGTTTTTATCCGACTGGATGCGGTAAATCGGGAATTTTCTCATACAAAGTTACGAACTCAGTATATACCAAGTCTAGATATTTCGAACTTGAGCAATAAATTGTTCTTCGGGCTGACAACTCCCCGCTTTGGCTACATCTTCGATGATTTTTGGTAGCAATTATTTGACAAACCATTCTCGCCAATATTTGATCACGGATAAAAAAATTTACCAAACATATTCTACGTCTCCATTCATGTATATGATCTCATATGTACGTAGACGTAGATTGTTTTAGTGAAGTTAATAATTCCGTGCCATTGTCATATCATCGATTGGCAACTTAAAAATGAGTTAAGAAGGCATTTTCTAAGGTGTTGAAATTGTTAAATGAGGCTCATGGCAGTTCAAAGGTGTACCCATTAGCAAACCTAATCCTATTAACGTTCTCCGATAAAGTTTGTCAAATGGAATCGTCGATTAATAGAGTTAGATGCGCACCAAAGGTGGTAAGCCATAACATTGTTAGAAGGATCCTCTCCGATTTTCCTTAAAACTTTGGGATATCACTATGAAAACTTATGAGGCATTGGTGGTCAATATAGATGATAGTAGATGGGATCATTCGTAAAGCAGGGATGACACGTAAATCCAAAGTTGATATGAATAGTAATCGATGGGTAGGGTCTTGTGGATAACCTTGTGAAACTAAACTAGTCCTGAAGAGGAGGATATCGAGGATAACTCTGGAATAGGTTATGCATTTGGAATCGGATTACCCCCTAGATAACCGGGAATAACGGGACCATCCTGCTGAACAGTGATACCGATATGTATACCTAGGGTATGGTTGTTGTGGGTAGAATGGAGTTTGTGGAATAGGTCCATATTGGTATGGCCCCCGGTACGATTGATAAGTAAACCGAGGGTTGACTTGTTATAACTGTACTTGTGCAGGTTATCCTGCTGTGTATCCGAACAGTAGTCAGAATTGTAGGTCCAGACTATGGAATAGAAACCCGAGGAATCTGTCACTGATGTTTGAGGGGTAGATGTAATAGGATTTGTAGACACTACATGAATAGGTGTGACAAGTTGAACGGATGTCCGAGCGACTATTTTCGTGCGTAGTGCTGGGTGTACTCGGTACCCTAAGTTGCTGAATAGGACCAAATGTAGGTGTTGGAATTGAAGGCTAGACTAGTTTTTGAGGTTGATTATAACCAGTAGAGTTGTCCTCACTTGATAATAAGGTACTATGCATATTTCGTTTGTAAATTTTGTTGGACTTGGGATGGATCCCACACCATTCAGGGATATGAGGGTCCCATCGAAGGTTGTACATAAGACGGCCCGTAATCGGTTTGAACATATGGACTGATAATTAGCCGGATAATTTCCACCTCCTTGTAACATTTTTTACTCGGGACAGGACTGGCTGTGCTAAAGGAGGTTGTAATCCTTGAGCTGGATATCGCCCTTAAGGTTGATATTTACCTTGAGGCATGTACTTGACTTTGAGGGTGATATTGACCTTGAGGTAAACATCATTCCCGAGGTTGATATTGACCTTGAGGTGAGTATCGTCTTGGGGTTGATATTGATCTTGAGGTAAGCATCATTCTTGGGGGTTGATATTGACCCTAAGATATGCAAGCTCGCCTGTGAGGTTGCCCCGCTATAAATTACTACCTTGGACATGCAGGGTTCGGAATATTCCCGTACATCATATAAACTTGTTGATTGTTCAAAGTTCCAATATTTGATTCATTCGGGCAAGATGATGACATTGGTTTGTTGGGAAATGGAGATGCTCCCGAGAATGTACCCGGAGAGCGAGCGGTAGACTCCGAAGAAATGCATGGACCACCATCAGAGAAATTTTTCAAATTCATGAACTATAGATGACTCACACCCGACATATTTATCTAAGGTCTATCACCTATTGGTGTGAGAGTAGAGAGGAATTCAGGGTGGCGAATATCGAAGACCTACCTTTTGGTAAACCTATCAATGAAGAATACCAAGCGTCTTCTATAAAAGTACCGTAAAATTAATTCACGTTCTCTAAGTTCTAAATTTTCCGAGGATGAAGGAAGAACGATTTATTCTTCTACATCAATGATTTATTCAATACTAATGAGACTAGGAGGAAGATATTCCGTAATATGATTCTCACTCTGGGTGAATCAGGATAATCAGGAGTTTGAGTAGTGAGGGTTCTGAAGTAGGTTCTAATATAGCAGGTTCAGCTTTCCGATTTATAAATTTCGTGTTCTTACAGGTAATAATTCACTTGTTGTAGAAGAAACTTTGGGTTAATTTGAAATTGAAACTTTGCCATCAGGAGTATGTTCCACTATTTGCTGAGTTGATCTACTTCAAAATCGCGGTGATGAGTAATTATAGATGATTCTCCTTGTTTCGTTAATCCGGTTCTACGAATAACATTTGGTATCGGAGATTTAAGTATTTCTAGTTGCCTTGGTGTGTACTCGTGGGTTTCCCCCGAGTTCACGCATGATCTGTCTCGGGTAGAAATTTCAGACCCACAGATTAAAAACATTTTTTAACACACGGAAAAAAAGAAAAAAATTCAAGACAAACCCTAAAGTCGCTGAAAGGAACAATCAAATGAATCACACGCATATAAAAATCTAAGATATCATTCCACACAAAAACAGTAGATTCCCGCACTAAAAAACACTAGTTGGTAATCAAATCCAAAAATCGTAGGATTTTAATGTAGAAATAGGCGGTTGGAACAACTTACCCTCGAAAAAATTTGCTTAATGAAACAGAATCAAAGTGTGAGTTTCTTCACTTAAACCATCTTGAATGAAGATAACCCTACTGAAAGAGTCCAAGTGAGTCTAGTCGATGTACTCCGCTCCGGTGCAATGGGACCTCCCTCCACTCGTCACCTTGGGAAAGAATCCTAAAGTTTATGGCCACTAAGGTCACCAACGAGAACACATATACCCGAGGGGAGCAGGTCTACGATCCGATATACACGAGGGCGAGCATAACAAAGCTCAATCCCCTTGAAGGCTCCTTGAAAATGGTCTATCCAAGGTTTGCGATGAAGTGACCCTAGGCTCCTCGACAATGGTCTATCCGAGGTTTACCATTTTTAATACGTGCACATCTTCTATCATTCCCAATGAGATAGGTAGTTACCTCATCATGTTTCGGATCTGATCAGTTGCTCGAATCCTTTAAGAGGAGCTTCGAAGCATACATGCTATAATTGGATTTTCCTACCGTAAGATCGACTACTTGTTTGTTTTACTATGTGGAGAGTTAACTAAAAACCTATTCCAAGACACTAGCTTGAGCTATATTGGTGAAAAGATCCCTAGAAAATATAAAATTTCTAGATTTATTTTAATTGACGTTACCTTTATTTGGAAGTTTCTTAGGACAATGGCTGTGGAAATGAAACTTGATGATATTTTTAATGACCAATCAAAACCCTCTATAATGCATCTATATGATAATCACTCATTTCTTTTCAATGAAATCTAACTATAGGAAAGATTTGAGAGATTTTCAATATCTTTCAAAACATCATTTTTTCTTTCTATGTAGAAAACTTTGAAAAAGAGACAATTTAGAGAACTCAATTTCAAAAATATCTTTTGCTCAAAATGAAATTCCCTATATCATTTAGATCATGACAAAATTATTCCAAAAGAAAACTAAAAGTCCTAAATTTATAAAATTCAAAACTAAAAGAAAACTCTAATCTCGAATTCTATCTAAAAGTTGGAGGATGTTTAAGCCTTGGGTTTGTAATCTAACTAAGAATTTTCACGCTTATTCCAAAGAAAGAAACCAAAGCATCCAAAAAATAGTTTTAAAATGAAATTCGGACCTTATCAATTCAAGGTTTTACAATTTTTCAAATGAAAATAAAACCAAATTTTCGTAAGAGTAACAAACCTGTATGAAGCTCAGATGGCTCTATCGTAGAAAAACAATGAAATACCAAATAGTTGAGGTATACAAAAGTTTCGATTCGGAGCAATGGGAGGACTAGGCAAATCATTTACTCATAACATGAAAACCAACTGAATGAATCACTTCAACATAGTAAATTACTGAAAGAAATCTGAAACGAGAGATCTTTTACAATCCAAAACAGCATTGGGAAAATAACAAAAAATCAAGAAATTGGATTCCGTAAAAAGCGAAATTTCTACTTTTTCTAAAATTTTCTTGAATACCACGCTTTTTAATGGAACAAGGTGCGGTACCGCACTTTATCCTACTAAAAATAGCGGAGCCTACCACTCTCGTTTTAAAACAAAAAGTGCGAAGAAGCAGAAAAAGTAGAGAAAAAATAAAAAATAAAGATTTACGTCAGTGGATCCTATTTAGTCTTGTACGCAACCCATTTTTAAGCTAAATAAAGTCAAAGAAATTTCAAAAGTCAAACTAAAAATAAAAAAGAAAACTAAGTTTTTTTCCCCGATTGGAGTCACCAATTTGTTAGACAGACTAATCCCTCTTGTGGAAAAAGAGCGATCTCCCTAGTATCCTAAGGATATCTAGAAAGAAATAGAGAAATGTAGACCATTTTCTCTACTAGACCATTATGCTTAAGAATTATTAATTAACTATGAAGAGAGGCTCCTACTTGAAAGTCCGAGCTGTTGCTGACCTTCAATCTAGTCAGCTCCGGAAGTTATCGATCCAATGTATAAAATATCGTAAAGTCAAAGACAAGCGAAAGGGATCAAAAGCATCTCATGAGATATGACAATTCAAAAGCATAAATCTATCTTAGTGATCAAGGAATCCAAGAATTAAATTATCCAAAAGATACATGAACAACTTAATGAGAAAAATATAATCCATTTGTATTAACTTTGAATAAAAAGAACAAACCTTACAACCGTGACACCTTGATGTTCGTACGAGTTCTTCCGTAGGTCCCGAACAACTGTTTTCCTCGATTTGACAAGAATCCAACTCTCTTTATCAGCATAAAGCTATGGCCATGAGTTTGTAATCTCTCTCATGCCAATGATGCATAATATGGAGAGTATGTTCACTCAGCAATTCCTCTCAAAAACTATGAGTTCTAAGTACTCTCTCCAAAGCAAAGAAGCAAGCACTTAGTAAAAAGTAAAATCTATAATCTACCCTTGAGACCGAATCTTGGCCTCAATTTATAGCGAAAAAGGAGGTAGTTTCAGCTCCAAAAGGAAGGGATAAAGCCCTCTCATCACGGGATTTTAGCTCCAAAAACCAAGGGATTACTCCATTCATGAAGGGATAATGGTTCATGAATGGAAGGGAGCTAAGCTCACATCAGATAATGCTTCTAGAAGGCCCAGCTTAGAGAATATTCGACCAGATTGGGATTCTAGAACTTACTTTTCTCTTTTTTTACCTTTTACGGGGTCTGCAATTTCAATGAGCTTTACGTGTGGGATGTACTGCAATTTTTACAAAGCAATTAGTTGCAGTACCACAAAGAGGGAATGACTAGGAAAAGTGCGAGAGTAGGCTTTTTAGGACTTTTAAGAGCTTCTTCAAGCTCCAAGACTTGATTTGGGGGACTTTATGTTTTTAGACTTCTAAGGAAAGCAATAAATAGGTAATGATGAACCCATATAGACTTCAATGTCATGGTGACAAATTTTAGTGTAACACCATGTCATTCTTATCTCATTTCCCTCAAAAACCATAAATTTCAAATGGATTTGTGGTTTTTTCTTTTTATGATAGCCCATGATTGATTCAATTTACTCTAATTGTTCATGTTAACTTTCTTGATTTATTGTACCAATTCTCTTTAGGGTTCAAAAATTTGAGAGCATAGCATGAAATATAAATCCAAGCCCTATCCAATGTATATCAAGATGCATTACAAAGATAGTGTAAAGGTGAGCCCTGCATATGGTTGGCTTGAGATTTGGAATTGAGGTGGGTTCCTTCTTCAATTCTCATGTAAGTTCATTCCTTCTAATTTGGGAATTCATAGCATGGTCACTTCAAGTATCAACAAAGGCTTTTGAAATGCTATAATAGATTGTTATTCCATTACCTATTGGATACGAGAATGTGAAGAGTTTCAGTAATTCTCATAGATAGCCTTTCATGGGGTATTGTCTTTTCTTAGAAAAGCAACTCAACCTTGGATTTGTAATCGTTATAGGCCCACAATTCTTCAAACCCTTGAATTTCATTATGTATATTAGAGATAAATTCCTTAAAATAAAATCCTCCATAAAATGATGAGGAGTTGATCTTGTGAGCTTATGCAGAGCATATAATTGTGTAAATATACCTCACATTCTAAGGCCGAGCCTCTCATTAATGCCTATGAAATATCACAAAATACTCGATTCATCCACAGGGTAACAATTGGCATATTTGAAGCATTCTTTCCAGGTAAAATTTGAACTCTTTCTTCGTAAAATATAAGGCATACACTAGCGAATAAAGCTATAGGCGAATATTAAGGAAGCATAATCACTTGTGTTTTCATTTCTTTCCTTAAATTTTTGAGATTTCTGCAATTTTCTCTTTTAATTTCTTCATCTCATTTACCTTACTTCTTATTATCTTCTTTGAGTTACAAAATTGTGCTTTATTGGGTTACGTGGAATATAAAATACTTTTCTTTAAAGAATTCAATAGTCTTCATGATGCCTTTCACGGTTTTATATACATTTTCATATCATTGTGATTTTTTTCTATTTCGGCAACCTCTATAGCTACAATGCGACTCATTTTAGGAGCTTCTAGAATTCTACTCAAAGTTTTCAAGAACTCTGTATCGAGAAGGTAATGACACCTAACATTCAACATTTGACTTTTCCACTACTCGTCACATGTAAACATGAATTTCCCCTATTAGAGATTCCATATCACATTGTTCCATTCATCTCAATTTCTTCAATAATTATTTTTTGTCTATAGTAGGTGTCAATAATTTTGTTGCATTTGTTTGCATTTATTTAACCATTGTTGCCCCAAATTCTGTAGCATATTTTGAGGCATGCCCTTGAGATTCTATAGTAGTCATTGTCATAGTCTTATTTTCTTTCTCCCCCTTTGCTATTTGTATTTTTCATGACTTCTATATTTATTTAACAATTATTCTTTGGGACCATCTAACAAAATCTATGGAAACAACATCTAGTCTCCTTGTTTACTGTGAAAATGTCTTGTGGCTTGGTCTAAGGTTTTCTTTAGCATGCATTTCTGCAACTCTCTCCTCAACACTCTCATTTTTCCTTTCATCTGCTGGAGTTATAGTGAATTCCTCCCAAGTTACCTATGGTCACTTCCTCTAGAGGGTGGCATCTTTGACCAAGAGTTGGATTAGCATATGGTGGGAAATAATTATCAATTTACTTCCTAGATCTCACGAGACATCTTTTGCAGTAATTTAGTAAAAAAATATAGGACAGTGGTTTTGACATTTTTCTTTAAATGTGATACTAATTTAAAATGGAAAGTGAGTTTGAGATGGTGCTTGCCTTCATAAGTAACAATTTTGACCCTATATAAAACTACCTTATCCCAATATGCCGGGAAATATGACCTCTTTACTCATTTGCTTGGTATTGTCCATAATTTTTCCCTTCATCTAGGGTTTCTTACGTTGGCCACTGTGGCATTTTCCTTGTTATTGAACCACCATTCTCTATTGGGGAGATCGAGAAGGCTAGAAATGCTTTCCTTTGTGACCTTGACCTCCAACTCTTTTATTGTGGTGGTTTCATTCCTTGTAGATTCCATAGCTATGGTGTCATTGTATGCCTTGAATACGTCCAAATAACTCTAACTAGCTAACATCCCTAAATATTCTGGTAATTGTCACATTATTCTTTCCTTGTGTTGTATATGTAGTTTCCCTTAGTTTAAATCTCCCTTGTTAATGGGCATATAAAATTAAATAATAACAATAAATAAGATGTCACATCCTAACTTAAGGGAAATGGTTTAACATAGGTATATGAACTATCAACCATCATGACTATTCAATATGCATAATTATATAGTCGCATGGCATTAGTAATAACTAGTTATATTCATTTATCTCATTCAACTCTATATATTATTGTCCTATATGGATTTAAGCTTTGTATCCTTGTTAAGTTGGATATTCCTGAATAAATGATTTTTTGGTCATCTCATCTCATGGTGTTCAAATAGTTCAAATATACTATATTTTGTGTATCTTTTTGGGCTTTCTATTACTTACAGTTTGTGGCTTCTCCAATTTGAAACAACCAGCTGAAAATTTCTTCAACAACTCCATTTTTTAAGGATATTTTCTACCCATATTTTCTCCTTAAAGTACATTTGTTTTGTCATTCTCCATTTATGTACTATTACATGCTGTCACCCTCTCAATTGATGTCTCAGTCTCTCTTATCCTAATTTATTTCATATATGGTTCATCATTTGCTTTATTAAATTAGCCCAATCGTCTTGCCGTGATATGATTAGTCCTTCCATTGTCACCTCAAACAGATACGCGTCCACCACCGATGAAAATTGTGTTTGTCTTGTAAAAACATGTAGGATATATATATATAAAGCGACATTGGTAATATTATGCAGAGAAGGAAGGTAAGAAGGGAGAAAAAATACATAATGTGAAGGGAAAGGGACAAATTCAATTCTAAAATTTTGGGTCAACCTAAAATCATGCTACAAAAGATGAAAGTGAATCTGTTTCCTTGGAGAAATGAGGTGAAATTACCTAATTTACCTAGTGAAGATGGTCAAAACGAGGTAACACGTCATTGCTTGATTCTGTGCTTCAATGTGCCAACAACTTCTTGGTTTATAGTCGATTCACCATTTCACGATTTTTTGGCATTTTCATGTCACCTAAAATATTTGACATGACTCATATATTTTCATCTCATGGCTTTAACCATTCTTATTACCCTATATTTTATCCTTTGTCTTTTCTTCCTTTATCATCCTCCGAACAAGAGCTAGGTATACTCGCTCTCCTTTTTCTGTGTTGAACTGGACTCCAACCCTGATCTCTTCCTCTAAAGTGGTTGTATCCCAATTCTTCTCATAGTTGGGTAGTGTTTCATGAGAAAAAAACACTTGGCCAAAGGGTTACAAGATGGAAAAAGTCTATTCAAGACAATGAATGTGATCTCCTTATCATCTACTTATGTGCTTGTGTAGCTAGTTGATCTCTAAATTTTGTAACTTTGGCTAGCTAGCTCACAATTATATTTGTGTTACTAATGTATATGGATAAAAAAAAAATTCTCAAGAGGATTTTTCTATAGAGACACGAAATATAATATAAAGTAACCAAAGCTCCCATATCTCCTTACTTGTCTTCTCCTGCAGTGTCAGGGATCAAATAATCCTTCACTTAATCAAGAATAATTATCTTTGTTTTGACCTTATTCTTAATGTATCGGTCAAATGCACAGAGATACAGTAAATGTAGTGATCTCTTTAATAATATGCTCCCCAAATCTTAGCCTCCTGTGATAAACGTTTCCAACCTAAATTTTCGCACCTTTGATCATCAGTGCTGAGACTTAATAGGTTTCTTATTAAGCTTGATGTAACTACCGTTATTAGGAATATGGTTATTCATTTTTGTTAACATAGTGATATTTATTTAAAATTATGACGGCCCACCTTTGTGGAGCTTCAGGGATGACAACATCACGGTTATCTAGGAGTTTTAAGAACACAGAAAATTCTTCTTTGACAATGTTTCTTTTCTGGGGTCTTAGCCTTCCTAAAAATGATAGCACAACCTTACCTAATAAAACTCCTTAACCTCTGCACATTATTGGAGAGGGTCCCTAATACCATACTCGTTGTTACAAAGAATGTCATGATAAGAATCTTTTTTAAGAGGGAGGATCAAAATTTTACTAGAGAAATTAATAAAATTTTTAAAAAAGGGGAGGCGTATTATTATTATTATTAAATGGAGAAGAGTGATTATTATTATTAAAGAGGAGTGTGGGAAAAATTCTTGCTATTATTATTATTATTATTATTATAAATAATATTATTATTAATGACATTTAAAAAAATGAGAATTATTATTATTATTATTATTATTATTATTATTGGTAAGGATAATACTATTATTAAAAATGTTTATATTCATATCATTATTATCAATAGTAAAGGTTGTACGGTTAAATATTATAAGATAATTTTATTTTCATTAGCTACAAATTTATTACAAGGTTAAATTAGGGCTACCAACGCCACGACTCGGGATGAGGGATCCTCCTAATGGGTGCGAATGGGACAATGATTACAGGGAAGAATGATGGAGGCGGGGTTACAAGCAGGGGTCAGGTGTAAAGAAGGGGCTCCGCATGATGGGTTCAAATAGAATGGAGGTTCCATTGCAAGCAGAAGGAAAAAATGGCTACCGAGGTCGATGGGGAGAAACTAAAGCAGGTACAAGGTTCATCGTCAAATTCCAGAAAACAAAGGGCTTGATGGCCATGGTAGGAACACCCGGATCGAGATCTCAGGCCTCGGGATGAAGTGGAATAAGGATCAACGTTTACATCGAATTCTTTGCGAGGGCATGAGGAATTAACATTGACCACGCACCAAGACAAAAAACTATCGTGGAAATGAGAAATTTGAGGAGTGAGATCCATGACTTGAGCTCGAGGAGAAATTCATTGCTCGTATAGGGGAATTGAGTTTCGAGCATTCGCAGAACCACTTTAGATCATGGGCATAATTTCTTGATGGATCAATCCTAATAAACCATAGCACAAACTACGGGATCCTAAAGCGAGCGACACGCATTTCGACCCCAAAGTCCGAGCATAAATTAATTCGAAAAGAGCCGAAGATTGTTGAAGAAATGTCGATTCCCATAATCTGCTTTGCGGACCCATAGAACGTTTTTTTTACAATGGATAACTGGCACAGTTTTTTGCAATTCGAAAGTAATATTATCTGCACTTGCGATCCTATGGCTTTCATTAGTAAGACTTACAGGGTCTATTTTCATGGGTAACGTGGTACGGTTCTACAATATGATAATGTTTTCTTTAGTTGGAATACGAATGGGTTACTAGGTTCGCTAAAACGTCATGTAATTATTTCAAATCTAGGTTCACAATATTTTTGAAAGATATGATCTTTGAAAGTTAGGGTTTTGCAGGCTCCCGAAATTCATCTAAACGAGGTGACCTTGGAAAAAATCGTCATAAATCTCTACATAAGCATCAGATTGGAATTTTTGTAAAAAAGTGGCGAAAGTAAACGTATCGTAGTTTCATGTGTATCAATTTCAAATACGAGGAGGAAACAGCGTGACATGTGATGCGTCCATACAAGTTTTCTCTACCGAACTAGTCCATAATTGGGTCAATGTGGGAGATTGGGCATAAAATTGTCTTGAAGAATCCAAATCAGAGTTAGACCCATGGAATTCGAAATAATATTCGAGGCCTACTCATGAGGACTGAATTTCAGATATTGAAGATCCAAAACCATAGAGATAAGTCAGCTTTCAATATTGAGCTCTCAAAAGCAAGAAGAAGATGTGTATTGTTTTTTCAAATTACATAAGTCATTGTTTGAAAAATCATGCTTGAAGTGATTCCAAGGGCATATTGAAGCATAGATATTAGTATTGGGTTCTAAAATTCCCCCTAAAAATAAGTCAACACCCATTAAGCCCTCAAAATAGTCTACTATGACTCATGAAGATGAATAAGTGCAACATGATATCTCAAAATTACAAGAGAAAGTGCACCAAATTTCGCTCTCGCAAAGAGGAACAAAAAAAGAAATGGAAGATTTGAAGAAAGGCGTGGAAGCTAAGATGGACGGTTTGAAGAAAAGGAGCATGGAAGCTAATATGGATGGTTTGGAAGAAAGGCATGGAAGCTAAGATGGATGGTTTGAAGAATTACATGGAAGACATGGAAGGTAAGATGGATGGTATAGAAGAAAAATTGAAAGACAACATGGAAGAACATGATGAATGATCTAAAAGAAGACATTGAAGGTTTGACAAATTTGATACAAGAAATTTTTCCTAATCGTGAAAAATATAGTAGAGGAAACTCATGATGAGAACAAAATAAATATTAATAAAGATTTCATAAACTCTAATGTTGGATTGAAGGCCCACCATATTCCAAACATCGATATGAGGAAGTTTGATGGCAATGATCTACGTAATATGGATACTATAGATGGAGCAATATTTTGATCTCAATAACGTGAAAAACACACAAAAGATATGCATTGCAACTTTATATTTAGAACAAAATGCATTTGTATGGTATCGATGGCTTTTTCTCCCCATAAAAAAAAGTCACTTAGTCAATTTTTATGGAGGAAATGATAGCACATTATGAGGATACAAATGTGCAACACCTTCTTTAGCAAATTGATAAATCTCAAACAAAAGGTTTTAGTGGTGGAGCACATTGAGGACTTGAAAAAATTGAATATAAGGGTAAATGATATTCCAGTAGGAACACAAACATTGATGTCTTCACATGGACTTTAAAGGATAACATCCAACATGAGGTTCGTGTTTTGGGACCCTGATTCATTGGAGAAGGCATTCGAGGTTGGCAAGAAAAATTGAATCTAAAATTATGGCAAGCAAAGGAAGCCTACCACTCACATATATAGAAGATGGAAGTGTTTCTACTCTAGACTTCCACAACCTACAAGGTTTACACCACAACAATTGGAAGAAAAAAAGAAAGCAAAAAGGGCTTTGCTACAATTGTGATAGCAAATACACTAAAGGTCATAAGTGTGCTGAGAAGAAATTATTTTACATAGATTGTGAAGAGGAGGAAGAAAATGAACAAGAAACTTCAAAAGAAGAGGATATACACCAGGAACGAACCCTAGAGAAAAAATAAATGAGTTCGACCATATCATGTAATGCATTGGCAGGAATTACCACTCCTCAAACTCTCAAGATAGAAGGCCATATCAAGAAGAAAAATTTAATGGTGTTGATTGATTCAGGGAGTACCCATAATTTTATTCATTGTAAGGTAGCCAAGGAATTGAATGGCTTCCTATACCCAGCACCAGAATGTCAATTGATGGTTGCAAATGGAGGAACTATAAATTTATCTCGGGAAAATGCCATAATATAAAGCTAACCATGAGGTAATATGTATTGAATATTCCAATGCTTTCCATTCCAATGGCAAGGTGTTGATGTTGTACTAGGAGCACAATGGTTGCAATATTTGGGGATGGTAGCTTTTAATTTTCAAGAACTTTTCTTGAAAGTTTTTTCTCGGAAGGAAAGGAAGTTGAATTACGAGGTATCGCAGAGAACCGGGAAAGATAATAAGTCTCTAATGTCATGACAAAATATTTTGAATAAAGAACAATGAAGCGTAATTGCACAATTATTCTCACTAGAAGTTCGAACATCAAAATCATCTATTTCTCCAAATCTCCAAAAAAGTCTTAGACAATCATTCCACATGGTGTTTGAAACTCCCCAAAGGACTTCCACCTATTCGTTATCATGATCATGCTATTCATTTGATTCTGTGAAGTGTTCCTCCAAACATCGAAAGCCTTACGGATATCCTTATGTCCAAAAGAGCGAGATTAAACGTATGATTGCGTAAATGTTAGAGGCTGGTATAATTCCACCTAGTCAAAGTTCTTTCTCTCGCTCTAGTAGTATTGGTGCACAAGAAGGATGGACCATGGCACATGTGTTCTGGATTATAGGAAAGCTCAATAAGCTCACCATTAAAGTACATTTCCCATTCCTGTGATTGATGAATTATTCAATGAAATACATGGAGAAATTTATTTTACCAAGTTGGATTGTCGTTCAGGATATCATCAAATTATAATGAAGACTAAAGATACTCCGAAAATAGCATTTCGAACTCATGAGGTTCATTATGAATTTTTGGTCATGCCTTTTGGCCTTACCAATGCACCTTCAACATTTCAAGGGTTGATGAATTCCATTTTCAAACCCTTCCTTAGAAAATTTGTCTTAGTATTTTTTGATGATATACTAATCTACAACAGGTCTTGGAAGGATCATTTTCAACATGTTCACAGGGTTCTCAAAACTATTGGAAGAGAAACAATTATATGCAAAAAACCTCCAAATGTTTCTTTGGAGTACAAGAGGTGGAATATCCGGGCTTATTGTATATCATAGAGGGTTTATAAGGTAGACCCTAACAAAATTAAATCCATTAAGGAATGGAAATTCCCCACAACCATAAAGCAAGCATGCAGGGATTTCTCAAAAGTTAACGGTATTATCGTAAGTTTGTTAAGAATTTGTCAGAGAATAGCAACACCTCTAATAACATTATTGAAGAAAGATGCATTTTAATAGACTCTGAAATCAACTAAGGCCTTTGAGCATATTAAAGAGGCAATGTGCCTAGCACCTAGTTCTTAGCTATGCCCGAAACTTCACAAAAAAACTTTATTGTGGAATGTGATGCCTCAGGAAATGGAATTGGTGCAGTGCTTTTAATGTAAGAAGGAAGACCCATTTGATTTTGAAAGTCGTCCAATCAAGGGAAAGTATCTACGAAAGCTATTTATGAGAAGGAAATGTTGGCAATACTACATGCACTAAATAAAATGGGCAACCTTACCTAATGGGAAGACACCTAGGTAAAAACTCGATCATGATAGACTTATATCATTTTTTGGAACAAAGATTATCTTCAAAGAGCAGAAAAAATGGGTCACAAAGATGTTTCGAGTTATGACTTTGAAATCATATACAAAAAAGGAAGCTGAAATTTTGTTAGCATAGTGCACTCTGTGAAAGGATGAAGAGGTGGAAAGCGTTGTTATGTTCCATTTCTATAATCCAACGCGGATTGGATAACCGAAGCAAGGGATGAATGGAAGAAGGACAAAGAAGTGTGGACACTCATTCAAAAGTTGCACAGCAATATCCCTAGTACATCCGATACATTTAGTCGGACAAAATGATTCCTTATGGTACAAATATCGCTTATATCTTTGTAATAATTCCCAACTAGAATAAAAAGAAATATGGAATTGCACATCTCCCTTTGGAGGACACCACGCATTTTTGAAAACTTACCACAAGGTGAAGAAAGATTTTTTTTGGGATGGCCTTAAATCTGATATTCAAAAGTTTGTGGTGGAATGTTTGGTTTTGATATAAATTTGAGACAATTAAGACCGGTCTTCTACAACCTTTATCCATTCCAACTCAACATTGGGAGGAGATTTCAATGGATTTTATCGCAGGTTTACCCTAAGTCCAGAAAGGAAAGAGTGTCATTATCGTGGTAGTTGATAGACTTACCAAGTATGCACACTTTTGTGCATTATCTCATTAATTTAAAGAAAGTACAAATTTGCTACCGCATTTATGGAAACAATTCAAAAGCTACATGGAAACCCAAATATTATTGTAAGTGATAAAGATCTCATTTTTACTCGGAAATTTTTGGACAAAATTATTTTCTTGTTTGGGTACTCAACTAGCTCATAGCTCATCTTATCATCCTCAATCCCTATGGGAAAAAATGACATAGTGAGCAAATTTTTTGGAAGGATATCTTCGCTGTTTTGGTATATTATAAACAATGCACAAGTGGGTCAAGTGGACACCTCTGCTGAATGGTGGTATAACACTTTCCTTCCCATATTGCAGCCACTGACCCCATTTGCTGTGCACTTACGAATATCATCCACCGTCCATCACATCCTTAATTTTAAAGAGAAAATTATATAGGATGAAAGCACCGAAGGATCCCATCGAGCATCAACAACAAGTTCTCCAACTCTTAAAGGATAACCCAAATTTGGCACAAAATTGAGATGAAACAATAATAGCGTATCAACTGTCGCATGATCGAAGAATTTTTTGGAGTGTAGGTAGATCGGGTATTTTTACGCTACAACCATACAAACAAATGTCTCAAAGCAAAGCTAAGAAGAAGGATAATAATTTATCGCCAAATCTGATCGTGCTCCTTACAATGCATGTTGCAAAATATTATGGGACTGTGGCACTACAAATTACCGGAGCTTCCCTCGCTTTCTTCTCGCAGTGCATCCAAAGTTTTCCATCGTTTCATTCTTAAATAAGGTTATGGGTAGCACTGAAACTTCCGGGCCTGAAACAATACTACCCTGAACTTTCTTGCGAAGGAAGGAAAAATCATATTTAGGAACGCAGCAAATCATGAAACAAGAAACAGATGAAATAGCTACGGAAATCGAGTCAATTTTCAAAGTATTTCATCAAGTGGAAAGAACTTTTACCAATTGAAGATTCTACGATTGGAGGATGAAAATTTTATACAAAAAGCGTCCAACGCTACTCGTAAACGTTGAGGAATACGAGTGCATGCTAGGTCCCTATGTTACTAAGTGCTCAGTCCCTTATTTTTGTTAAGTCGTAGCAGTATTATTGTTATTGTTGTACGTAACATGACGTTATTAGTATGTGCGACCATGTATTATTGTTAGGATCGCAGCAGGATTACTCATTGTGACCCCATGACGCTGCTATGAGTGTATAGAAAGGGGTTTTTTCATTTGTGGCATGCAAGAATTGTTCATTTATTTAATGTAAAGGGAGGTTCCCTAAAGTGGCTTATTTTTAAGGCGTTGATATCTATTTTCTTCTATTTTTGGACTTGGTTTCATAACGTAGGATAAGACTCCACATGAGTTATGCTCTGGTAAGAAACTCTCTTTCACATATCGAGGGTATTTGGATGTGATGCATATGTACATGTTCTAAAGGAGAAAATGACCAAGTTGGATAATAAATATAGAAAGTCGCATCTTTATTGGGTATAAGGATCGTTTAAAAGGATTGCAAGATGCGGGAACCCAAAAATGAGAAGGTTGTGTACAACCGAGATTTGGTGTTTAGGAGAGGTGAAAGATGTTGTTAGACATGAATTCATACCAAAAGAACCTCATAAGATAGAGTTTGAGGTAAAGGAGGATGAATCGAGACTCTATAGCGAGAAGAAGATTCAGAAAGAACTATTAAGGAGGCAATGGATTCGAAGGATGGAAAACTCTAGAAGGAGGCCATGGTTGATGAAATGGCATCCTTGCACAAAAATGAGGCATGGGATCTAGTGGAGTTGTCGGCTGGAAGGAAGCCCATCGGAAGCAAATGGGTCTTTAAGAAGAATATGAATTTAGAAGGTAAGGTGGAGAAATACAAAGCTCAGTTGGTAGCAAAAGGATATTCCCAAGTGTCGAGAAATTATTTTGGTGATATTTTTTCTCCTATTGCCAAGGATACTTCTATTATATTACTTTTATCTGTTGCTAATGCATTTGATTTTGAGGTAGAACAGATTGAATTGAAGACAAAATTTCTTTGCGGGGATCTGGAAGAGGGGATCTACATGAAGCAACTTGAAGGCTTTGCGATGAAGTGTAAGAAAAGAGCGGTATGTAGGTTAAAAAAGTCTACGTATGAGTTAAAACAATCACCAAGGATGTGGTATCGTGAAATTTGATACCTATATCTAGGGACTTGGCTTCACCGAAGCAAAGAGGATCACTGTTGTGTGTATTTTAAATTAATTGGCGACCATGTTATTTATTTGGTCTTGTATGTGGATGATATGTTCTTGCGATTGGAAATGAGAAATAAATTATCCGGGATTTGAAGACCCAATTGTTCTCCAAATTTGACATGAAGGATCTTGGTGATGCAAAATATATTTTGGGCATGGAAATTAAGAGAGATCGGGAAAGAGGAAGCTCTGGTTAAACACAGGAGAGTATATTGAGACAATATAGCGAGAGGTTCAATATGAAGGATAGTAAATCGGTGAAGGTTCCTATTCCTATAAGTGTAATTCTATCTGCTGAACAGTGTCCCAAGAAACAAGAAGAGGATGAGAATATGTCCCGTGTTCCATATGCAAGTGCAGTGGGTAGCCTGGTGTATGCAATGGTCTGTACCAGACCAGACATTGCACATGAAGTGGGAGTAGTGAGTAGGTTTATGTCAAAACCAGCGAATGAGCATTGGACAGTAGTGAAGTGGGTTTTCAGAGATTTGCATGGCACTAGTGATTATGGTTTGTGCTACCATGGAAGACCTGAGTTGGACAGAGTTTTGGACATCCCAAATTTTATTGGTGTAGATTGAGATGAGATCCGGGACCGAAGAAGATCTACAAGTGGGTATGTGTTTAGCCTATTTGGAGGTGCACTCAGCTGGATGAGTAAAAGATAGTCATGTAGTAGCTCTTTCAAACACAAAGAGTAGAATACATGGCAAAGCCACTCATGCAAGCAAGGAAGGATTTTCGGTTGCATAGATTGTGTTCAAGTATGGGGTTGGTGCAACGAGCTATAAGGATAGACCGTGATAGCCAAAGTGAAATTTTCTTGGCTAATAACGTTGCTTATCATTCAAAGAAAAATAACATTGATGTTCAATATCACTTTGTGAGAGATATGGTTGAGGATAAAAATGGTGTTATTGGTAAATGTGACAAACTTTGAAGAATGTTGCAGATGCATTGACTTAAGTATGTGAGCACTCATAATTTCTCTTTGTGTAGATAAATAATAGGGTGTTGCATATATGGACTAATGACTAAGCTCTATAATGGCCCCCTATGTGACAACAAGTCGCAGAAATGTTGAGTATGTGTTATATTCTTTCTATGATTAGTCGCATGCGTGTGGGGGTCACGGTGGTGGCGAGAGACCCCCGATCGACGTTGCATTGGGCGCAACGGGGGTCATAGCGGGCGACCGCCCCCCTATGTAGTGGGGTTCGATCGGGGCGTGGTAGGCCCCCGTGCGTGGGTTCTAGGCAGCACCTCGAGAAAATGTTTTGGACCGTATTTTTGGTGGGCGGACCCGCCCGTTGTCTGTGCATAGGTTTGCACATGGTTTTGGGATGTGCTGATGTTTTTCGGTCCCCAGCATTTGCAGACTGTGCTTCTGCGGAACCAGGTCGGCGGCCATTGCCCCAGTCGTTAGCTCTTCTGGAAACTCTCGGCAAATCGATGTCGGCTTCTTTTGCACAAAGTATTTTCGGGGCCTCGTCGTCGTCTTCCCGCATCCAGAGACAAGGGGACGGCAGCGATGACGAAACACAGCTTGCTAGCCCCCCCCACAACTTCGCCGCCGCACCCAAAGAGGAGTCGCCACTACAAGCCTGAAGCCCCACCTCTCGAAGAAGCAGGCAACTGGACAAGAGGTTGCTTGAGGAGGGTTTTGCTATTCACTCGGATGTTTTCTTGGCTGGCAAGTCCTCCAAATCCGTGATCACGATTCCAGATCCAGATTCTTCCTTATGGTGGAACGAAGTCACATGGGTCCCATGCTATGGATCGGGGACAGGTAACCCTTACACGAGAACTTCGACCTCGATCGGGGGATCCCTCGTTAATTTCCCCGCACTTCTACAAAGGTAAACAACTTTGCATCGTATTTGCCCCTCGTTTCACTACAATCTTGAGAAAGATGCTTTAGTTGTACTTTCCTTTGCTGAGAGGGGGAGTCGGGGTGCAACCTCCTCTCACCGCCTTCTCCTATATAGATGCAGGCCATGCACACGCTACCAAGAAGGCGTGCCTCAACCACCCGAGGCTCCCAAGCCTTTTCTCGGTGGATAAAATGGAGGAAACACCATCGAATCTCTCCATCCATCGTTGGATGACCAAACCTGCATTTGCGTAATCGGCATCATTTGCAGGTTTAATGGCCTATGGCCTCGAACAACAGCATCTATACCAAAGGCTCCATTCTAACCGGACTAACAACCGCAAAGTCTTCTTTCCTCGCTCAAAAGGCTTTTTCATTGTGGTATTTGTATCCAACAAAGACTATCGTAAAGTTTTACAGAAGGACCCCGGCTCGGGGGACGCGGGCTCTTTCTCACGCCATGGTTTCCGCACTTTTGACCCCTCTACGGCCAAGTTATTACCAAGCTCCCCATTTGGGCCGGATACCAAATCTCCCGCGCATCTCCGGTACCCCCCCTCTCGTTTTCGAAGGGATTGTGATACCTTAGGCGCTTTTTTACAAACGGACACTCTCGGGGGAGAAAGGGTTATACACTATGGCGTAACATGTGCGGAACGATGATCGAAATAGTTACTTCCCCGATCGATAAATCTCAAAGTTGGGGACTTCTACCGGGACCCAACCCCTGGACTACGAAAATACTACTTTTCGGCAGCCGTCACTCCGGCCATCGTACGGGCACCTCCGTAACTCATGTGCTACGTTCCTCGGGAAAAAAGAAGAACAACAAGAGTAAATCCAAATCGAAGAGTCGTAAGCCTTGTGATCGTCTCCGGATGACACCGACTCTCCACCGGATGAGGAGGAAATAGACGCAGAAGACGCAACCACAGAGAACGCGAAGGGAATCCCCATGGCCGCCCCCCGCGATCCTTCGCTTTCCTCCGATCCCGGCGAAACGCCCCTATTGAGACCTCTTCCTCGTATTCGCATAAGGAAACGCCTTCTTCGCCGCAACATTCGCAACCGGTTCTCGTTCTTCCCAAATTACAATGATCGGATCAAAGCCGCAAGAAGAAAGTGAAAAAATGTCGCATTGGAAGTTTCTACCACATCGGGTAGATTCTTGTATCTTGGCTCTCTTTTATCTTCCTCGATCTCTTTTGCTTGATCCTAGTTTGCCGTTGGGACCGAGGTTGATACTTCATCATTTCCGGCCCTTGCTTCCGTGCTTTGCTTTTGCAAAGCCTTGATTGTACCGTATGTTTTTTACTTAATAGAACAAATCGTACCTCTAGAAAACATACTTATAAATGAATAAAAGAATACAAGGATGAATAATACAATTAGCTAGCATGAATGTGAAAAAAGTGTTGGATGATTATATATCAATTTATAAAATAATATATGATCAACCGTTACACTACAATGTAGCTTAGCCATTAATGAATGGAGCTATTTAGCATAAAGTTACAAACATCAAACTCATAGTTTCACATAACCCTTGATGAAGATTACAACGTAGCTTAGCCATTAATGAATGGAGCTATTTAGCATAAAGTTACAAACATCAAACTCACGATTTCACATTACCATTGAATACTTTCGAAAGCCAACATAATCCTCAATCAACATAGGAATGTGATAAAAGTTTTTTAATGAATGTTACAATGCGATATCATGTTTAATTAATGTTAGAATTTGAAGAAACCTTAATGAAGGATGTATAATCCTAAAAAAGAAAGACTACCATTACACATACCCCTTGATGAAGATTACAACTGTAGCTTAGCCATTAATGAATGGAGCTATTTAGCATAAAGTTACAAACATCAAACTCACGAGTTTCACATTACCATTGAATACTTTCGAAAGCCAACATAATCCTCGATCAACATAGGAATGTGATAAATTTAAAACATATCAATTTCATATTTATATTTATAAATAAATTCAATTCAATTTTATGTTTATAATTAGTTGTATTTCATATCCTATATTTATGTTTACAATAAAACTTAGCTATTAATTAACGTAGCTATTTAAAATAGTTATTAAAGATGAATTCACAATTTGGTGTAAAACATTAAAGAATTTCATAATCTAACATAGTCTTCAATGAACATTGAAAATGAAAGTAGCTATTTAATATTAAGTTAACAAATGTGAATTCACAATTTGATACAACCATTGAAGAGTGTCATAAATTAACATAATCTTCAATAGAAACTAGAATATGACAAAATTGATTAATAAACATCACTTTGCGACATCACGGTTCATAAATATACAATTTGAAAAAAAACTTTTAATGAATGATATAATGACAAATAAAATTTTGTGAACATTTAAATGCACACATACATTGATACAACAACATTTTTATAAAAACAATATAAAATATATATATAAGTTGTTGATAAACCTCATAATCTAACATCACATTATCATAATCCAAAAAAAACTCTTTCATGAGTCATGACAACACACCAAAATGCTCTAGTAGCATCGAGAACAAAATCATTTTTGAACCATCATTGTGATGAGATATTTGATGAACCTACAATACCACATAACCATCAATATTATAAGGTTAATCTCAAAATCTAAGATAACCATTAACAAATTTTTACAATCCAACAAAATACATGATGATTGTATAATAATTTCAAAAAAGATAAATGCTTTTGCTTTCAAATATAAATTTTTATTTTTACAATAATAATAGTTTAATATAATATTATATTATATAACAATTATTATAATATTATATAATATAATGATTATCTGATATATTTAGATAAATATAATATCACTATAATATATGGCTATTTTATATTTAAGAATATTTAAATTAATATTTTATTAAATTATATTTAGATAATCTATTAGTTAATTTATTTAAAAGGTCAAAAGAAATCAATGCAAAGTATTAGTTTGGGTCATCTTAATTCCAAACTTCTACGTCTAGTAAAATTTTTCAATAAATCCCAATTTGAAATAACCCTCAGTCGATACTTATGTCATATCAACCAATAATAAAAATAAAGAAAAAAACACATATCGATCAAGCTTCAAATTTGAGGTGTTTATGTTGAAAGGTAATGGAGAATGCTTAATTAGTGAGAGTTGGTTCACGATAACTAAGGAATTAGTTTCTATTTCTTAGGGTATGGTTCTAACTTCCCTACATCTATGTATGTTATCTAATAGTTGATTTGTATTGAGAATCTAGAGCAGTTATTCAGTAGGGACCAAACTCTCCTCGGTTCGGACTCTCTTTCGTAGAGCGACCAGTCGAGTTTTTCTATTTATTAATACAAACATCATATTTTATCATGGTACTTTCGAGCTCCACGGCGAGATGTAACATTGAGTGTTGTGATCCCTACGAGTATCCGAGTAGCGAGGAGAAGCCGTCGATGGCCGAGTGAAATTTTTTTTCTTCCGGAGTAATTGATCAGATCAACGTGTATTTTTTAGGAACAATCGCGTCGATCGTCGCAATTCCTGCAAGTAACAATCGCGCCGATAGTAGTGGATTTGAGCAGAACAAAGGTGCCCATAAAGGAAATTCTTCATGGGTTTTATTTTCGACGCGATTGTCACGGAAATTGGGTCAATTAGTGTACCGAGGAGATCTGAAAACAGATCTGTGCTAGTGTTTGACCACCGATGAAGGAAGAAATCCAATGAAAGTTCGCCGATGAAGGAAGAGATCCGAAGCAGATCTTGTAGTCGGGTGCAGAAGAGTCGAGAGTCTCGTAGCACGAGCGTGCAAAGCAACCTCATCGGATTGATCACGGATCGGTAGATCCGTATCGTGATATTGATTTCTGTAAGGATCTAGGGGGTAGATCCATCATTTTTTTTTCTGTCAATTACTTGAAGTCTTTTTTTTGAATTATCGAGATGAATAATCAAATAATCGAAGCATAGTTTGAACGAGAGCAACAAGCTTGATGGTTCGATTACTCTAATTGGATGTTTAAGATGCGTATCGTGTTAGAAGCGCAAAGTTCTTGGACGATTGCAAATGGGGATGAGCCGAAGCTAGCAGCAAGAGTCGATTCACCCACAACAACTCAAGACTAGGAGAAGAGAGAAGGCAAAGCAAAGACGTTGCTGAAGATGCTAGTGAAAGACAATATCATACCACATATCGTAGAATGCAAATCAAGTAAGTGAAATTTGGACAGTATTGAAGGATTTGTATGACATCGGGAATACAAATCGTCCTTTGTTCTTGAAGAGAGAGATTCTATCCATAAAGATGGAGGAGAATGAAACAATTGCTTCTTTCATATCGTGGATCAAAGATCCGAAGAACAAATTGCAGATATCGATGAAATAGTAGCAAATGCAGATTTGGTGTACGATTACCATGAATGGTATGACCGATGATTACCAAATGTTCATCATCGGGATAAGTGCAAGAGAGAAAATCCCAAATTTTGAAGAACTTGACAGAATACTAATGCAAGAAGAAGAAAGAAGATTGACTCTAAAACCCCGTGAGTGCGGATCTTGCGTTAATGGAAAAAGAAGAAATTCTTGAAAGCAAAAAGGAAATCCATCACAACAAAATGGAGGAAATCCATAGAAAAAGACCGAATTTAAGCTCAAGGTATGTATCCAAATAGAAACGATTCCGTAGTAAACAAATTTTATTGCGGAAAAATCGTTCATATGGCTAAGGAGTGCAGGGAAAAAGAAATTTCATGACGAACAACAGAGACATAAAAGACATGCGAGTCATTTCGAAAATGATGACCATGTTCAGGACTTCAGATTTTTCATGGTAGAGTTTTGATGACAAACGTTGAAAGCAGACATCTCGGTATGTGGATTCGGGAGCATCCACACATATGACAGAAACAAACAATGGTTCGAAGATTTTAAAGAAATCAACAACGAAGCACAAATCTACCTTGGCAATGATAGAGGTTATCAAATCAAAGGGTACAGGGAACATTCCTGTTATTTTTGTCCGATGGTAATATCGTATATATCCATAATGTAACGTATGTACTCGAAGTTACAAAGAATCTAATCTATTGTATCCATGATTACTGCATTAGAATCTCAAGGTAGAATTCTTTAAATCTAATTTTTATATTAAAGATTTGTTGGATGGTATGAAGACTATTGCTTCGGGAATTCGAATAGAGCTCCTGTACAAATTGAATGTGAGAACAACACCATATCGAGCTTTGACAAACATCAAGTTTGACTACAAAAATAGCTATGGCACCGGAGACTTGGTCACATCAACTTCAACGATTTGTTATTACTTCATAAAAAAGGAAATGGTAAGAGGTCTTCCTACATTAAAACAAGTGCATAATGATCGTGATGCTTTGTGTGTTAGGAAATATGCATAGAGAAGAATTTCATGCTTGAGTAGAAAAGAAAAAAGAGATATACTTGAATTAGTGCACACCGACCTATGTGGACCTATGCAAACAAAATCATTAGGAGGTGCACTATATTTTCTATTGTTTTTTTGATGGCTGCATAAAGTTTTCTTGGGTATATTTTATGAGTAAGAAAAATCACACATTTGAATACTTTTAGCAGTTTAGATATATGATAGAAAAGTAAACAAAGAAGCACATAAAAATTCTCCGCTTCGATCAAGGGGGAGAATATAGGAAGGATGAACTTACCAAGTATTTTAAAGACCATGGAATATTACAACAATTCACGTACCCCATACTCCTCGGCATAATGGAGTAGCAAAAGGAAAGAACAGAACATTGGTGGAGTGTGCTAGGAGCATGTTGAAAGATAAGGATCTTTCGAAATGGTTTTTGGGCTGAAGCATTGAATACTGCGATTTATTTGAAAAATTGGAGTCCTACAAGAAGTCTCCATTTTAAAAATCCTTTTGAAGCATTATATGGATTCAAGCTCGTAGTAAAACATTTGAGAGTATTTGAGTCTAAAGCATTTTCCCTCACATTCCAAAGGAAGACAAAAGAAAACTAGATTCAAAAGCCATCGGATGTACCTTTGTAGGTTATTGTTCACAATTTAAAGCTTATAGATTGTTTAATCCTTCTACTCACAAGAATTTTGTTAGTAGAGATGTCATGTAACATGAGTACGTTTATGATGAATATTATAAAAGTAATGAGGAATGGGATATTCCATTTTTGGTGGAAGGAAGTGAAGAAACAAGTAACAACCATGAGAAGTAGAAAAAGACAAAAGCAAAAAAGTTTTAGATACAGTAATTGAGTTGAGTCCCTAAAACGAAATTCAAAATAGGTTGGAAGCCACACCAACGCTCAGAAGATCGAGTAGGAAGACTCAATTCCCTCGTTAGATATAGGTAAAAATGACTTTATAACTAGTATGATGAATGTTGTTGAACCTTCTAGTTATAGAGAATCAAATCATTGTAGTGAATGGAAAGAAGCTATGGAACAGAATATGAATTTATTCTCAAAAACAACACTTGGGAGCTAATTGAATTGCCCGAAGGGGAACAACCATAGGTTATAAATGGTTGTATAAACCCAAGATTAATGCGGACATAAGCATAGATAAATTAAAAGCCTGATTGGTAGCAAAAGGGTATTCACAAAAATAAGATATTGATTATGAGGAAACCTTCACCCTCGTAGCTAAACTAAATACTATCGGAATGATGATTACTTTAGCTACTCGAAAACACTTGGATGATTCACCAACTAGATGTAAAGTTTTCATTTTTAAATGGGGAGTTGAAAGAGGAGGTTTACTTAGAGAAACTTTCGAGGTGTTTTTCTAGAAAGGGAAAAGAACATTTAGTCTTTGCAGATTAAAGAAAATTTTATATGGATTGAAACAAGCACCCAAGTCATGGTATGAAAATATAGATTCATTTTTTATGCAACAGAGTTACAATAGAAGTAAAGATGACCCTAATATGTATATTGTGAGAGATTAAAATGGGCATATATCGTTGATTTCTTTGTATGTAGATGATCTAATTATTACAAGTGATGCGAGTTGATCTAATCAAAGAAATCAAGTAGCAAATGTTACAAATGTTCGAAAGTGAAAGACCTTGGTGAACTAAGATATTGTTTGTTCCTTGAGATCCGGGAGATTTAGGAAAAAAATTTCTATCCTAGGGTATAAGTATGTTAGAGATCTACTAGAAAGATTCAGATGGATCATGTAAGGCAGCAGTAGTGCCATTACAACAAAAGATTAAAATTCGGAGTGAGGATGGCTCTAAAGAGGAAGATGTGACACTTTATTGACAAAGTTGGTTGGGAGTCTAATCTACCTAACCAATACCGGACCCGATTTGGCTTATGCGCATTAGTGTTCTAAGTCAATTCATGTCCAAACCACTTGAGAGTCACCTGGATTGCAGCAAAAGGCGTTCTAAGGTATCTACAAGGAACCGTAAATTATGGTATTATTTATACTAATTCTTCTGATGTTAGATTGACAGTTTACACATTCCAACCGGGCTAGAAATGTAGACGACCGAAGATCCATAATGGGTTATGCATTCAGCATTGGATCCGGGGTGATTTCATGGAGTAGTAAGAAACATAACACAGCGTTTCCTTGTCCTTAGCGAGTTGCAGTATCAAGCCATGTGCGCAGCAACATGTGAGGCAAACTTTGGGTTGCGAAGACTTCTCCAGGATGTTGGGGAAGAACAAAAAGATGCAACAATTATCGGATGTGACAACCGTAGCTCAATCACACTTGCTAATAATCCGGTGTTTCACAAGAACACTAAACACATCGATGCACAATTCCAATTTGTGAGGGAGAAAGTTCAATCTAAAGAAATCCATCTTGTATATTGTAAAACATGTGATAATGTTGCTCACATTTTCACTAAGCCACTTGGCAAAATTAAGTTTCAAATGTTTCAGGGGAGATGTTAAGCATATTTGTGAGCACATTCTCCATTGAGGGGGGAGTGTTTAAAGATAATGGAGCATATTTAATTAGTAAGAGTTAGTCCATGACACCTTAGCATAGGAATTAGTTTCTATTTCTTAGGCTATGGTTCTAACTTCCCTACATCTCGTGTATGCTATATAATGGTTGACTTGTATTGAGAATGTAGAGCGTTCAGTGAGCCGTACTCTCTTGGTTCGTAATCACTTTCATAAAGCTGACCAATGAATTTTTTTATTTATTAATTCAAACATCATATTTGATCATTTTAGAAGTTTTTTGATGATGCCGAATCTATTTCAACCATCAAAAACATGATTCAAACACTCTAACTATCATATTTTTTTTAGATATTAGATTCTAGTCTTTAAACGAATTTACTTTATTAATATCTCTAGACCAATTTACTCGGTTAGTAGACCATTTCAATGAACTAGAAGGAAAAATGTTAAACACAATTTCTCACCTCCAAGTATCGTGTTTCTTATATGGTCCAATTTACTCGGTTAGTAGACCATTTCAATGAACTAGAAGGAAAAATGTTACATGCAATTTCTCACCTCCAAGTATAGCGTTTCTTATATTTTTTAATGCATACAATGAGAAATTATAAACCATCATAAATTATTTCACCCCCTCAATGCATAGGGTGATCCGCTAATCTCCATGGGCATGCACATTGATCATGAATCCTCTGGGTGTACACATTTTTTACATGTCTACTTAATATGTTCAATTTATATGAGTCTAGATCCATTTTAACTCCGGGATCTATCAAGCACTAAGAGATCTATTTTAAGTTGTTAAGATGCATCTAGGCTAGTTTAATTATTATTATTATTATTATTATTTAGTTTAATTTTTATTTTTATATACTTTCACTAAGTCAAAATGTTTTAATTAATAATTTTATTTTTTATGTAATTTGACTAGATCAAAAATGTTTAGATAACATAATATAACTCGGAGATTACAACAACTCTTCCATAGTGGGATGGCTCTTGGCCCAAAAAATGTAATAAAATTAAATTATATATAATATATATATATATATATATATATATATATATATGTATATATATATATATATGTATATGTATTTATATATATATTGTGAAATGAGAGATCGATTTTGGGCATGGGGTATTGATGAGCCATCATATTGGCCCATGGTATGGTATGGTTAATAATATCCATGTTAAATCGGTGCAGAATATCCATAGTTGAAAAACTTGTTATATTGTAAGTATTAATATTTTTTGTGCTTATTAATAAAATTTAAATATAATTACAAAAATTATTATTTTAATTTATATGGTGAAATGGATCTTAGCTTTTTAGCTACTATTTATATCTTATACGCTTTCATGTGATAGAGGTGTAGATATATCTATAAAGTAATTATAATATTTTTTCTTTAAAATTTTATAAAAAGAATATTATAAAGTTAAATTGAAATAAAATATTTATAAAATATTTTGAGTGTGAAATGAGAGATGGTTTTTTGGGCATGTTAGTATTGATGAGCCATGATATTGGCTATTGTAACAAATCCTATTTACAAATTAATAATATCTATGGCAAAGTAGACATGAATATCTATGGTTAGACATATTGTTATATATTGTTAGTTTATGTGCCTATTAATTAAATTTAAATATGATTACATAATCATTATTCTATTTTTATAAAATAAAATAGACATTAACTTATTGTTGCTACTTATATATTTTAAAGTAATATGTATATTATGGTTTTTTTTAATCTAAAAAAGTTATTCAAAATTTTATTGATAAAAAACAAAATTACAATGTAACAAATTTGAATTTTTATTATTTTTATTATTTTTATTACTTTTAACTTTTTAAAGACATTAAAACATCTTTCTTACCTCTCATGTATAAACTAACTCTCAATTAAAATTAATAAGAGGATGAAATAAAAATAATAAAATAATAATATAAAATAAAAATAAAAATAACACGAGAAATATAAAATAGTTAAAAAAACACCAAACAAAATCAATTATTAACAAACACACAATCAAAATTAAAATTAAACTAACTCTAGTTAAAATTAATAAAATGGTGGAATAAATTAATAATATAATAATGCTAAATATTATTAAAAAAATTTAAAACAAAAATACCAAACAAAATATAAAATAGTTAAAAAACACTAAAAAAAAATTCAATTATTCTTAAACACAATCAAAATTAAAATTGTGGATGCTTTCAACATTACCTCCATTGGGTGAAAATGGTATGTACGGTATTAGCTATTATTTCAACATTACCCCTCCATCACTTACTAAGAAATAGGTCATGCATAAAACTTCACACTATCCATGCCTCCAACATTACCTCCATTGATTGAAATTGACAACTCAAACAAGGATTGCAGTAATGGTAGTTCTTACGCTGCGATCTCTTCTCCAATCCAAAATGACTCCCAAATGCTCCGCATCAACGACTAGAAGATATGAAATGTGTACTAGATGTATCATATTGAAGGGTACTTAATGTTTGTTGTCATAAAGCGGGCGGAGATCCCGGATTCCATATGTACCGGAGGACCGGAACACATTTGTTCACGACATACCAATATGGCACGCTTTGCCTCAGACTATGAAAGCCTTATATCCGGAAGGCCATGGTGGAGGGAAGGAGACAAATACTATACGATAGGGAAGGACACGACATGCGGCCACGATATCACGGGCTCAAAAACTATGCATCATAGTTGGCTCAATAACATCCGTTGGGAAGATATTCCTTATGCATAGACCCACCGGTGAGTGGAGTACTCCTTTAACACTACATCCATAGTTTGGAACTCGTTGTTTCGATAGTAGTAGCACCTCTAAATTCGATGCTCCATTGAAGCAGATGGAGGTGAGCGTAGCGAAGTCGGCATGACTACCAGACATCACCACCTTTATTGAGGTCTCGTACTTCTCATGATCAACGGATACGGCGTCCGGAGAGGGTTTTAACATTTTGTTTAGTGGTTTGGGACTCGAAAATGAAAAGCGAGGACTGCGGGAACCGGAGGGCAAGGATTGAGAATTTTGTGCTCGCGACCGAGTCGATGCATTGGCCAAATATCCTTCTCGTTGAGATCCAATCAATCAAAGGATTGATAAACGCTCTTATGGTTGGGGTAATGCATGGCACACTCTTATGAATGAGCCAAACAGTTACAGAAGCGGTAATGGCTTACTTTCCATCATCAATAGATCCACATGATAATGGTAGGAACAAGAATAGATCCATGTTGGAATTTCGATAATTCTAGAACAAAAACATAGAGAGAATGATACTCTCCTTCTTAACACAAAGAAATTAAACAATAATTTTCTTCATAGGTAAGACAGAGTTTCACACTTGAAAACTTCTATTCCATTAATCTAAAAACAAACTGTTACAATAAAACTTCTTCCTCTAAGAGGGATTACAAAATGCTAGACTGCTGCAAACACAGTGCCAGAACACTTCACTCTCTATCTCAAAAAATACACTCTGTATCTCACATAGAAAATGCACACTTTTTGTCTATTCAAACACTCTGTCCTATTACAAAATACGCTGCTCTGTCTTTTTTGATACACTCCTGTGTAATTCAATTACATTTTTCTTTCTGCCTCTCGGGCCTTTTATATGACGCAGCATATATATCAAATAACATAACAAAATAAAACATATATATAAAAACTAAACTACAAGTCTATGGCCCACCAGGCTTACATTGCAAAAACGCGCATATGTTTTAATATATGTTAAAACATATATAAAACATATAACTTCATCGTGCGATAAAACAAAAACAAACCATTTAACAAAACATAAACGCAAATCTTTCTTCTTCGCAACCTTACGGATTTCAAAAATGCGAATAAACCAAAATGCAAAGTAAATTCGCATTATAAAAGTCTCTGTTGACGTCAGCGGGTTTTGTAACCAGAAAATTCTTTAGGGCGTGTTTTATAATTGTTTCAAGTCCGAAATTGGAGTTCTTGGATAGCCCCAAAAAAAACCAGAAATCTTATAGATTCCGGCTCATAAAAATCTTCGGGTCTGGAATTGAATTGTGCGAACCGGCCCAAAAAAAATGCGATCCAATCACATACTACCACATGCTCCTATTGTGCTATCTGCTGTCATGGATGGCGAGGACCACTATCTGCGTGGAATTAAATCAAAGAATTAAAACAAAAACGTCTTCCTGCGTTCAAGAAACAATGCTCTGTCTATATACTCTGTTTTTCAAATTGTAAAGGACTGTAAGGTTTTCACAGTCCGAACTTGATTGTTCAACAAATTTGGAAAGCGGCTTTGTGCCAGAACCCTTCAAACAAAGATAGCAAGCGGCTCTGAGTACACTACAGTTGAAATTAACATTTCAACACTCCCCCTTAAGTTCAACTGCTGGGTTATCAGTCATACCCAAACATTTCCTTAAAAATTCAAAATTATTCTGCCCTAATGGCTTGGTCAGAATGTCTACAAACTGCTTCTAAGTTGTGCAATGTTCCAAAACAATTTCTCCATTGTTCACCAATTCCCTAATGTATTGAAACTTTGTATCAATGTGTTTCGTTCTTTTGTGAAACACAGAATTCTTTGATAATGCAATAGCTGAGCTATTGTCACAATAAATCAATGTGCCTTTTGCTTGCTCTTGGCATAAACTTCTCAACATTCTCCTCATTCACACTGCTTGACACGCTACTACTGTAGCTGCCACATACTCTGCCTCTGTTGTAGATAATGTTACAATAGGTTGTTTCTTAGAAGCCTATGAAATGGCTCCTGAACCCATGTGAAAAACATAACCAGAAGTACTTTTCCAGTCATCTACACTTCCAGCCCAATCACTGTCAGTGTATCCAATTAAATCTGAATTTTCTGAAGTAGTATACAAAATACCAAATCTTTTAGTTCCTTTAACATACCTCAGAATCATTTTTGCTGCCTGCCAATGTGTTTCTTTTGGCCTCTCCATGAATCTGGAAATAAAACTAATAGCATGCATAATATCCGGCCTAGCTGCAGTCAAATACATGAGGTTGTCAACTATGCTTTTGTACAAACTAGGATCAAAATCCTTGTTGTTGTCCTCTTTGCTGAGTTTTAATCCCATCACTGTGGGAGTAATTGCTGCCTTGCAATCCTACATGTTAAATCTTTCCAAAACTTCATTAACATAATTTTCTTGAGAAATAAAAATTTTATTTTCATCCTACTTTACTTTTATTCCTAAGAAGTACTTCAGCAAACCCATATCAGTCATTTCAAATTCATCTTTCATGATTGTTTTAAAATTTTCAACAAGGTAATCATCATTACCTGTAAAGATCACATCATCAACATATAACACAACAATGAGCATCTTACCATCTTTCTCTTTGATGTATAGGGTGGGTTCTCCCTCACATTTTTCAAATCCATTTTCCAGTAGATAGGAATCTATCCTACTGTACCATGCTCCTGGTGCTTGTTTCAGCCCATAAAGAGCTTTCTTCAATCTACACACTTTGTTCTCTTGGCCTTTCTTCTCGTAGCCTAGAGGTTGTTTAATATAAACCTCTTCCATTAACACTCCATTTAAGAATGCTGACTTCACATCCATTTGGTAAACTTTCCACTTTTTTTGTGCTGCTATGGACAACACTGCTCTCACAGTTTCCATTCTTGCAACCGGTGCGAAATTTTCCTCATAATCTCTCCCATGCTGCTGCTTATACCCTTTGACAAAAATTATGGCCTTGTGTCTTTCAATCTTTCCTTCAATATTACTTTTGGTCTTGTAGACCTATTTAACTCCAATAACTCCCTTACCTTTTGGGAGTTCAACTAAATCCCGTCTTGTTTCTTTCTATGGCATTAATTTCTTCATCCATAGCTTCTATCCATTTCCTATCTTTAATAGCTTCTTCAAAATGAATAGGGTCATCAACATGACAATACAAAGAAAATAAAGAGTTCATACCTTCATTTGTTGCCTCTTGCTCATAAATCTCATTTAAATTTCTGAACTTTGTTCCTATTTCATTTGGTGTACAAGTGCTTGAAGTAGCACCTGCATCTCCTCCTTGTGGTGTGCTTGGAGAAGCACTTTCATTTCTCCTCAAGGGTGTCCCTCGCTGTCCTTGTGTTGGTGCTGCTATTGACGGATGTATTTCAACCATCTCTTCATCATCTTCATCATGAGACAAATAGTTTTTAACATTCATTTTTTTCTCAATGCTTTCATCCCAAGCTTCCTCTTCAATGAACTAAACATCTCTGCTCACAATAAACTTCTTGGTGGATGGGTTATACAACCTATAAGCTTTGGATTCCTCGTTGTATCCAATAAAAGTACATTTCTCCCCCTTGTTGTCCAACTTCTTCCTTAGCTAATTCTGGAATGTGTGTATAAGCCACACAACCAAAAAATTTCATGTGGGTGACTCCTTGCTTTGTCCCACTCCATGCTTCTTCCAGAACTTTGTTCATTACTGCTTTTGTTGGGCATCTATTCAAGATATACGCTGCACAATGTACAGCTTCAGCGCAATAATCATTTGGCAAATGTTTTGCCTTTAGCATACTCCTTACCATATCCATGATTGTCCTATTTTTCCTTTCAGCAACTCCATTTTGCTGCGAAGTGTACATAGTTTTAAATTGCTTATGAATCCCATTTTCTCTGCAAAAACGCAGAAATTCTTTAGAGATATATTCACCTCCTCTATCAGTTCTTAGGACTTTGATATGCAGCTCACTTTGGTTCTCCACAAGTGCTTTGAAATTGCATAATCTTTCAAACACTTCAATTTTATTTTTCAAAAAGTAAACCAAGTTTTTCTTGTAAAGTCATCTATAAAAGTTAACATATAGTGGTTGCTTGCAAGTGATGGTGTTTGCATTGGTCCACATAAATCTGAGTGGACAATTTCTAAGGGTGCCTTTTCCCTTATGCTTTTCCTGGATGGAAAAATTTCTCTATGTTATTTACCCAAGATACAACCTTCACAAAGGCTGTCCGGTTTCTCAATCAATGGCAATCCTCTTACCATTCCTATTCTGCGCAACAAGTTAAGACCTCCAAAGTTGAGATGTCCAAATCTCCAGTGCCATAACCAATTCTCATCTTTTGTTTCTCTTTGGAAAGCCTCTTGTGACATTGTTGCCATTTCTTCTCCATTCTTCAAATCTGCGCTCATCCTGAGAGGGAACATTCTGTTCCTTGTCATCTTCACTTCAGCAATACATTGTTTGCTTGGTGTTTTATCCATGATGGTGCATACATCATCTTCAAAGAAAACATTGTACCCATTTTGAACAAGTTGTCCAATACTTAAGAGGTTACATTTCATTCCAGGAACATAATAAACATCTGCTATGGATTTCTTTTCTCCTTTCCTTGTTAAGACATTTACATCTCCTTTTCTCATAACAGAAACTTTACTATCTGTCCCTAATGTGACTTGTGACTTCACATTCTCATCTAACATAGAAAACATGGCTATGTTTCCTGTCATATGGTTACTACAACCTGAGTCTAGAAACCATAAATCTTCACTCTTTTCCTCAGCCATATTACAAGCTAAATTTTTTTATCTTGGCTGATATTTTCTCTAGTGAAATTTGCACTAGGCCTATTACCCATATCAGGTTGCTTCTTCCTACATTCATTTGCATAATGCCCATATTTTTTACAATAATGACATTGGACATTGGATTTATCATACCTTTTTCCATGAGCATGTTGCTGTCCACCTTGCTGGATGCTGCCTTGGCCTCGATTCTGATTTTGATTGCTGCCCCTTCCTTGAGCATTTGCTGGAGTGTTTCTTCCACCTCTGTTTTGGCTTTTGCCTCTTCCTCTCTTGTTTCCTCTGCCTTGACCTCTTCCTCTTCCAAAGGAAATATGGGTCTTAAAGGCATGTTCCAAATATGCATTTTCATTTCTACCCAATCTTTGTTCATGTGTCATCAGTGATGCATGAAGCTCATCAATTGAAAAGTTTGAGAGATCCTTTGTCTCTTCTATGGTGGTAACTATAACATCAAACTTTGAGGGTAGGCTCCTCAAAAGTTTCTCTACAATCCTCCTTTCTTCAAGTGTCTCTCCATGAGACCTTATTTGTGTGACCATTCCAATCACATGTGTGAATAATGAGTCTATATTATCTGACTCCTTCAGGAAGAGAGTCTCAAAATCTCTCCTCAGCAATTGTAGTTTTGTTGTCTTCACTTTCTCCATGCCTTGATAGGTTGTCTTGAGAGTTTTCCATGCTTCTTTGCATCTCCTAGCTGCTGCTATCTTTGGAAACACACTCTCATGTGCTGCTTGATACAAATAGAAGAGGGCTTTAGAGTTCTTCTTCTTATTGCTCTTCAACAATTCCTTCTCTGTCTGTGTTAAGACATTAAACTCAATTTCATCTACTGGCTCTTCAAAACCATCCTCAACAAGTTCCCATAAGTCTTGAGAGGCAAACATGGCTCTCATGGTGATTGCCCAATAATCATAGCTTTTCCCATTAAATTGTGGGAGCTAAGCATTACCGATACTCATGCTAGTGTTGGCTCCTGCCATGTTTACACTCTGAACTATGCTTCAAATACTTGACTATGTATTTATAAAATAAACTGACTGTTTTCAAACAGTAACACAATAAAAATCTTTCTTGAGAATACCTTGGATTCTTTTGACTGAGTCTTCACTCTACTGGAGAAGCTGCTGCAATAAGAAATCCTTCCTTCAGCTTCTTTGACACCTTCAAAGAGTCTCAAAGAGTCTGGACTAGCTTTGATACCATGTTGAAATTTCTGAGAATTCTAGAACAAAACAGAGAGAATAATACTCTCCTCTAAACACAGAGAATAAAAAATTTTCTTGACAGATAGACAGAGTTTCACACTTGAAAACTTCTATTCCATTAATCTAAAAACAAAATGTTACAATAAAACTTCTTCCTCTAAGAGGGATTACAAAAAGCTGGATTTCTGCAAACACAGTGCCAAAACACTTCACTCTCTGTCTAAAAAAAATCACTATGTATCTCACATAGAAAATGCACACTCTCTGTCTAATCAAACACTCTGTCCTATTACAAAATATGTTGCTCTGTCTTTTTTGATACACTGTTGTGTAATTCAATTACATTTTTCTTTTTGCCTCTCGGGCCTTTTATATGAGGCAACATATATATCGACTAACATAACAAAATAAAACATATATATAAAAACTAAACTACAAGGCTATGGCCCACTGGGCTTACATTGCAAAAACGCGCATATGTTTTAATATATGTTAAAACATATAACTTCGTCGCGCGATAAAAAAAAAAACAAACCATTTAACAAAACATAAACGAAAATATTTCTTCTTCGCAACCTTACGGATTTCAAAAATGCGAATAAACCAAAATGCAAAGTAAATTCGCATTACAAAAGCCTCTGTTGATGTCGGTGGGTTTTGTAACCCAAAAATTCTTTAGGGCGTGTTTTATAATTGTTTCGAGTCCAAAATTGGAGTTCTCAAATAGCCCCAAAAAAAACCCTGAAATTTTATAGATTTTGGCTCATAAAAATCTTTGGGTCTGGAAATGAACTGTGCGAACCAGCCCAAATAAAATGCGATCCAATAGCATACTTCCATGTGCTCCTGCTGCGTTGTCTGTTGTCGTGGATGGCGGGGACCACCATCTGCGTGGACTTAAATCAAAGACTTAAAACAAAAACGTCTTCCAGTGTTCAAAAAACAATGCTTTGTCTATTTACTCTGTTTTTCAAATTGTAAAGGACTGTAAGATTTTCACAGTCTGAACTTAACTGTTCAACAAATTTGAAAGTGGCTCTGTGCCAGAACCCTTCAAACAAAAATAGCAAGCGGCTCTGAGTACACTGCACCTGAAATTAACATTTCAACAAAACAGACTCCACCCCTTCGTTTAAAGTAATAGATTTGACTTGAACTTCGGTTTGCTTCGTGTAATTTTCTACAGCCCTGAAATGTCAACCATTTAAAATGACATGACGCCTACCAAGCCAAAACCTACCCACGCAGAGCCGATAATAGCAACCGGCCTATCAGTGCCAAGTCAAACGTATGCATTTTGCTTTCCGGTCCTTCATTTTCTCTGAGATCATACACAAACTTTTGAGACACTTGGCACAACATTCTATAGAGAATAATCCACCGTCCACCCATCCCCGCTGTCTCTCACAAGCATGACATGACGATAGTTGTGTGTGGTTTAATTGGTGGAAAGTAATCACTTGTTCGCTTTCGACTCTTCCACCAACCATGTAGAAGAATTTGTCATTATTGGCCTGTTGAATGCCAAGCGGGCAACCGACGTTTTAGGTTTCACACTCACTTTTTCAGACACTTGGCACAAGATTTTATAGAGAATTTTCCATCCTCCACCCACACCCACTTCCACTTTCTCTCACAAGCATGACATGACGATAGTTGTGTGTGGTTTATTCGGTGGAAACTAATAACTTGTTCGCTTTCGACTCTTCCACCAACCTTGTAGAAGAATTTGTCATTATTGGCCTGTTGAATGCTAAGCGCGCAACCGACGTTTTAGGTTTCAATACATGCACCTTAAGAAAATCAGTAAACTTATAAGAATAATTTCAGAACAGTCTACATCAATGATAGTGTATGCAGACGAGCATGGACTGTGGCTTCTCTGTTCGTGCGTATATATAAAATAAGTTTTATTCTGGCTGACTACACATTGATATTGGACGTTAAACCAACCCTTCAGTCACCATAAGAATGTGGGTACAAAAAGTTCGTATCAAAGTTGACCATAAGCTTCACATTAATTGCTAACCACCCCAACAAATACCCACACTGATAGAGAGAACTAAGCATTTTTTATATTCAAATTTGCACATGTACCAAGCCACTAGTGCACAGATTGAAGTTTCTATATAAAGATCAGTTGTATCACCATTACACTCATGAGTTGCAGTGACGCTTTGTCTTGCTATTCTATTTATCCTTGTACTGTTTTCCCTATACCATATCTTCTTCTATATTTACTTTATAAGATTGGCAATGGCGATCATTAATAGAAGTGTGTACATGTGCTTTGTAGGGCTTCTAGTGTCCACTTTATTGTTGCAAAGTAGTGGCGATCATGGTCATAGCAGGAACAAGTACCCATTTCGAAGGCCTAGTAGGAATCTGGTGTTGTATTTCCACGATGTAATCTATGATGGCACCAACGCCAAGAACGCAACAACTACTCTTGTGGGTGCTCCCCACGGGGCAAACCTCACACTTCTCACTGGAAAAGACAACCACTTTGGAGACCTGGCGGTGTTCGACGATCCAATCACTCTCGACAATAATTTTCACTCCCCCCCTGTGGGAAGAGCTCAGGGGTTCTATCTCTATGACATGAAGAATACTTTTAGTGCCTGGCTTGGATTCACTTTCGTGCTGAATTCAACAGACTACAAAGGCACCATCACATTTGCTGGAGCAGACCCAATACTTTCTAAATACAGAGATATATCTGTGGTGGGAGGCACTGGAGATTTCTTGATGGCAAGAGGAATTGCCACCATCTCTACGGATGCTTATGAGGGAGATGTTTATTTCCGTCTCCGGGTGAATATCACACTCTATGAGTGGTACTGATTTTATTTTCTACTGCTTTATCATATGAGTTGAGTCTACGTCTAGTGATCTCTCCTCCTGTCTGCTCTTCATTTCTATTTTGATTTTAGTGTTCCTCTCTATGAGGTATCTGCTTGAAGGTCCCAAATATTGTAGCGTCAAAGTGAAATAATATCTGATAATGTTGTTGTTTAGGTGTAGAATAATGTATTTCGCCCATATCCAATATATTATGTTGTTTGCAGATTACGTGACACTTGTATTGCAGTAATCAACTCCTTCCAAAATTTGGCCGTCTAATAATATAGTTCTGCTGTTTCATGAGATATTGCTCCTGGTTGATCTGGAAAAATCGTGCTAATCTATTCCGAAATAACCGAAATCCTAATACGTGGTCTGCTGATTTAGCAAAAGCACTAGGCGTATCTGGCAGCATCCACGACTAGTCTTTTAACTATTCAGTGTTTGCAATAATATTAAGACTTCAGAGGACAACCGGCAGACAACGCACCCTGTCTGAAAGGATTATATATTATTAAATAATAGAGACAGCATTTTATATATTATTAAGTAATAGAGAACATAGTTACCAAATTTGAATTTGAATGGATATGATACCCAAAAAAGTTGATCATATAAAATTCAATGAGTATTTATCTTATCATTATTATTTTTTGGGTAAGTTTTAAAAGAATCTAAATTAATAATCTTAATATTCAAACACTTAGATATTGTTTTCAATCATATTATGAATTATAGAAAATGAAAATAAAATTAGAAACTGAGATTAATAACAAAAAAAACTCATTTTTAATGGAAATAAATCATCTAGAATAAGAACAACCAACTCCTTTAACATAAACAAGAAAAAAATAACCAGCTCAAAAACCTAAAAACTATATTATCTCTTTCCCAAAAAAACAAAATGCAAAAAATTGGATTTTAACCAATGTTATTATGAATTTTATTACCAATGAACAGCTACATATAATTTAACTCAAAAAAAAATATTAATATTTAATACTATACTTTAAAAGCTTTTACTAAAAAGAGTCAAAAGTTACTGTAGTTATCAGTGTTTTCCATTTTACTTTAATCAATTGATTAAATAGAAGTGATTAAAGAAATTTCACCAAACATCTGCACTTGTAGTTTTCAAATTGGGTGAAAAAAAGAGGCAGTTTTCAAATGACAAGAAAAATGGAAGCTGAGCTGGGGTGTAATTTAGGATGCTGCCTAAAATTGCACATTGCAAAAAAACTTCACAAATTTACTGTAAGACGCTGGTGAACAAAACCTACAACCTTGCGCCGCCAAATGAGGCTCCCATCTGGCCCAATATTGGCCATAAATTGTTTTTTTCTTATTTCTTTTTTTACACGGAATAAGAAGCGCCGGCAACCAGAAAATCTGTTTGGAAAACATTAAAGTCCCTGCATTAGATTATTGTATGTTATTGGAATGATTTTTGATTTTTAAGGAGTTGTTTTTGAAGTGTGATTTTTTTGGAGTTTTAGAAATTAAATATCGTTAAAATTGTTATAATTATTTGATTATAAAAAGTTTATTTATCAAAATTGTGCTTTTAATCAATTTTTATCAGATTCTAGAAAATTTAAATCTAAAAAAACTTTAAAAAACTACAAAACTACTTTTTTAAAATAATAACACAAATTAATTTATTATTTAACTATAATTTAAATTATATTTTTAAATATAAAAATATTCTCATTATCACATTTACCGACTTAAATTGTAATTTTTCTAATTTCTAAACAAAATTCATTAATAAATTTAAACAAAATTTATTAAAAAACCGTTAAAAAAAACCTCACAAAATTCATTAATGAATATAAACAGAATTTATTTTAAAAAACCTTTAAAATAAAATTTGTTAATGGGTCTTAGGGCATGGTGCTCGTGGAATGCATATCAGGGAGTGGAATTGCAGGGAGTGGAAGCGGAAGGCAAGTAATTGGGTGACAAATACACGATTTTTGATAGTTTGCGGTGGCAGGGGCTTTTCTTCATGGAACTCGTAATAGATTTAGTTTAGTTTCACCGATTGTTGAAATACGTGAATTCTCCATTATCTATGAACTTTATGACTCAGTTCCACTTTATGACTCAACTCCACTGATAATAATATAATTTAATTTTGAGGTGACAGTCAAGTCAGACATTCAACTCTACTTATAATATAATAATATAATTTTAAGGTGACAGTTAAGTCAGACACTCAATTAGTGTATAATTTTTTTTATAATTTAATTTTAAGGTGACAGTCAAATCAGACACTCAATTAGTGTATAATTTTTTTTTTTTTTTTGTCTTTTCTTCGAAGAAAAGAACTCGTAATAGATTTGGCAGGAGCTTTTCTCTTCATGGGAACTGGTAATAGATTTAGTTTGATTAATTGTTGAAATATGTGATTCTCCAGTATCGATGAACTCTATTTGTTAGAACCATTAAATTAAAAAGTGTTTCAGATTAAAATGTGGAAGTGACTAGGTTCATTGTGCGATGATGATAATAAATGATTATTTTTTTTCTAGAAAGGTTAAGACTAAAAATGGTTTAAATGGTTTATCTTAATTTCATAAGTAGGATTAAATTATAAAATTTAATATACATATATATGTTATTTTATATGGAATGATAAGTAAAGATTATTATAATTTTTGAGAAAATAAAGTTGTTTGATTTATTTAGGTTATTCATAATTGTGATAGTTGGTTTAAGTGTTGATTAGTTGTTATATTATTTTATTATTTTTTAAAAGAAACTAAAACATTTTATTTATTTTGGAAAGATTACTTGATGTACATGGGTTAACTTTATTTTATGGAAAACAAATTAGTTATGGAAAACTGGTTTCATAAAAGTAAAAAAAAAAAGACTGATGGTAAAAGAATTCCAAGAACTGAGAGGTGGTTGGACACTTCAGACAGTTACCCTTTCTTTTGAGGATAAAGGCACATCCCAGTGAGGAAAGGGGGTTCTTTTCTGGGACAAAAAGGAGAAAAAGGAAAGAGTGAAGAAATTCCTGAACTGGTAGTGACTAGTGGAACACTCAGCACTCCTGCAGATTTCTGGCAAGGAACACTGGACTTGGAGTCCCGAGGTCTCTTTCAAAATCTCTGTCAACCTACCCAACTTAGGCGTGGAGCTCGAGGGAAGAGAAGGACATAATTGTCTCTCTTATGGTAGGGAGGACACCATCAGTAGCATCCAAATTAAGATAAGTAAGCAGAATTATTTATTTCAATGTTATAGACAGAAAGGTTTAATACAGGTATGCATTATATAATGTGTAAATATAGTATTTGGAAAATATGAATTGCAGTAAAGAAAGAATGCATTAAATTCTGTGTATATTTAGTTTTCTGGAAAATGTGTAAAACGGTAAAGGAAGACATGCTAGCATAATGTGTAAATCTAGTATGAGATGTATATGGCTTTATTTTCTTGGAAAGATTCTGGCCTATTTACAGAACAGTCAAATGAGAGTAACTGATTAAAAGGAAATAGGAATATATTGTTGAACTATTAAGTAACAAAATAAAGTTAAGTTGGAAGAGAACGGTTAGTTCAGGTTCCTGGGTGAAATCCCTAGACCCCAGAACTGGTCATTCATCCTGAAACTAAGTTATACACAGACAGGAGGAGATGGGCCAGTCATCATACTACAACTTTAAAGCAATTTAAATAACTATTGTCCTTAACGAATGAAAGTAAACCATAACAGAAAATCAATTTACTTTACAAATTATTCGAGCAGAAATCCTGATTAGCATGCAAATATGTATTGCTGGAAAGAATATACTCATAAATGATGGACTGTATTCAAAAGTTGAAATGTTAAGTACAATACATTACAGAGAACAAACTAACCCTGCTTGACCCAAAAGGGCACGAAACCAATCAAAAAATTATACTGTGCAATTGACTGAGAGATCGAACCAGTCTCATACCATTGAAGACAACAAAGCTTAAACCATATCATTAATAGACCCCGAGGGGTACAAATGGTTTTTCAAGAAAAAAACTGTACACGATACCCAAAAGGAGCAAGTAGTATCTACTAAATGCATGAGAACTGGCATGCAAGAGAAATCGATTAAACCGTACAGAGTTAACCTTTCAACTAGTTCTATAGATATTATTAAAAAAAATAACACTACGCTTAGTTAACTCCTTCGAGTTGAAATGAGACAGTAAAACCCAGATACACTATCCATTGAATAAAAACCCTTTGCGGGGTGCCAAGTAGGCAAAGCCTGGCATACTAAGGTGACTTAGGCGATTCAGCTACCACAACACGCAAATTAAATTTCAGTGGCAGAATGTCGCTTGCCATAGAATATAGGATGTGCTCTCTGCACCCGGGAAGGAGGAATAGAAAGTTCAAAATAGCTGATGAAGTGAGAATAGTGTCAGGGCATGTATTAAGTCTAAATATTTCATAAGAAAGATTACTTGGAGAAACACTTACGCCTTTGGCTAAGGGATTACCTGCAATAAATAAATATAGCATTAAAAGATGGGGAATTTAAGCCCAAATGTAAAACCCAGTGAGCCGACTAGATAATCGAAGAGGAACAAGGAATAAGGAATGTTACCTAACCTGTATTAACAATCCTTGTCGGCTGAGACCCAACCTGTGGGAAACCCAAAAACAATTAAAAGGGATACCGGTTAGGGATACGCGATAGAATTGTGCATAAAAAGAAATCCAAACTGTCATACAAACGAAATGAAGGAAAAAGAAATATTTTATTTTCTTACCTTCAATGCCTGCCGCGGTGGAGGAGATTTTCCTAAAAGAACTGGAGCACCTAACTGTAGGCCATGACTCTCAAACCTTAGTGGAGAACCAAACATTCTAGATAGGAACTTGCCACCCATCGCATGAAACAAGGTGGGGCATTAACGCATCCTCAGTGGTTTGAAACACCAAAGTAAAACCGAGACTTAACAAAAGAACACCGCCTGTATTCGTTAGCATAACCAGTTACCTGGTCATGACGAAAGGCATTCAAATTCAGAGAGAAGCGAAATGGAATAGTCGTCGGGGAGCTCACATACGAGCCACCAGGAATCCAATCAAGAAAGTGAGCAAATATAGTTAGGGTTGCAAGGGGTATTATCCTAAGCCATTGCCGGCTAACTCTCCGTCGTTGATCCTGAGATGCCTGATCAAAAGGTGGAGAGGTGAACAGGTGCTCACAAAGGACTGCAACATATCCCGATACATTTACTTTCCATAAGAGCTCAATTAATATAAAATATCACTGGTGGGTTGAGTCGTATGTCTTAAATCCGAAAACAAATGAATGCATTTATAATCTAACCAATCCAACCTTTATGAACGGATAATGAAAACACATAAGTAATATGTCAAGTTGCCTGAAATATGAATCTTGGGATTGCGTTAAATTTGAGAGGGTTAAAACCATTAGTTTCATAATGATTATGTAAAGTTCTTTTAAAAACACATTTTAAGGAGGTGATTTAAAATACTCAGTGCCCTAATTATAAACATGTTAAACACTAGTCCAATAATGATATGGCTATACCAAATCTATATAGTAAGTACATGTAATGTAATCTTTAGTCAATAGATGGATTAAAGAGTATAGCTAAGTAAATAAAGTAAATAATTTTTTTTTTTTTAGTGATGAATGTTAGAACAACCTTGCTCTGATATTTTATGGTATTCATTGTTTCTAATTAAAGCAAAAAACCGAGCTTCTTAACGGAAAACACAAAGCTTCTTAACACGAAACATTTAATATCTTTAATTAGAAGAATCAATCGATCATCTTTCCAATTTGAAAGCATTTACTATTTCCATATTAATGGGCCAAGCAAATTATCCCTCTTGGGAATTTAATAGATGTAAGATACTTGAGCAAGACCCACCTTCAAGCTACAGTCTACATTATCTTCTCTGATTATGAGCTAGGAATAGTTTTTAAATCACTTTGAGTGGCAATCTCTAAATGCCTTATCGAACATGCCATAAAAAACCTACCTTTATGTATACTGTAGGGAGCGTTAAATAGTTAGGGGGATAAATGTGTCTCCTCACGAGGCCAGGCTCCTCTATCTCCCTTACTGGTTAGGTAACTTCCAACCTAAAGCTTGAGACGTTGATTAAAAGCACGATGGTTAGCTCACTCCAAATCTTTTAAGTATGGTGATTGACGTCAAATCAATTATGATGTTCAATGAGCACACTATTCAAGTTTATTTTTTGGATTATTACAGGAAAAATATTAATAGTTGCAACAAAGCATAGTATCTCTCTTTATCACTGATTAATTGATTAAGGTCTTGTAGAGTGCGTGAAGAAGCAAAATGAAAATTTTCTCTACACTTTTGCATTCCATGGAATGACATATCACCCAAAGAAACATCTAATAGAATTCATAAGATGGTGACTTTTCACTTAACCGAATAATTAGTGCAGATGTTTATTTAATTAAAACATGTCACTATTATATCTTTCAAACACAAGCATCTTATCCATGTCATTTGTATATGTCAAACCATATATTGATAGAACCAAGGATTATCAGTAAACCTTAGTGTTTATAACATATTATATCATGTAATATTTGTAATGAAAACTGGTGAGGTGCAACTGTTGAAAGAATTTACTACCAGAACATGCAAGAAAGGATAAGTGTGTATGAGAAACTATGTCAAGAAAAAAATGTTTGTAAAGATGCAGGAACCTGCAATGACGGATAATGACTACGATGCAGATGAATATGCACTCATTCCAAAAATTAATTAAATCTTAGTAGTACTATTAATATCTA